>CM038632.1:5066899-5526899 GCA_021554675.1 Leuciscus idus | reverse complement strand
GTGCAGTCAGCAGAAACTGAATTATGTGAGCAAATTATTTTTAATGTATTTAAACTCGTGCTTCCTGCAGCTTCAGGACGAGTAATGATGAAAGAGCGTTTCTTCAGCCAGATCTCTATTAAATCTGAGCCATATCTAATAAAGCTTCAGCATAAACCACCTGACATCAATACATGATTCTTCACAAAGAACTCTCTCAAAAACACGTCCAACACTTCAGTGAAAATAACCTTCAGAAAAGGTTGATCGTTGACATTTCTCAGGTCAAAGTACATGTTTTATGAACTTTTTATATTAAATTAGGAAACATATTATACTATTTTATTATATTATATTATATGATATATGTTTTGGTTTTGTTTTTCATCCTGTTCCTGTCTGCCAGTGTTCTCTGTCATCATTAGTAACTTTGGTTGCTGATTTGAGTTGCACACCTGTTCACTGTTTCATTGATTATATTCCCTGTGTATTTAAGATATTTAAGTTTTCCTTAGTTTCTTATGTGTAAAAACAAAAAACAAAAGTCAAAACTTTTTGACTTTGGTGTCACAACTTTATGGAATGTTCCATTATTTTTAAAGGATTAGGCTATGCAATGATGTATGTTTATGTATAATTAAACTTAAGTAATGTTATTATTCTTTTTTAATTCGACAATAAAATAAATTTATCAAATCAAAATATTATGCCAAGTCATGATGACATGGATGGTTTCTATTTTTGGACACATAAGACAGGATGAGAATATAAAGAATATATAGGCTTATAGGAGTCAGTTTTGTGAAGAACATCTAGAACTCTTTTTAACCCAAAACAAACCAGCTTATAAGTACAACACTGAGCCTGAAGGCCGTCCAGAGGCCTCACGGATATAGAGTTACAGTGCTATAGCTTATCTCACCTAATCTAACCTACACCTTTCATCTACATCTACAAAACCATTTAACATGATACAGCGCATTACAGAAGAAAATTATAGATGGATGGATGGATGGATAGATAGATACAGTAGATGGATGGATGGATGGATGGATGGATGGATGGATGGATGGATGGATAGATACAGTAGATATAGATAGATAGATAGATAGATAGATAGATAGATAGATAGATAGATAGATAGATAGATAGATAGATAGATAGATAGATAGATAGATAGATAGATAGATAGATAGATAGATAGATAGATACCTTCTCAGTGTCTTGGACAGCTTCCTTCTCGAACGCAGTCTTTCTCTGTCCCGTGTCTTTCGGCTCTAGTGAAGGTGAAGGTATAAAGTTGGTTTCGTGTTCTGAAGTCTTCAGCTCTTCTCTGTGTGTGGCTCTTGTGCTTCTGGAGCGCTGGCCGACAGAAAGAGCGTCAAAATCGATGGTTTTACTCTCATACGCTCCTTCTACGTTACAGAACAGCCCTCCGTACTTGTGTCGCGGCACCGCGTCCGCCGAGCCCGGGCGAGCCAGATACACCGGCAGATCCTCGGCCCGGTCCTGGTCCCGTTCCCGTTCCCGGTCCACGCGTTTGCGTTCGCGCTCGCGCTCAGCCATGCTGTGAGTGTGTGAGTGTGTGTGTGAGACACACTGAGAACGACAGGAGAAACTTCACTCGAGCTCCACGCCTCACCGTCACATTTCTGCAGATATCCTCCACTAGGTAACAGCTCCTCAACTTTCGCTAGCAACATTTAGCCTGTTATATTAGATATCATGTTTAACAGATAATTATTTGGGCTATAGGCTATATATTTGCCTACATGCACAGATGAATTTATACATTTTCAAATTAATATTAGAATCAATTAGAGCGCTGGTCTCATAAGCAATATCTAATTCATTGTAGGCTATTATGAAGTGTGACATTTTAGCATTTTTTTTATTTCGGGATGTAAATAAATGAATAAATTACCTACAGTCACTAGTCAGTTGACATATATTTATAGGGAAACAGGAAAAGTATCATATGGAAATGTATTGAATGTAAGCTTCAATATATTTATGCTAATATCACAGATTCATGACTTTTATATAGAGATTGGGTTTTTTATATTTTTGTTTGATTCTTTGTTTAATTGACCTCTTTAATTAACTTTGGTCTTTGAATTCAATATAGGCTATATATTTAGCTATATATATCACAAAAGGCTGACATTTAAATATCACATTAAATGCTGAAACACTTTGGGTTTTATATTGTTGACAAATAAGATTATTAATAATATTATCTTGTACAATTTTGGAAGAACTCCCCCAACCACACAATCAAATAATAAGATTCTAGTTGGTGCACATAAAAGCATTTCCATTGAGTGTCACATATTGAGTATTACGCTTGTTCTTTTTTTTATTATTGATTATTTGGGGCATGTAGCCTACCATAGTAATATGCCTATGGTATTCTTTTAAATTTCATATAGCTAAATACCATTGTATATTAGAATAGTAATCACATAGCACCAGAGTAGGCTATATGAAAAGTCATCATGAAACGGAGGTTGTGATAGTCTTTTCTTCCCTATTGTGAGTATATCCGAGTGAAACAAACAAGAACAAATGTAGGGCGGGGCTTGATTTTGTCTGTGGGGAATTGATTGGATGGTTGTGGTTTGCTATTGGTGGATCTCATGTGAGTTTTCCCTTCTATTTAGTCCTAACAACTGATCTTCACTTGTTAATGGTCTAAAAAATACTTACATTATAATAATTTTATTTCCGTAATAAAGTCAAGGAGGTACCTACTGTAATAACTATTGGTTTTAAGAAAGCTATGTTGAAGCATTTTCATTTGATATCAGTTGTTTGGCTGGCACAGGACCCGCTCTTTGTTCAGTTCTGCTGTTGTACCTTTAAAAAAATTGCTGTGCAGAGAGAGAGAGGAGGAGGAGAGAGAGAGAGAGAGGAGAGAGAGAGGAGAGAGAGAGAGAGAGAGAGAGAGAGAGAGAGAGAGAGAGAGAGAGAGAGAGAGAGGAGAGAGAGAGAGAGAGAGAGAGAGAGAGAGGAGAAGAGGAGAGAGAGGAGGAGAGAGAGAGAGAGAGAGAGAGAGAGAGAGAGAGAGAGCCTGTGTCACTGATGATGCAGTTATTTCTCCAGTCAGCACAATGACCAGATTCGGCTCGCTGACGGACTGAATGCTGATGACAACATCACAACCATGACTCGCTTAGTAATGCTTTATAATATAAGGTTCCCTTTCTTACAGTTTTTTTCGATTGCTAAACGACAGTGAGCTCAACTGGAGCTACATGTGCAAAACTCTAACTACAGTCTGCACTACCAACAGTCACCTGAGCTAAACAGTTCACATCACCTGCAAAACTCACTCCAAGCAACACAACACTTAACACACGGCTCAAAACAGGCTCAGTGCTGCCAAACACTACACACAAACCCCCACTGAGATAACACACACTGTCCCTCAGAACACACTGAGAGGAAAAACACTAGCATCAAACACCAATACAGAAAATACTGAACTTTTCATCTTTACAGTTTGAACAATTTCAGTGACTTCATACAAAGTAATATTTTCTTCAAAGAAAAGAGTGACATTCTTTCACATGATTTATTTAAATTTTTAGAACATAACAATTCTTTAAGTAAATGAAAATTAGCAGTTTGCTTCAATAGTCTGTAGTAATTTACGGAATTACAGTAATGAGAAAAAAAAGGTAGAAACTAAAAGTACATACTGTAATTCGAACAAATAATTGAGGGGCTAATCCTGCCTCTCTCTAGCATCAGGCCACAATCATCAGTGTTTGAAAGGCACAAGGCTGACATCTATTCTGTGTTGAATGTGTGGTTCACAGTTTTGACAGCAGTGTGTTAGCATTTGAACAAAGTGCTGTAAATCCACAGTGTTGTGCAGGTTGTGGTTAAAGTCATGGGATAAGTGTGTAGAGTTTTGAAAACTGTGTTCAAGCAATGAAAAACGAACTAGAGTTTGGTCCACATGAACTGCTGCTGTGCAGACTGTAGTTAGAGTTTTGCACATGTGACTCCAGTTGTGCCCACTGTCGTTTAGCAATCGAAAAAAACTGTAACTGACGTAGTTCTGTCAGGACCACTATCGTCAAACACGATTGACCATTAGCATACAGTTAGGATTGGCGGTTCTGTTCTGGGAAAGAACTCCCTGCGCATCCATGCAGTCTAGCATGAATAAGAGCAGCAATAACCCCGCTTAGGGGAAACAGAACAGAACCAACAAGAATGAATGCAGATATCATTAATTCAAGATTTTAAGTACAACATGATTTGATAATTTAGTCTTATTCGAGGGGAATCAGAATGCCAAATCCTGACTGACGAGAGGATGAGCTCGGGATGGAGGAGGGTAATTCGCTCCTGAGAAACGTGATAGCTGCAGATAATACTGAAGGAGCTTATGTATATAGTGATAGGTGTCGTATTCCTATAGGTAGACGTGTATCAGCTGAGAGTCAGCTGATGCGAGCTTGACTAACGTGACCAGCCAGAACTGACGCTACGCTTGATTGTTAGTTAATGCTTTAATTACAGTTTTTTTCAATTGCAAAGAAGTGTTTTCTATCCAACATGAACACATAGTCAATCATAGCGCAATGACTGTCAACATTTTAACAGTTCGTGGCATTACAAAAACTGCATTACTTGTCATGTTTCAGTTCTATCTGTAGTATGAAATCCATTTTTTTATTTTTTATTCATTCAGCTGTGTGTGTGTGTGTGTGTGTGTGTGTGTGTGTGTGTGTGTGTGTGTGTGTGTGTGTGTGTGTGTGTGTGAATTCATGGTGCATTAGATGTGTACAACATAATATCTAAATGTGAAGGAGTCATCAATACTTTATAGAATGTACAACTGAAAAAAAAAAAAAAGTAAGTAAAATAATTGCTGCAGTAAAGGCTTTATTAGCAATATGAAATTGCTGTCAGTGATCAACAAAACGAAACAAAGACAAACATGCATGGCCTTTGGTTTAAAAAAAAAAGTCCTTTTCTAATCTATATGATCTTCAGCATTTGGCCACATGTTCTCGTCTACATTACATCATATGTTTTCTCTCGCTATACACCTTGGATAGAAACGCTTGGCATGCCTTATCCACCCCTGACAGTCTTCAACTGAGATGTCTCTGCAGCCAGCATCCATGGCATCCAGGAGGAACATTTGGTCATGTGGCCGATGATCATATACTTCCCACCTCCAAGCAAAAAAAAATTCCTCAATGGGGTTTAGGAAAGGAGAGTACGGAGGAAGAAAAAGGGAAATCATTCTTGGATGTGCTGAAAACCAGTTTGTGATTTCATGTGAATGGTGGAATGCTACATTGTCCCATGTAAATCACAAATGTCCTCCTGTTCTGCTTCTGGCACCAGTTGTTGGTGGAGGTCATCTAAAAACAAAAGGCGCTCTGTGTTGTAGGGACCAATCTAGCTTTTCTGCAGGACCAAACCAGCACTTGAGATTGCAGCACACATTGTGATATTTGCTCCTCTCTGACCTGGTACATCAACGGTGGCCCTTTTCCCAATTACATTTCTTCCTCGTCTACGTGTTTTTGCCAGGTTAAACCCTGCCTTAAATGAATTTATGCAGTGTCTGATTAGCCTCCATAAATCTCTGAAAGAAAAGTCAAACACAATTATTACATAAATGCTTTAGAGTAGCTATAGAGAATAGTGAAAAAAAAGGGGGTGTGGAATAGTCACTGTAGAATCAGACATAGTGTATAGACACCATACCTGGACGTATTGGTGCCGGAGTGCGAGCAATGGTAGCCAGGCTGATGCTTTCCACTTTTTGGAATACCAGGTTGTCCTCTACAATTCTGGTCTGAATTTCTCTCAGTTTTATTATTGCATTGTCAGCAATGACCCATCCTCCAATGGCATGTTCTTGGTCTTCACTGAGAAGCTTTCTTCTTCCCCCAGATCGAGGAAGTCATTGTGTCCTTTAGAGGAACAAAAATACAACATATTTGTATTTGTAACTGCTGGTTAACCAGCCTCTCTCAATGATAGACCATGGTTTATCACATGGTCTATGATTGTGGCTCTTATTTCATCCGTGACAACAGCTCTTACTCTCCTTTAAACAACACCACGCATTCTTACTCCTCTCCCCCTACCTCTCCTTCTCCCTTGTCCTGGTTCAACTAGTCCTCTCACTGGTCCATCTAGTCCTCTCCCTGGTCCATCTAGCCATCTCCCTGGTCCATCTAGTCCTCTCCCTGGTCCATCTAGTCCTCTCCCGTCATCTCCCTGGTCCATCTAGTCCTCTCCCTGGTCCATCTAGTCCTCTCCCTGGTCCATCTAGTCCTCTCCCTGGTCCATCTAGTCCTCTCACTGATCCATCTAGTCCTCTCCCTGGTCCATCTAGTCCTCTCACTGGTCCATCTAGTCCTCTCCCCTAACTAGTCCTCTCCCTCGTGCAGACATTTTCTTTCTTTTTTTGCTCCTCTGTGTTGTTATGTGTTGCTTTGAACAAAACCAATCCAAAGACTGCCTTTTTATTGTGTATGTCCATGTAATGGAAAGTCTTCAATGCCTGGCTGTGTCTCTGATTGAGATTGGAATGAGCTATTTCTTACTCTAATTATCAGTAATTTAAAAATGCGTATCAGCTGTTTGAATATATTTTTTAAATATTTGTTTCAATACTTTTGAGCTGCTATTGTTGCAGAAGTAGAGGCTTTATACTGTATCTATGGTTTGGAAGAATAGGTCTTCATGTCTTTCATTTGTAAAAAAAGACTATAAAGATTGATGATTTTGGTATTGGGTATGCTTATATGTAAAGAAAATGTAGGCATTCTAGAAACGTGTTAATTGACTGCATTTTGTGTGAAAACAACATGAATTGTGTTAAATGGATACTTCACCTCTGGAAAGATCAATGTGTATTTAAAATAGGTCATTTATGTAGAAGATCTAATTTTTGAATTTGGAGCTTTCTAGACTGAGAAAAGCCAGAAAATGTATTTTTGGCTTATGTGGATGAAAGACAACAACTCCCAGAATGCACTTGCTTCGCTGCCCTAGGAGGCCACGCCTACCGGTTGAAAACAAGGCGGCTAGGCTACTTGTGAGACTCCGTGACGAGTTTACCCGGTATTTTGAGATCGCCCAAAATGTCCGGGATTCGGCTTTTGCGTTCTACAGTCGCCATTCATTATGTTTACTGTGGCGAGCAGGACGAGGCTGAGGGGCGCGGGAGAACGGTGCAAGGCCGGTGGCGTCATTACTGAGACGCGCCGATCTCGTATCTCTCACGGAGGAGTGGGAATTTTCTTAGCAATGCTAAAACGCACATCGACCGATAACTTGTTTAGCGTTCATGTAAACACTACATTCAGATTCACCAATCGGAATGAATTCAGTTAGATTGAAACAAAAGGTGTGCATGTAAACAATGAATGGCGACTGCAGAAAGCAAAAGCCGAATCCCGGACATTTTGGACGACCTCGACAGCCAGACATGTCCGGGAAAAAGAGGATGGTAACCCCTACTACTCAGCTTTCTCCTACTACTCAGTTTTCTCCACAGAACAAGAGCCTGTTAGCTTAGCTTCCAAAGAAAGACGGCTGATACTGTGTACATTCTGTGAGTGAGATCCCACCCTCTATGGGCGGGCTGAAAACATGCGGGACAGCCCCTCCTACTGGCTGTAGTCTTTAGCCTCTGGCCAAAAAATTTATTCCAGACAAAAAATATATAAATCTCTCATCTCAGGGAGATATGAGTGTAGAAAGCACGGTAATTCGAAAATACTACAGGTTTTCTACTAATACAAAGCTTAATGCTAAATCCTGAAGTATCCCTTTAATGGTATGGTCACAACAGACAGATGTTGTGCTAATTGTGTTTAGAGTTTTGAGAACGTGGCTACAGATTGGACAAAAGGATGTTAGCAATTGAAAAAAACTTGGCATTAACTTTTTACTCAGAATTAAAAATGACCAAGAACAATCAGAATCAACTTTGTATCAAAATCAAAAAATGGTCTCATCATAGTTTCAGTTCAGTCTCAGCTCAACATACACAGCTGGAAACAGGTTATCAGTGTAGTTATAGCCTAGCTTGTGTCCTGATGGAGGGGTCATGTTAGATTGTGTCCTGATGGAGGGTCATGTTAGCTTGTGTCCTGATGGAGGGTCATGTTAGATTGTGTCCTGATGGAGTGCTGATGTAGGAGACTATATTGAGTATGACTACCGCTCTAGCCAGAGGCACAGACATGGAAGTGTCAAAACAAAGATGACAGTGGGAGAGCAATTCACTGTCAACCAGTGGATCATCCAATCATAAGCAGCACATTTCACTGGATAAAAAGGTTTTTCCTCTTAAAGTCCCACTGAAGTGCCTTGGATCACGCAGATTTCTATGATGCGTTGATTTTCACTGAAACAGGAAGCTAAGGCGGACTTATTGAATGGCTCCTCCCCCTTTTCAACTAGCCAATAGCGTTTAGTTTACCTCACAGACTGCAAGTCGTACTTGACGGCACCATGGAAGCGGATCCAAGCGCTGATGATACGCTGGATTCAATAGTAGAGGTGAATAAATTCTAGCCATTTCATTCTTAACCAACGTACAAGTTGGAAAGCTGAATAAAACTGGAGTGTTTGTGCAACCGAACACACGTCTCCAGCCCATATTGCTCTGTTACGTGTCAACGGTGGCTTTGGCCTGGTGGTGTTTATAGCATAGAGCTTTAGATTCTAGAGAGCATTTGATTGGACAGACGATGTGATGAGAAGCTGAAGTCCGCGGTGATGTCATAAAAATCTGTGATCCATTTTAGTGGAAGTGAGAGACTGTAAGTTTTGAATGCTTATCTCATAAATGCGATTTCAGGGGGCCTTTAACCATTTTATTCACTGTAACAAGTATGATCCAAAGTTTTTATTTTGATGAGTATAAAATCATCATAAAATTTATTTTGATTCATATTATTAAAGGAAACCTTTTTAAAAAAAAATAAAAAATTCAATTTCTAAATCTAGTTATAAGTGAAGATGGTATAAGTGAAGCTGACACCAGTGTTCATTTCTGTCAGTTCAGAGATGCCGTTCTAGCATCTGAAGAGAAAGAGAGAGGTTGATTAGCAATAATAATTGTGAATTCCTAAGTTCAAACACAGATCCTCTTAAAGGAACCGTATGTAAGAAATGTATTTCAATTAATCATAAAATGGCCCTGATATGTCACTAGACATTAAGAAATCATGTTCATTTCAAATACTTATATCACTGACAACAGTAGTCCGGCCAGGATATTGTCATTTAAAAGTGAAGTTGCAGCCCTCGGGCCTGTACCATGAAGGTAGCTGAACAAACTCGAAGTTACAGGATTAGTTTTGAGTTGACAAAACCAAACCGATGCAATCAGGCTTTATTGGTACCATGATGCAGCTCATCAACTTTCTCTGTCAACTCAGGCTTTGATCCTTAAGCTATGATTACTCCACGCGCGCGTGCACATAAAAGAGTGACGTCGACACTGAACAACCAATCGCGGGTAGAGCGAGAGCGATATATTTTTCCGCGGAGGAGCAAGAGATAATCATTCAGAATTACGATGAATTTAAATATGTATTTCAAGCTCGAAACAATACGGTCTCTGCTGCCAAAGCAAGAGAAGACTGTTGGAGAAAGATTGCTGAATGTTAATGTGTAAGTTAAACAAATACGTTCTATATTTATGTAAAATTATGTATGTATGTGCAGTGGCCTATATGTGTAATATAGCCTATAGCCTATTTTTATAATATATAAAAAATGATACATGCACATTTTTTATATATTATAAAAATAGGCTATAGGCTATATTACACATATAGGCTACACATACATATATACATAATTTTACATAAATATAGAACGTATTTGTACTACTAAGAAAGCTAGGGAATCCTATCATAAGATTAACAGAATAATAATAAAGATTTAAAATAATTCTTAACATGTATTATATTGTATAGTACATTTGTGCAATTTGCTTTTTAAAAAAAAATAATAAAAAAATGTGTTCATGTCATGTCACCCTATCAATATATCTTACCGGCAATTTTATAAAAGCCCTCTTTTATGGACATGGCCGATAAATGTCCGGGGAACACTATTAATGAAACTATTCATGTACTCCTGCAGAGCGAGGACCACCTTACGAATGGTTCGACAAACCGTGTTTTCCCCTATAGCTTCTGTGCGTCACCCACCGTGCAGGAATGTACCACTTGCAACAAAAAAAAAACGCAACGCAATACCATTTGCGTTACAGTAAGTGCATGAATTCGACGTGTTAAATTATTTATGTGCGGCTCAAGAAGTTCGCAAAGATAAGACATTCCTTCCGCCGAAAATCTGTATCTTTCATACAAGTAACTATCAGGAAAGGCAAGGGGATTTTGTCTGGCTAAAAACTCTTTCTCTACTAAGTGCTCGTCAAACAATTTGCGCTGAGATGTCCACCGGATTTGGAAGAAAAGGTGAAGTCATTGCAACAGACACTGGGAATAAGTTACGTCACCTATATGTTTCTTTGCTCTCAGCTGATTGGTCAAACTTCAGTCTGAGATCTTGAATCCAGAACATAACCTGCCCCGGAGCAAGTTAGCCGTGCAGCGTAAGATACCATGGCAACGAACACCGATTCAAGCCAAGCTACTTTCATAGTACCTAAAACCCAGGGTTGGCGGAAACTAAACTGAAACATAGCTGGCTAGCCACCTAAACCGGCTTCATGGTACAGGCCCCTCAACTGATGTTGATGTTGTCATCTTGTGTTTTGGCCTGATGCTCCACCCTCCACCTATCTACTAATCACGAAGCCAGTAGTGTTTCGGCATCCGGGTTGCCAGCTCTGCTCTAGTTACCACAGCTGCAGCTACAAACGTGTCGGATAATAAATGTCTAACGTTACGAAACCTAAAAGACCTCGGTATGAATCCGAAATACGTCGTGACAAAGTCAGAAAAAAAACGTACTGTGTAGGACTCGTCACTTGCCATTGGAAGCTCCTTGTAGCAGCCGACGTTCCTGCTGGATCCTGCAGCCTAACTGGCAACCTGGAGTCAGGGGGGAGGGGTATGGAATTAATTTTGTGCCAATAATAATGACCGTAGCTTTTCAAGAAACTAATGAAAATATAAATTGAAACTGAATAAAATATCTTTGAAACTGAAAAAGAATAAATCGCAGGCAAATTTTTTAATACACTGCATGTTTTGCTAACTATTTCTCATATTTCAATCGCTGATCTGAACTTACAAATGCGCTTCTAGAGTTTTCATTCTGACACATTTCTCTCGTGGGGGCGGGGCTAGAGGCAGTGTGTTCTCATTGGCTACTGAGTTTTTGATTGACAGCTTCTTCACCTGGAAGTGAAGACGTCAGTGGTGTGTTTATGTGTGGGTGTGAGCGTCTGTAATCGCAGCTTTCTATTTCATTTTAGTGATATTAAGAAGTTTATATCTGTATTTATTTGCTGCTACACTATATTGCTGAGATGATTTCTTATAGAAGGAATAGTACAGACGAATGATATCATTATCATTAGTCATTGCTATCAGGATACTGGATAACGTTAGCCTACTCGTGGTAAGTCTGGGTTTTTTTTATTAATTTTTTTTTATTAATACTATACTAATACTATTTATAATACAGTACTGGCTTTTTTCAGGTGGAGAGGTATTTTAGAGCTCAGTGAGGGCCCATAACAGTATACAGCTGTGTTGTCTTGATTTAACTGTTAGCCCGATCATTACATGACTTGTTTATCTACATTCGGTTACAGTCTTCGATTAGATCATATTTCCCCCCAGCCACCCCAAACAACATTGGGCTAGAGTACTGTACAGTATTTGTACTGTAGCCTAAAGTACAAAAAGTACTGTATCAGTCAATGACCGATGCCATAGGACTAGAGCGCTGTCAATCACTGCCTGATTCAACTTTGGCAATGTAAAGCCTTTTTTTTTTACCATGCCAATAAAGCTATTTAAACCTTAATTTCTCAATTGCTGATTCATTTCCGATGCAGAGTTTTTGAAAGAGGAGAGACACGACTTGACCACAGAACACGTCTCTGTTCATAATATGTAAACACTCAATTATTTTGAAGTATCGCCCTGGTCGCAATATTTATTCTGATTACTTTTGTGTGATGAAGATGACTGATAAAGCTATTATATGTAGCTAGTATGAGTAACAAAATGCTTTTTCTGTGTCCATATTTGACTAATAATAATAATGCAAAAAAATGCACTTCAAATGAACATTTCTGAGAATTTTTTTTTATCTTTAATAGTCTTTAATAATAAATATATGTCCAAATTAAAAACTTAATACATGCAAGTAATTATGACTGAAAACATCCAGCAACTAGGGAATACACAGCCATGGATATATGTTTATATATAGGGCTATACAGCCATCTACTGGTTACACAACTGTATTACAGATGATAAATGCTGCATGACTCCGAGGTAAATATTTAGTACTGTAAAATCCCTTAAAACATTTATATAATATGTTTGGAATAAATATTTTAAGTCCGCAACTTGTTACTGTATGTGGGAGTTCAAAGCAGTTTGTATTGTTAGATTATAATACATTTCCTCTCTCATTTTCCAGGGAGTGGAGCAACTTTTCCATTAACAAAATTCTGATGCTGACACAGAGGATGGAGTGATAGTACCAGAGATCCACTGTCCCTATCAGACAATAATCTTACTTTGTTCAGACACATCAGCTTTGAATGACTGGGATCTTGATCTTCAGACACCTGATTTATTTTATTTTAATATAAACTAGCAAATATTTCAATTTCCTCTAGATTAAAACAAACACAGTTCACAAGTACACAAGAGGTTGCACTTTCATAATAAGAATTTATTAGTCTATGCTGATCGTGGATTAGCATACCAACAGCATGAATGTTAAGGGGATAGTTCACCCAAAAATAAAATTTTCACTTATTTTACTCACCCTCATGCTGTCCCAGATGCATTTTACTTTCTTTCTACAGATAAACACGAATTAAAATTGTAAGGAAAGTAATCCATCTCTGCGAGTCCTAAAGACGCTTTAAAAACCACACACAGTGAGCGTGACGGTAATCCATGCGACCTCAGTGGATGAGTCAATGCCTTCTGAAGTCAAACAATAGGCTAGATAAAAGAAATACTAATAATGTAAACTGAAAATCACTTCCGACCAACTGTCTTATGTACATGGGTTACAATCCACTTGTATTATGGACTCACAGAGATGGATTATTTCCTTAAAAATCTTTGTCTATGTTTACGTGAAGAAGAAAGTCATATACATCTGGGATGGCATGAAGGAGAGTAAATGATGAGAGAATCCTCATGTTTTGGGTGGACTATCCTTGCACTGCTTGTGTCCAGTCACTGCTGTGTTACTTGTACAACAACAGGAACTGCTCAAAGAATCATTGCAACATTTAAAATGTATATGAATTTTTTAAATGTATTCTGTATTTGTAATTGTGCATTTTGTATAGTAATGTATATCATGAGAATACTGTGCATTACATGTATATTATGCAGTTAATGTTTTGTGGATTCTGGTCTTTCCTGTCACAACATAACTGCATCCAATACTTTCACTCTGATACTTGTGTATATGCTTTAGTGACAATAAAGAATGTACATTTATTTGAATTCATATTTTCAATTACATTCATTTAACTGGTTGTTGTATAAGTCAAAATTAAATTAAAATATATTTACCATTTTAAATGTTAGAAAATAGTGTTAATTAAATGAAATAACTAAATACAATTATCAATTAAAAAAATGGCAACAAGAACATTCTTTGTGTGACATATGTAATGAAATGCCCTTTGAGGTTTGTATCATCTGACAGCAGGCCACGATTGTAATTTTCTAAAAAAAAAAAAAAACATAACTTAATATCACTAAAATGAAATGGAAAGCTGCGCTTACAGACGCTCAAACCCACACATAAACACACCACTGACGTCTTCACTTCCAGGTGAAGAAGCTGTCAATCAAAAACTCAGTAGCCAATGAGAACACACTGCCACTAGCCCCGCCCTCACGAGAGAAATGTGTCAGAACGGCGAACGAAAACTTCAGAAGCGTAAATGAAAACTCTAGAAGCGCATTTGTAAGTTCAGATCAGCGAGTGAAATATGAGAAATAGTTAGCAAAACATGCAGTGTATTAAAAACGAAGTAAAAAAATTAGCCTGCGATTTATTCTTTTTCAGTTTCAAAGATATTTTATTTAGTTTCAATTTATATTTTCATTAGTTTCTTTAAAAGTTACGTTCATTATTATTGGCACAAGAATAATTCCATAGAGGGGGAGGGGATACACCGCTCTACAGTAATTTGAAAGTGATTGCAGTACCAGTTTTGGCCACAATCTTACATACGGTTCCTTTAAATGTGCTTTATATGACCCGTTAAACATCTCCAAGCTTTTGTCAAATCTATTAGAGACTATGAAAATGAATCATGTGTGTTTTAGGAAAAAATAATTACATCTTGACTAAACTTCTCCGTCATACAGTATGAGTGTTATAATTACAAAGCATTGAAGAGAAACTCTTATTTGTTTATCTTCTGTCCATAGCAGCACATTTCTATGGAAGCTTGTTTCTGTTACAGAATAAAAAATATAAAGTTAATTGTGACTTTTTATCTTGCTATTCTGACTTTATAACACACAATTGCGACTTTATATCAAGCAATTCTGACTTTATAACACGCAATTCTGACTTTATACCATACAGTTGTGTGATACAAACTCTGAATTGCGTGATAAGTCGTATAAGTCAGAAATGTGTAAAAGTTTATTTCTCACAATTCTGACTTTATAACACTTAAAGCAACACTAAGTAACATTTTTTACCTTAAAATAATGTTTCCAAAATCGTATCAGTGGTTCATCAAGTCGTAACAGGGTGAAAGGCACTTCTACATTCGCTTTGCAGCCCTATATCTGCTATAACCACACTATGCAAGTTTGCCAAACCGGTTCGCGTTTCTGTAGTTCGAATGAGACATAAGAAAACTACAAATTTTACTTGCTTTGCGTCAAGCGTTACAATAGTCATTATTTCGTTTTTCTTTGTTTCTGATGTCGCAATACATCATGCTTTCATGAAATCATGCAACATACTCTACCTTGTCTGTGGACATCGTTCATTCAAAGCCGGTGCTGGATAAACAGCGAGCGTGTGTTTGACAGTAGCTGCGGGCGGCGAAATTATTTACGACAGCGGTAATGGACAATTCCGCTTCCAACCTGTAGGGGGACCGCAGAGGAAAAGTTCCTTAGTGTTGCTTTAATTCTGAGAAATAAAGTCAGAATTGCAAGATGTAAACTCGCAGAGTCAAATTGTGAGATAAAAGTTGCAATTATTTTTTTTTTATATTTTATTCGGAAACAAGCTTCCATACATTTCCTTATATCTACTGTAGGACTTTTAACTTTCTAGTTGTATTAATTTTTTACTCACCGTATTCCAAAATATATATTATTTTTAGGAGACAGAATATTTGTGTTATATTATTGGCCATCTCATATATAAGTGTCTTTTTGTTTAGTTGAGTTTTAGGTTGTTCTTTGTGTTCTTGTTTCTCCATCCGGTTTGTTCTCACCTGTGTCTTGTATTGGTGTATTGCTATGGCAGTAGAGTTGGTGTGCTTGTTTCTTGTTTCATTGGATGTGTATTTTAGTATTGCTCTATTAATTAACAGTATTTGGGTAAATGGTCTCGTATTCTGAGACTCCCTCTGTTACGATACGGCTTTCAACCAGGGTCGGTGTTTCCTTCACAATACAACAGGGAGACTGTTGGCCATTTTAGAATTAAAAATGCATGAGAGATCTTCTCACAAGGGCTATACTAGACACGCATTATCAGCTTAATAAATCATTTATCAATATGATGCATTGTAGTGCTGTTCAACTATACATTAATCTATGCATTTATCCTGCAGAAGTTGAGATGTGTTGCTGTTGACTATCTCAAATAGGACATGGGGAGAATGATACCAAAAGGATGGACAGGCAGACATTCATCTTTTACAGATCACCATCCAGACAGCATTACACTCTTCTCCACCTGGCACATAACAAACCTTTACTGGTGTGTAATCATTGTTGACTGATAAGTAGGCAACCGATGATTTCCGAGCACTACATCCGTCTGGATTCGGCTGCATGTTTAAATTCACTTATAAAACCTTAATGAAATGATTGGCTGATCACAGTGGAGCTCTGGTTTTTGTATTTCTGTGTCGTAAGACATTTGAACATGTTTGTAGTTCTCAACCCTAACTCGTAACACTCCAGCCGATGCATATTGCAGAGATACGTTACACTCATCGGTATCTCGGGTGGCTGAAGTTACACATGTTAGAGGAAGCAGAGACGTTGTTAATATTGCATTAGTGTCAGGGAAGTACAACAGGTATAGGTTGCAATAACTTTCTCTGGTTACAGAGAGGTTATTACAACAAATACTTCTTTTGGCTGCAGTGCGCTCTGTTTAACCTTCCTCATCAAGCTCAAATTCTCAACAATCAATTTACTGTTCTTTGCAAAGGCACACAGTGCATGTCCATTGCAGTAAGTTACCAAATGCTGCCCAAAAATATCACTTGCATGGTATAAAACAATGTTTTTGGCTAATAACGTTTTCTGCCATTCCTATTAATGGTAATGCGTAGCATCTTATAAATACTGTAAACCTTACAAATTGTGTGAATTTTTAGTTGACTAATTGATAATAATGTTATAATGTTATAGTAGTGACTCCAAAGGTGGACATATTTTGAATTCACAAAGGCCTCAATTGTGTACATGCACACACCCATATGTTTCTAAACACGAACACACACACACACTTGGGGACTTTCCATAGACATATTGATTTTTATACTGTATAAACTGTATATTCCATTCCCTAACCCATAAACACAACACTCACAGAAAACTTTCTGCACTTTTACATTTTCAAAAAAACATAATTTAGGATGATTTACAAGCTGTTTTCCTCATGGGGACTAAAAATGTGATTTCTGGTATTGCCATCCTTGTGGTGACATTTTTTCCCCACAGCGTAGGGTTTACCAGGACCACACACACAATTCAAACTGATACATTACAGAGATTTTACATTAGAGATTCTATATTTACATTTACATTTACGCATTTGGCAGACGCTTTTATCCAAAGCAACTTACATTGCATTATCCTATACATTTATACATAGGTATGTGCAATCCCCTGGGATCGAACCCACAACCTTGCGTTGTTAACGCAATGCTCTTACCACTGAGCTACAGGAAAGCTACTATATAGTGCACTACTATATAGCACTACTATATAGTGCACCTAAGTTACATGCCATCAGCTTTTTGTCTTCAGGAGCCGTGTGTGTTCCTCGTGTCTTTGCATTATGACACCAGATGACACAAACAGAGCTCTGCGTTATCTACATGGAGCAGAGCTCACGCATTCAGTTCTCGGGGAGTTGAATGCACTCACTGTTGTGAATTTGGCCCTTTTTTTACCTTTTTTGGTCCATATATATATATAATAATAATAATAATACATTTTATTTAAGGGCGCCTTTCTGAACACCCAAGGACACCTTACAGCAAACATCCAGTAAAATAATCACAATATAAAAATAAAATTATAAAATTTACAGCATAATTACATCCATCACACAAAGAGAAAAAAAAGAATGCTGCAATTTACCCATAAGCCTGAGTAAAAAGATAAGTTTTTAAACGGGATTTAAAAATTTGAAAACTGTCACAATTCCGTATGTTGGGGGGAAGCGAATTCCACAACCGAGGCGCCACAAAACTAAAAGTTCTCGCACCCATTGTAGTTAAGCGAATACGTGGCGACACAAGAGAAATAGAGTGAGACGATCTCAGAGAACGAGAAGGAGTGTAAATGTTTAAAAGATCAATGAGATATGGAGGAGCCAAATTATGTAAAGCCTTAAATGTGAGAAGCAGAATTTTAAAATCAATACGGTACTTAACTGGAAGCCAATGTAATTGTTGAAGAATTGGAGTGATGTGCTCGCGTAAAGAAGTCCTAGACAGGACACGTGCCGCTGCGTTTTGAACCAGTTGAAATTTACGATGAAGTTTTGTAGGAAGACCAGAGAGAAGAGCATTACAGTAATCAATTTGTGAAGTGACCAGCGCATGAATTAGAATTGCTGTGCTGCTCTTAGTGAGAGAAGGACGAAGACGGCTAATATTACGCAAATGAAAATATGCGGCGCGTGTAATGTTATTTACATGTGCTTCAAAGGAGAGTGTGCTGTCCAGGATAACACCCAGACTCCTGACCTGTTGAGAAGGATAAATTTCAGTATTATCAATAACTAAAGAAGGACAATCAGATTTAGCCAAGTTGTTAGTAGTAATAACTTTTAATTAGTAGTAATATATATATATATATATATATTTGTACTATATATCTAGGGATGTCCCGATACCACTTTTTCACTTCCGATACGATACCGATGTCGCAGCTTTGGCTATTTGCCGATACCGATATCAATCCGATATTTTTATTTTATTCTTGAACTAATACTACTAATAATAAAATATATGGAAGCACTTTGCTCAATTAGCCACATAAAAACATCTCACTCAAATAGAGAACAAATACTTCCCCAGTATATAGTCCACAACAGCAGCTGATAATGAAAGACTGCCACCCTTTATTCAAAAGACCTTGAGATATGTTTGGTAACCTGAATGAATTTCAAATTAATTTGCTATATTTTAGATCAATATATTTGTTTCCTTAAAATTTTAATAAACTTTAACTTTATTCTCATCTGAATTATAAATAATTTATTTCTGTATAAAATAATACTACTTTTAAAAACACATTTGATTTTCTTTTTTAATCAATGTAGAATGTGTAAATTAAAAATAAACAGATTAGTGCTCTGTTTTAGGACAAGAAATGAAAACCAATGCAATATGATGAATGTCCAAAAGATGAGATCATTTTTGCTTTTAAACAGCGTGTGTGTGTGTGATTTTGGTTGGGTGACAGTTACAGTTTGACAAGAGTTTACAGTTTGACAAAAGCACAATGTTGTGTTTTACACAAATATAAGTAGGCTAAACACTTTTTGCAGTTTTAATGATGTCCTGTATGAAAATGACGGAGTATGTTTTTCGATCGCGCCCGTGCCTCTCTCTCTCTGACACACACACACACATTCCAGCATTGCAATCTTGACATCGCAACCTGTTCATTTTGCTGCATTCACACCAAACGCGAATAGAGCGTCAAATTCGCGTCTAGTTCGATGATTGAACAGTTTGTATCCATTCGCGCGTCCAAAGCGAATAGGACGCGCCGCACGTAATGATAAAGCGAGCATTTATAATGATAAAGCGAGCATTTGAAGCGATATAGACGCGCGTTCAGAGCTAAGGCGGGGCTACAGATTAAGTGTCCGTCCCTAAAGAACCCGCATATGTCTATGCGCGTATCTAACAGTATCGTTAGTTCCGTATTACATTAAATAATGTGCACGCGAGTTTTATTTATTTTTATACCGTGTATTCTCTGTGTAAATCCATGCACTGAACGTACGTTCAGTACGAATACATGTACCGTTCCACCCCTAATAGGTATCGTATCGGATTTTTTTTTTTCTCCCCTCCGATATCCGATCTAGCGTTTTGGGCCAGTATCGGCACGATACCGATACCGTGGATCGGATCGGGACATCCCTATATATATCCCACAATTCCAAGCAAACTACACTACTAAATCTAGTGCACTACATTACCCATACACCCCCTGGTCAAGGTCTATAAGTAGACCTCACTTCCTTCCTTTGTTTCTTTTGCATTGATGAGTTGTGGGTGTTTGAATGGACACCCAACCATGTCCTTTGAGTCCTTTCCTTAGGATGCGTTAATGACTTTAGACCATCTTGTACATCCTGTACATCCGTTAACACCTGTCCAATTACATCTTGTGAATCTGCTCCATGCGAATCCATGAACGTCATGTCATGTGAATTACTCAAGATTTAATCATCCTGAACTTAAAATGAAAGAGAGCAAAGGACTGGGATTTGTCGCGTGTTTTAATCAGACACGCCATCAAGTTTTTGCAACTTTGGATATATTTAACATCTGATATCCAACACTCACAGCAAAAGATTTGTGTAGAAGCTCCGCTCATGCTTGTCCCTTTTCTTGAAGTAAGAGTAACGAGCGTATGGCGTCCAGCTCCCCTGACAGCAACATAGTGTCGGCCCAGATCCGGCCCACATCTGGGCCGTGTGGAATACATGTGCACCAGATGTGGCCCGGATCTGGGCCGACACTATGTCTGCAGTCTGGGTCTGAGAGGCTATATATGGCTGGAGTGAGATTATTGAACCTACTTCCTCTGGAGAATTGCTAACCCTAACCCGGCCAGGTTGAATTTGACTTGGGCTCGTGAGAAGCATAAAGTCGCTTGCGTACGATTGGATGAGCGCTTCCTGGCAGCCTAGACAACAACATAGTGTCGGCCCAGGTCCGGCCCACATCTGGTACATGTGGATCCCACACGGCCCAGATGTGGGGTGGATCTGGGCTGACTTATAAATGGGTAACAACTGAAGTCAGAGAAGTTTGTATGCTCCCTTCGGTTGTACTAGACTTCTGCTTGTGTGCTGATCATGTGACTGTAGTGGGTGTAAATTTGCCAGAGTTACTTACTGTATTTACAACTGAAGATGGTGTTTGGATGAACACTGAAACGAATGTCAACTTGTTTTTATCAAGTCCAGTGACTTCAAATAAAGAATTTGTTTGGTTTTGTCAACTCGAAACTAATCCCATTACCCTGAGTTTGTTCAGCTACCATCACAATTTGATGTGGTGATCAGAGATTAAATAAATAACTCCACTGGTAACTAGCAACTTAATGTTTCAAACAGAGATGGCGATATGGAGGCAAAATACTGCAGCTTTAAAGCGTAACTCTTGCCAAAATGCAACCTAGGGTCTTTTTGTTAATCTACCCGAGGCAAACTTTCGTTTAAAAGCATAATTAGAATGGAAATGCCACTTTTAAATTTGACCGTATTTTCGTTTTCGGTCAAAATGCCTTTTGAATGGGAGTGCTTGGGGCTCGACTATGATAGCATCAAAATTGCTATTTTTAAAACACTAAGAAGGCTCGACACAACATGAAACTGTGCTGGAAGTATCACCAGGGGCTCTATGAACTCCAGCATTGAGAACAGTGTTTGTGTGCACAGAGTTTACTAAAAAGAAAGATTTTGAACAACTCACTGTCTCTGTGTCCGCCCGCATTTGGACAGTCAAAAATAGTCAATCTCCGAATGCGAATGAACTGACTCTGAATTTTAGTATTGCTTCTTATATGAGGATCCTTTTTCAAATACAAGGTCAATATTGATTTTCACTAACGACAAAACAACAAATTATCCGTGAGTTTATATGGAACTAAGCTTTAGGAGCTTTCCATCTTTACTCTCCTCCCTGTTACGTTGCATTCGGAGATCGACTATTTTTGACTGTCAAAATGCGAGCGGACACAGCTTCAGCGAGTTGTTCAAAATCTTTTTTTTTTAGTAAACTCTGTGTACACAAACAATGTTCTCAATGCTGGAGTTCATGTGTCGAGCCTCTGGTGATACTTCCAGCACAGTTTCATGTTGTGTCGAGCCTTCTTAGTGTTTTAAAAATAGCGATTTTTGATGCTATCATAGAAGTGCCCCAAGCACTCCCATTCACAAGGCAATTTGACCGAAAACGAAAATACGGTCAAACTTAAAAGTGGCGTTTCCATTCTAATTATGCTTTTAAACGAAAGTTTGCCTCGGGTAGATTAAAAAAAAGACCCTAGGTTGCATTTTGGTGAGAGTTGCCCTTTAATATAGACATATCATATTCTGCAAATGAATATTCTGTCTGTGTCTGAGATCAGCGTGTTCTCAAGTGTGTCCAACGGTGAAAAAAGAGAGATTATCATATTTCTGAGGAGATATTAGACTTTAATGAAATGAAGCCAAACCTGGTATACAGAATGCCCCAAAAACATATTTACAAGCCAGAGACAGCCAATTAAAGGGAGTTAGAAAGATCATTCGGTACAAACCAGTTAGTGAAAGTCCTGCTGGTACGCTACAGCTGTTCATTTGAAAGAGTAGAAAACAACTAGGCTCCGGGAAGAGATGATTAAATACAGGGACAGTCGAGGAAGGCGGAAACACGTCTGCAGCCGTCACCACAATACACATCGCAAGAATAAACTGCAAAGTGACTCTACTGCTCAAGCTGCAGAAGGAGAAATGTATTCACATCAGGAGGATATAGAGACACATGTACATATCAACAGACATATATATTACACTGCAGTCAGAAAGAGGAACTGCTGAGCTTCATAGACATGGAATATTATTGGTCAATAGGCCTCATTCATCAACCACAAGCAGAGTGAGTTTCTGTGCAAATCATTCGTAAAAGTCAGTCAAGTGTGTGACAATTTACAGTTTCATTTGTTGAATGATTTGAGTATTTACTACAGGATGGTTTTACTTGCGTAAATTCTCGCGTGGTGCAATATTTTTTTGTTACGTGCTACAATTCACACAACTATTTAACTTTCATAAACTGTTGTGACTGTTTACTTATGATTGGTTTTACTTGCGTAAATTTGCATGGTGCGAAAATTTATGGAAAAAAAATATTTTTAAGTTTCAAGTTTAAAAACTGGCACATGGTATAATAATTTACACAATAACAGTTTAAAGGAACACTCCACTGTTTTTTCATATTAAACTATGTTATTCCCTTAACTAAGACGAGTTGATACATGCCTCTCTCGTCTCAGTGCGTGCACTCAATCGCTCTGGCGCGCGGCGACACTTTGATAGCACTTAGCTTAGCCCAGTTCATTCATTAGGGACCAAACAGAGATGAAGCTAGAAGCGACCAAACACCTCCATGTTTTCCCTATTTAAATACAGTTACACGAGTAGTTACATGACCAAGTATGCTGACACAAAATAACACAGGCGCTTTTCTAAGCGGGTAAAAAGGATAACTATAATGTATGGTGGAATAGCACTTGGAAGCACTTCGACTCGGCGCAGTAAAAAGTCACGCTGGTTCTAATGACAGAAGTGAGAGGGAGAGGGAGAGGGGGAGAGGATTTTTCAGGAGTGATGATATTACTGCGCCGAGTCGAAGTGCTCCCAAGTGCTATTCCACCATACATTATAGTTATCCTTTTTACCCGCTTAGAAAAGCGCCACGTTTTATTTTGTGTCAGCATACTAGGTCGTGAAACTACTCGTGTAACTGTATTTAAATAGGGAAAACGTGGAGGTGTTTGGTCGCTTCTAACTTCATCTCTGTTTGGATCGTAATGAATGAACTGGGCTAAGCTAAGTGCTATCAAAGTGTCGCCGCGCACCAGAGCGATTGAGTGCACGCACTGAGACGAGAGAGGTATGTATCAACTCGTCTTAGTTAAGGGAATAACATAGTTTAATATGAAAAAACGGTGGAGTGTTCCTTTAAAGTCGCCATGAAATGAAAAATCACCCAATCTGTTTTCTAAATGCATGTTAAATATTTTTATTGTGAACAATTCATTCTGTACTGTACAGGGTTAAATTAAAACTTGTTTTTTTGAACTCGTCATTTTTTTTTTTTTTTTTTTAATGTCACAGCTGGATCTTTGGATCTCTGGTGATGTATGCAGGACTTCTCCAAACATGTAGTCCACTGTTTTACAGTCGATTGCAAGCTCATTCATTCGAGTGCAACACACACATCCAAAAATCCCCAAACCAAGTCCTCGCCCTACATTTTTTCTTTTCTATAATTTCAATCACAATATGGAAGACAAAATCGGTCACTACTTCCATTTCATCACAACTGATGAAAACATTTCATAAACTGTTGCATGTTACTATTTTAATTAATAAATGGCTACTTGTGTAAACTTGCATGGTGCAGCAATTTACATAAAAAATAGTTTTGTTCAGTAAACCTTTAAACATGAATGTTTTTAAGAATGATTTGCATAAAAAATAAATGTTTGCTTGTGATGGAGGAATGAGGCCCGATACAATACAAAAGAAATCTATTAAAAACCAGTCTGCCCAGTATTGGTTTTTCCACTGGACAGCAGGTTGGTTGCAGTAGTCTACTCAACTTTCTAGGGGTAAACAAAAACTGCTAGTGTGGATGGTTTGTAGTGGACGGTCTGGCTTTCTCTCTCAATCTGTCTCTTTCTCCGGCAGTGAGGAAGACACCTCTCCTAAGGGGTCCTGACCACAGAGATGCGACAGTCACCTCACTAACAGGCCCTGAGTCAGCACACATTACTCCTGCAAAGACGTCCATTTCGCTTTTCATTTCCCAAAGTGTGTGTGGGAGGAGAGACGGATAGACAGAGTGAGAAAGAAAGGGGTTGTGGTTGATCATGGCGGGTCCCTGCATGGCAGAGATAATCCATGATCCTCTAGTTGGGTTGATGATGGTGTTTTCGTCACGCTTGTATTGGTCTGTAAGTGTGATTTCAAGCATTCTGTCCTGGTTCTCCACAGAGGTGTAATCTAATCCAGTGCAGATAATCCCAATAAAATCCATCGTCATTAACTCGGAATTTCCCACTTCTACACGAGCAAAAACAAAACAGCCAGTAATACACCTTGAGTCGTAACAACCGGACGACTGCAGTTGCATGCGACAGCTCCAGGTTGCTTCAAATCCTGTGTGCGCAAGGACAAAAACTCGGATCAGTTCAACATACACCCACGGTGGAGCCATTCAAATCCTACAGGATCATGAACATTATTATTCGGTGCAAGTTGTCAATTCCAGAAATGATTCCAAACTATTTGGTGAAAAAATTAATGCAACATGTTTGTTTCAGCAATTTTATAAATGTTAATATATAAATTCTTTATAAAATGTTTTTTATATATAAATCAAGTAGTGTGATGCAAGATGTCAAAAGAATGCATTGTTTGCTTTGGGTTCATCATGTGCACAAAAGTAGCAGCAACTCATCTTTTGCTACAGTTATTACTCATATGTTATGTTTAATTGTGCTTTTTTAAATGAATCCAAATAGGATCCAACAGGATAATGGGAATTTCATTTAACCCTCTGGTGCTGTTCGGTTATTTCTTTTTTACTTCATCGGAATGGTCCGAAATTTGGTAAATGTTTTGGCACTTGCTGTGTGAACACACACACACACACACACACACACACACACACACAATCATGAACATGATTTGAACGAGTTAAATGGACCTGAAAAAAGTACTCATGCTCGTATTGTTGTGACTGAATTGGAAATGAATGGGAGACGAATTCTATCTAGTGGACGCGTTCGGTACTGCGCCCAAACAAAGTCTGACTGAAAGCTCATTTTTTGAGATATCAACCTCAAATTTGGAACACAACTTGTAAAAACGTGTTTCGGAAAATATATATTTCATATCAAAATTACAAGTTGTATTTTTGTGCATTTTTCATAATAAATTTGATCGCTTTTTTCAAGTGCACTTTTTAAAACTTTTTTCACTTCAGCAATAATCTGCCATGTGTCGTCTTTAAAAAGAGACCAAACTTCAGTCTGAGCTCCAAAACATTAAAGATTTATGACCGTTTAAGTTGGAAATTTCATTTTCAGGTCCATGCTCAAAAAGTGAATACATGGATTATAACTACTGCATAAATATAATTTAGTATCATCTTAAAACACAAAATATTAAATGAAAAACATTATCGGACTAAAATATAGTACAATCATTCCATTGGGGAACCAAAAGAGGTCATTTTTGACCGACACACAAACAGGACCACAGAGTTAAAGGAAGTATGGATAATGAAATACCAATGTGCAAGTAATTATGGTTTTTACTGCTGGAAAGATGGCAAATAAGTAAACTGCAGTAGTTCCCTTTCAATACTCACTATATAAATGTCATGATTCATGTAATGTTCTTAATGTACTCAACAGTATCATCTAGTCGTGAACCCCATGACCCCCTAATACAATAGTTTAGTCTCAGTCAAGGTCTAAAAGTTGGCTTTCTGAATGAATTATATTTTCCTCAAAAAACTTGAACACAAGGAAGACAAAAAGATTCTACACTCACCTCTGCAGGAGATGTCACAGACATCAAGGCCAAAGAATAAAGGCAAGAGAGAAGAATAAAAAGAGAAATAGAAACTGAAAGAAAGAAAGAAAGAAAGAAAGAAAGAAAGAAAGAAAGAAAGAAAGAAAGAAAGAAAGAAAGAAAGAAAGAAAGAAAGAAAGAAAGAAAGAAAGAAAGAAAGAAAGAAAGAAGTATTAATTAAGGTTACAGCCAGGATAGGAAAATGAGCAACATCAATATTAGAACAAACAACAGGAGACATGATCGTTCTGACAGATCGTCTTCTGTAAATCATTAGTCCGAAAGCTCGTATCTACAGATGTTATAAACCTGTCTTACCTTCTCCTCTAGATCTTTAATCTGTCTCCTCTGAATGTCAGTCTTATCTTCCAGATCTCTGATCCTCTGCATTGAGAGAAACACTCATTTCAGTGTGATTATCTTCAGTATGTCATCGCTCAGTAATCTCGCTGCAAAGCTGAGGTCAGTGATTACAGGACAATTATCACAGAGCTCAATAATGGAGAATACAGGAGAATAAAAAGAAGAAAAGTATGTGTGTTTTACTATATGCTTTGGTTTATATTTGGTATTTCCTGATAATCTGCTGCCCTCTTCTGTATATAACAGTTATTGCATCAGGTCAGAGGTCACCATCTGACATACATCACACAAAACCAACACAAGTATGAGAGGTTTTTATATACATTAACAGTCTTTTATAGTGTTTGCATTACAGTTACCAGATTATAACTGCATTTCACTCATGTTCATGACTGACTGTGAAATACTTGCAGTGATATTTCCTCTTGTTTATTGTTTGATGGCATAATGCCCTCTAATGTTTCCAAAACCAGTTTATAAATCGACTGAATAGTCAAACTGGTGAAATTGGTTGGAAAATTAGTCATCATCACTTTTGGCATTTTTGAATCAAAATGAACCAAAAACCTCTGAGAGAGACTGTTTTCATGATGATCACTCGCTAAGGTTTTGTTGTAGTAAAGGGTGTAACCTTGTTCCTTGAAAAGTCAATGGAATAATTTTAAAGGAACACGCCGACTTTTTGGGACTTTAGCTTATTCACCGTATCCCCCAGAGTTAGATAAGTCCATACATACCCTTCTCATCTCCGTGCGTGCCGTAACTCTGTCTGACCGCTAGCCTAGCTTAGCACAAAGACTGGAGGTAAATGGCTCCAGCTAGCATACTGCTCCCAATAAGTGACAAAATAACGCCAACATTTTCCTATTTACATGTTGTGATGTGTATAGTCACAGCGTGTAAAAATAACAAGGTCACATGAGACACAGCCATCTTCTAACCGTATACATACTGGGAACTATATTCTCAGAAGGCGAAGCACTGCTACTTGGGCGGAGTGATTTACTTGCAACGCCAGTATGTATACGGTTAGAAGATGGCTGTGTCTCATGTGACCTTGTTATTTTTACACGCTGACGCTGTGACTATACAAATCACAACATGTAAATAGGAAAATGTTGGCGTTATTTTGTCACTTATTGGGAGTAGTATGCTAGCTGGAGCCATTTACCTCCAGTCTTTGTGCTAAGCTAGGCTAGCGGTGGGTGCGTCAGACAGAGTTACGGCACGCATGGAGATGAGAAGGGTATGTATGGACTTATCTAACTCTGGGGGATACGGTGAATAAGCTAAAGTCCCAAAAAGCCGGTGTGTTCCTTTAAACGATACTGAAATTTCATTGTTTATATCAGTAATGAAGCAACAACACACATCTGACGAGGTGAAGTGTTTCTGACTCTTATTGACTATCATGTTCAGCATATACATTTACATTTCATTTACATTTAGTCATTTAGCAGACGCCCTTATCCAAAGCGACTTACAAATTAGGACTAAGTTCAGCGAGTCATCATAAAGAGGCAAAAGCAACAACAACGCAGGAAGTGCTCAAAATACGAAGTTCAGGTATTATTCAGAGTAGCATAAGCCTGATAAGTGATGTTTCAAAGGGAAAGGATTTTTTTTTTTTTTTTTTTGTTTTTTTTTCTATAAGGTTTCTATAAGGTTTCTATATACTGTCTCCTGTAGCAGATTTCGGTTCCTGTAGGTGTTCAGTGGATCACTTCATGACTTTCATGTTGTCTGTACTCTTCTTCTTGCATTTGGTTATTTCCTCAACAATGTCTCATTTATTAATTAGTGGGTCATGCTACAAAACAGCTGCCATTTGTGTCCCACACATACACGAGTCAAACATCACTATAAAAATGAATGGCTGATGATGAATACAATGATGATTGAGGGATGTGCAAATAAACATTCCTCAAAAGCCTGATGTATCATATTTGATACATACATTTAGCCATGCCAGAAAAATGCCCTCAACCACATCACAGAGCAACTGGGTCTCCTAGATTTTCCTCCAGTCCTTACACATTTTAAGAAAAGGAAAAAAAAAAACTTTATATGATTACTTAATATGATAAACTTAAAATTATAATTTTTTCATCATGAGGATTCTGTGGCCTGTTTCTATGAAAGTATGACACATGCATTTAAATGTATTAAATGATTTGAAAGTGTGTTGTGTACCTGATGGGCCTGATGGAGCAGCTCCATGCGCTCCTGCAGAACCTGACAGTCGTACTCTCGACTCTTGCGCAGCATCTGTCTGCGCAGTCTCTCCACGGCCGAGCGCAACTCGTCCTTCTGCAGCTCGTCCAGAGGCTCTCCGTATTTAATCACTTTATCCTGCTGCAGTGCGTTGTACAGAGTAGCCTCCAACTCCTGGATTTGCTGTTGCACACACACACACACACACATACAGTTACAGATTGCGACGGTAAGGTGGTCGGTGTGTGGACTGTCAATGGAGATATATAGTATGTATATAATATACACTACCAGTCAAACGTTTTAGATCGGTAAGATCTGACAAAAACAGTAATATTGTGAAATATTATTATAATTTAAAACAGCTGTTTTCTATGTGAATATACAGTAAAGTGTCATTTATTCCTGTGATCAAAGCTGAATTTTCAGCATCATTACTCCAGTCTTCAGTGTCACATGATCCTTCAGAAATCATTCTAATATGATGATTTGATGCTCAAGAAACATTTATGATTATTATCAATGTTGAAAACAGTTTTTTAAAATTTTTATTTCATGATGCTGTGATGAATAGAAAGTTCAAAAGAACAGCATTTATCTGAAATCTAAAGCTTTTGTAACATTAAACACTACCGTTCAAAAGTTTGGGGTCAGTAAGAATTTAAATTTTATTTTTTGGGGAAAGAAATTAAATAAATCAATACTTTTATTCATCAAGGATGAGTTAAACTGATCAAAAGTTACAGTAAAGATATTTATAATGTTAGAAAATATTCTATTTTAAATAAATGCTGTTCTTTTGAACTTTCTATTCATCAAAGAATTTTGAAAAATAAATTGTACACAACAGTTTTCAACATTGAAAATAATAATGAATGTTTTTTGAGCATAAAATCATCATATTAGAATGATTTCTGAAGGATCATGTGACACTGAAGACTGGAGTAATGATGCTGAAAATTCAGCTTTGATCACAGGAATACATTACATTTTAACAATATATTCAAATAGAAAACAGTCATTTTAAATTGTCATAATATTTCACAATATTACTGTTTTTTTTAATCAAATAAATGCAGCCTTGGTGAGTAGAAGAGACTTCTTTTAAAAACATAAAAAATCTTAACGATCTAAAACTTTTGACCAGTAGTGTATATATATATATATATATATTCATTTGTGTTTAGAAAATGTACGAGAGTCTTTCAGCTTTTGAACGTCATGAGGGTGTGTAAATGATGACAGAATTTTTGTTCACCCAACTCTTAACCAACACTTTAAGGGTGGGTTAAGGTGTAAGGGAAGGTCAACCGTCTAAATATAGATGTTATTACAGAAATTAATTATTGCTGCAATTACATGCAGGTATTTTTCTAAATATTGTACAATGTAAAAACAAAAACATGTATGTGAACATTAAGTGCAGTCTATCAAATGATTAGTGCATTGTGTTTAAAGACACAATATAAAGTGGGATAATATCGTTTTTCGTATTTTTTTCATATTCGTATTAAAATCAAATAATGGTTTGGTTCATGGTTTAGAGCACCCATGCAGAAAATAAAGTGCCAAAATACGCTTTGGAACAAAGAAAACGTTGTAGAATGAACTGGTCCATGCTAATTTTGACAAGACAAACCTTTCGTGGCACTATAATTAAAATCTATTTGACTACCACATTAAAGGTCATATAAAAACACTAAAAATGGTACATCATAAGCAGATGGACTCGAAAATATCAAAATTAACACAATATATACCACTTTCTAAAACAGAACATCATAGTAATTGTTTTGCTGAAGTTCATAAAAGGAAGAAATGTCTTAAACTGGGTCAATATTTCACCATATAAGCCTGGTCCAGCGCCTGCTTCCGGTAGTCCAGTTCCTCCTCCAGATATCCCTTTTGTTTGCAGAACATCTCCTGCAAGTCAAGCGTCAGAGTTTATAAGCATCATGGTTTAGGTGGCATTATAACATTAGTCTGAGTGAGCCAAACTTAATTACTTAATTCAACAACTTAATTAAACTGATAGACTCGTTACATATAATGCAACCCCTGTGTATTATCCTAAAAGTTAAGTTCACCAAAAAACTACTGTTAGCGAAAGAATAACAATGATAGATTTACCTTTAAACAAGTTGAGTCTTTTAACTCCCAGACCCAAGTAACACACATCTGAGTGGACTGTGCAGATCACTAATGCAAATATAAATCTGCAGCAATCTATTTTGCTTAGTTTGTAAATGTAAAACCTTTTAAACCTTTTTATTTTATTTGTATGTATTTTTAAAAACAGAGGAATTCATTAAAATTACAATTTTAGAATTTTAAAATTTACAAAATTAAAAAATATTCGTTCATCAGATGAATGTTATGTACTGTACACTTCTACCTGACTGAATTTGTATTACTCAATATCTTAAACTTTTAATCTGAAGGCTTATGCCTAAATGTTTTTGTATATAAAAACTGTGTGTCCAGCAGGGCGGGGCCGAGAGCCTCGAGAACGGAGCGAAGCCAGAGGCGCGACTGTTAATGAGCTACTTTTTGTAAACGTTATTATATATTTATTTATAAATTGATGATTTAAAGTGGATAGTAAAGTGGCATACATGGGTAAACAAATTACATTGGTTGTCATTAAATAACAACAAAATGGTTATTTTTTATTATTCTAAAATTTTAACCGGTACCGTACGTAAGACAAGTAATGTGTAAAGATAAGACTTGTTGTTCGTACCATCTCGAGCTCCAGGTCCATCATCTTCTGATGCAGAGCTGCTTCTGTTCCTTCAATCTGCTGAATCCACTAAACCACAACACACACAAATACACACATTCTGTCATCTCTTCACTGCAAATCATTACACTGGTCTACAATTTTCAGAAATAAGATTGTGCTATTTATTATGTATTTTAATGTGCTGAATTATAATATAACAATTAAAACATCTGATTGGCTAAGTTTTTACATTTGTAAAACGTTTACACTCTGCATTAGTTCAGCAGAGTGACGTAAGCTTCGTTATGATTGCATCATCCATGACTTCTAGGAATAACACAATGCAAGTCATACCACCTTCACATTGCATTTCATTGTTTTGCCTCAAAAAAAGTACTGTCCAAACCCAGTCATAGATGTATTTTAGTCATTTCTGATTTCAATTGTGTTCCCTTCCCTTTATTACTCACTTATTCTCCACCAATCACTATATTTTTTTATCTATGTTATGTTTTTGTTGGAAAGTATTTGTTCACAGCCTCTGTGTGGCTGTCAAATGGTTGTATTCACCTAAATACTTATCTTTTTGATGTTTTGATGTTTTGTTGTTGTTGTTGTTGTTGTTGTTTTTGTTGTAGTGTGTTGATTGTGGTATTGTTTATGTCTTATTATTCTATTGTAATGTGTTTGATTTGTCCCTTGTTCTGTATTGTATTGTAAATTAGGACCCCCTCGAAAACGAGATGGTTCATCTCAAGGGGTTTATCCTATTCAATAAACTTATATATATATATTCCCAAGTCAAGGGTCGTATACTGACCCAATGGAATATCTTGAAAACTAGAGCCAATTTTAAGCATCATTTTCATTTCATTAGTAAAGTTTAACATTTATTTCAGAAGCATTTTGGCTGTAGACCAGTGTTGTTATTGTCCTTTACTAACAGATTGAGAAAAGTAAATGTATACGCATATATATGTAAAGAAAAGTATAGGCAGTCAGACATTCAGTGACTGTTTTTGGTTCTCTCTAGTGTACTTAACCTAAAAACAGGAACCCACGTACCTTCTCAGCGAGAGACAGCACAGTACTCGCTTGAATAATGGCCACCTGCTCCTCATTCCTCAAGTTCTGCGTGAAGCCAGAAACACATACTGAGCATTTACACTACAACTGGTAATATTCTAGCCTATCGCAGAAAGAAAAACGCTGCATGGATTGTGGTGTGTGACGTACCCCGTTATCCCCGAGTATATCCAACAGCTTGATGAGGTCTGGTATACACACGTCCTGTGGAGAGGAGATGACAGCAGAACTGGCTCATGAGTTCTTACTGTTATTAAAAGCAAAAGTGGCAGTGAATGAATTCATACTTACCTTCACTCCCTCCTTTATACAGTAGATCTGTAGTGCACTCACTCCCTCAGAGAAAGGATGGATTTGAAGGTTAAACGGAGGCGATCTCCTCTCACGCTCCTGACAGATTACATCAAACACACGTTACACACACTTCCACCAACAGCATGATCATGTGCACTCCAGTCTAACATCTCCACTATACCGTCCACATAGATGATAGATCACTTCATTACAGAAGGCTATTGCATTTCTGTACTTCCACCACTAGGTGGACGCATGCATTGAGAATGTAAAACGAGATGAGAGACAAAGAGTGTTTCTGTTTGTCTAGAAGGAGCATTTTGGCACAGCAACTATCCATGGAAGTATGTGCACATTTGTGTTTTACTTACAGATAAACAAAGAGCTGTGCAAATGTCATGCTGTATGATATATTGCACTTGCTCCAGGAAGCACATCTGTAAGATACCACAGCAGTCATGTATATTTCATTGGACCCGCTTGGTCAAAATCGCAGTGCGAGGATGGAAAAGCCAGATTTGAACACCATTATGCTGCTCTAATAATACATTATTTAGAACAAAACATTATTTGTTCTAATAATGATTAGAACAAAACTATAGACTGACTGAATTGCATCATGATTTTCTCATGACCTCCTTGCTACAAATTCCTTAAGAACAAAGGAAGCAAAACAATTATATTCTGAGTTACTCACAAACTTGTAGTTACAAGTATGTATTTTATGTCGCAATTTAAAGGGGACCTATTATGCAAAATTCACTTCTATATTGTTTTTGAACATATCTCTGTGTCCGCATGGTCAAAATCCATTCACTCAGTTTATTTTCCCCATAAATCTAAAACAGTGCCTCAAAATGAGCCGTTCAGGAATGTGATTCAATATGACGTCACAATGGAACAAGCCCCGCCCACGATTGCAGAAAGACTCCGCCCTATTAGCTTAGCTCCGCCCCTCAGTGAGTGGTACACAGTCCGCCATGTTTATCTCCTCGCAAGAGCATTTAACAGCAGCATTCAAGTAAGAAATATATTCCTATTAAAGCTACTAAAGTTATTCAGTCAAGAGCAGTGAGTGATTATCTGGTTTTCTTTTGTTGTTTGATTCATATTAACAGCATATATAGCAGTAGGAACTGTATATTACGCTGCTTTTACTTTAATACACAGATCTAATATACACGTAATTTCTTCCCCTGTTGCGTACGTTCACAGACATAACTGACTGTGTTTATGTGAACTCTGTGTGTTTTTGACATAACCTTGTGTGTATTTGACAGTTTGCTTCGGATGTGTGCGCTCAGAATACCATATATCAGAAGTTTAGACTGATATGGCTTTAAAACACAGAGATAAAAAAGCTTTCATGATGATGAAGAACTGCAATGTCATGTGAGTGTGACCTTGTATCCGAGGCACAAGCTGTACAGGCTCCGCCCTCTTCTGGAAAGGGGGCGGGGAGCAGCAGCTCATTTGCATTTAAAGATACATGCACGAAAACAGCATGTTTTTCCTTCCACTCAAAAATGGGAATTTACATTACATGATCTGTGGGGTATTTTGAGCTGAAACTTCACAGACACACTCTGGGGACACCTGAGGCTTATATTACATCTTGTGAATAACTGCTCTGTGGACAGAGATAGAGCTCAAACCTCCAGCTCAAGTATGCGAAACTCCAGTAGTTCATTCTGATCTCTCGAGTCCTGTAGTTCCTGCTGCAGCTTTCCGTTTTCATTCTCCAACTTTTCAACCTGTCAAAGAAACATTACAAAATGTAACTAATGGACCTTATGAAAGACTTTCATTGATTGTGCTTTTTACAAATGGATTGTTTGAGTCCTATGAACCTCTCAGGATCTATATAATGTATACAGTATATAACTGTTGAATAGAACGTTCAAAAGAACAGCAGAATTTGTTTGAAATAGAAATCTTTTGTAAAATCTTTTTGTATAAATGTCTTTTCTGTCACCTTTGAACGATGTAATGCATTTTTGCCGATTAAAAGTAATGTTTTAAAAATTAAAAGAAAAAAAAATTGACTTATTCAAACTTTTGAATAGCAGTGTCTCACGGTTTCCACAAAAGTATTAAGCAGCAACTGTTTACAATACTGATAATATTAAGAAATGTTTCTTGAGCACCAAATCAGCAATATTAGAATGATTTCTGATCACTGGAGTAATGATCCTGAAAAATCAGCTTTGATCACAGGAATAAATCACATTTTGTATTGTACCCTGATGCTATTACACTGTAACAAATAAATGCAGCTTTGGTGAGCATAAAAAGACTTCTTACAAAATCATTAAAGTCCCCCTATGGTGAAAATCCAGCTTTTAATGTTGTTTATATGTCTATGTGGTGTTTTTAATATGCTTTAAGACAAACCATGTGTAAGTTCATAAGTCGACAGCATTGCTGAGTATTTTCTCCTTAAAACTGCAGTGAACCAAAGACAGTCTCAAAAACACGCTTTGAAATCGCTGGTGTTTCTGACGTCACAAACTACCTTGTAACCAATCAGATCAACGTGTGATCGTCAACCAGTGGATCTCTGAGCTGAGTGAGTGAGTGGAGGCGGGGCTCATTTGCATATTCATAGAACCGCGTGTACTAAATGAGGCAAGGGTGTCGAGTTACATTCAACCTGTTTTAAGGCATGAAGAAACTTTTTTCAAGGAAAAAACATTTAAATATGTCATTTTGGTGATCAAAGATGAGTTTTAAGGGATAAAATTATTGAATACAGGGGGACTTTAAAAGAATCTTAAATATTCAAAACTTTTGCATTTGATACAAATATTTTAACATGTTATTACAGTACACTTACATTTACCTGCATGTAACTACATGTATAATAACACTCTTGATCCTAAACTTACCCCTGATCCTACCGTACAATTTTAAAGACACCTAATATAAAGTGAGACCCAGACTTTTGCGGAATATGATGACATTTGGTAACTTGTTTGTAATTGGTACTTCCACATTAGGGGCTTTCGCACCGCTTTCGCAATGTACAACTATTGGCGGAAGTTCCCGGATTTTGGTGCATTCGCACCGTAGGAACTGGGAACGATTTCAGTTCTAGGAACTCCTTTTGGAGGAACTAATTTAGCTCCTACTTCAGAGTCGTGTCTAAACCAGCACTATAGGAACTATCCGTGACGTTAGTGTGCGCTGATTGGTCGAACGCACGAGAAACACCAGCGTACGCCATTTTTAAAAAGGCAGTGTAAACACACAGTATAGCTTATATATTTACTCCAGAAACTAACTCTACGAACATGGAAAACAGTGATAGATGGACCACTTAACATGATTATGTATTTGTGCTCAGCAACACTGGACATCAACCACACGGCATACGCTAATAACTCTTTATTAGTGTCTACTTTCTGTGTGTAATAGTTCTATCTAATAACGTATGAGACAGGACTGTTAGACAGATCGTACACTAATGAACACGGAGAATGCGAGCGCTGCCGTTCTCAGCGCCGTCAAAATAAAAGTCTCAACAACAAGCGTGTCTTACGTCACTTCAGAGTTCCTACAGGCGGTGCGAACGCAACCCGGAAAACGTTCCTAGGGGAACCATTAGTTCTGTCAGGACCACTATCGTCAAATACGATTGACCATTAGCATACAGTTAGGATTGGCGGTATGGATCTGTTCTGGGCAAGAACATCCAAGCATGACTGTACATTATACCTTACGTATGCATTACATATACATTATACAAAACCTCCAGTTATTGTTACCCCCATGAAACCACTACGTAGAATTGAGGGAATGATCTCTTTAGTCTATCATTAGTGTGTTCATCCTCTGAGTGTGGCAGTGTTGAGAAGACAGCATGTACACACACCTTATCCAGCAGCTCTTGATTACGCCTGAGGAACCGTTGCTTCTCCTCCACCCATCTGGAGTCCTGTGAGGAAAAGAGGAAATTGTATGGGAATTAGTCATACCTGTGCCATACTGTGCTTTATAACCAGACACCCAGTACAAATCAGTTTGTAAGTATGGAGAATCACTCAGCAAGATAAATACCACACTAGATATTGATTTTTTAATTGCAAGTCACTGTGTATGAATTTTGCATCGCTAATACCAATAGTAGTGAAAGACTTTTACCTGTCCTTTTACAGCAAGCTCTTTCTCCAGGTCTTCGATTTTAGCCTTATACCTGTGAGAGTCTGCCTGGAGCTGCTCGTGAGCCTACAGAGATGAAGTAACTATTAAATACATGAGTCATTTACCAGAATATGCACTATATGCCTGTGGGTTCAATGTAACATCATGTTCTTGAGCACATAACCTTTCAGAAGCTCATCCATAGCTGTATTTTTACTGTTTAAAATTTCAAGCAAAAAATTAAAATGTAAAAAAATATATTTTTTAGGGTTTTCCCATGAGGTTTTCAAACAATCTGTCCAAACCCCATTGCATTTTTTAACACAATGCAAAACGGTTACTTTAAGGGGAAAATGACTAGATATTGTGTCGATTTGATTTTATATGGCATGGAAAAACATTACCATCTTAAAAAAAAGTAAAAAAGTACTTCTAAGTAAAAAAAAAAAAAAAGTAACTTATTAATTTTTTTTCTTTTCTTTTTTTAAATATTAATTTATAAATATCCTTGCGTTTTGGGGGGTTTGTAACATATGACATTTAACAACCGGAACTAGCCTTTGTCACATCATACAAAAGGTCAAATGATCTGATTTAACCAGATGTAATGACTTAAACATAATCATAAGAGTCTTCAGGAATCCTCTGTATGACACAAAGGACAATTATATATAAGAGCAATATCCCACGGGTGTGATTCGTAATCACATCTGTGCTGATATACAGCCATATCGCACGGCTACGAGTTATTATTATTATCTGCATCTAGCTGATATTCTTCAATCTTATATTCATAATCACAAAAGCATTTTAAATGTCTGAGGAAAGCGATATCTTTGTCCTTTCAAAAGTCCCGGGGATTTCCCATGACAGCACTAGTCAATGCATTTGTAAGTTGTGTCTAATTGTTTACAACCTTGTTTCAGTCCATTTAAATATAAAGTCTTTTCTACTGACTCACTCATAAAGACAGTATTTGCTGCCATCTAATGCTGTAAAATATATCATTTCCTGCATGTTTCTGCATGGTGGTTGCACATGACTTTGATTTGACTGGTAAAATGTTTTTTAAACATTTATATTTTAACAAAACCGCTTCACTGCTTATTTGTTCTAAGAAATAACGACTTAAGGTTTTCTTTTCAAAAATTATTATTGTTTCACTCTATTTTTTTTTTCTGTTTTAATGTATGTTTGAATTGCATTTTCATCTGGCCAAAACAAAACAAAAGAAAGAAAAACAGTGTCATGTCTTCTACTCAAGTTCTGTAAGCTGTTTAATGTTAACTACAGCACAGACAATAGTTCAGGAATACCTTAGCCTCCATTTCGGCATCCAGCACCCCTCCTTTCTGCTCCTGCAACAGGGCATATGCTCTCTGAAGAGCCTGATATTCCCGCGTCAGCTGCTTAAACCGTAGTTCTGACTCTTCAGCCGCCAGACCCTGATAAAAAGAGCATGAGAAATAATGCACAATAATGAGCATGCGGAATAACCCAGACAGAAACATAGTGTCGGCCCAGATCCGTGTGGATTCACCGTGTACCAGATGTGGGCCGGATCTGGGCCGACACTATGTTGCTGTCTGGAAATGCACAATAATAATACAAAATACACCATAGAGAAGAAGTCGAGATAAACGCAGGAACCCTTAGTGAGAAATGAGTGAGTTAAAGGTTCGGTGTGTGATTTTTAGCGGCATCTAGTGGTGAGGTTGTGAATTGCACCCAACAGAAGTTATGGTGGCCGACAGGAAGTGATGTCGTCGTCTGAGACAGCAGAGAGTAGCCAGTTAATCAATGAGGTTTCTTTACAAAAATAATTAGGTTTACTTAAAGGGGTCATGACATGGTTTTTTCTTTTCTTTTATTGTGTTCCCTTAGGTGCAATTATAGTATTACTATAGTTTTTTGGACAAAAAACGTTTAAAATTGAGTGATTTATGACCTTTTCCCACCCTGTTTCTCATGCTCTGATTCAAACAGTCTGTTTTGGGGGTGTTTCCCCTTTAAGAGTTCAGTGTTAACACCCACTGTTATGATTGGATAACGTCAGTGCCTATGCATCAATTGTTAACGCCCCCTTGTCAAAACGTGCGGATTTTGCGGAGCTGTGTTTACCGTTACCATAGTAACGGGTGATGCGTGCGAGGCGATGGCGATTGCAATGATGTTTGAGTCGGAATCAGAGGAAATTAACCATCAACACAACACAGAATGCATCAGCCCGTCCACATAGAAAGTGTGAAACTATTTTGTCAGTTTGACAGCCTACATCTTTTAATAGCCTACGGGGCATGAACATGACGGTCATGAAAACAATAAGTAGGCTAAACTAAGTAAAAACACGGTGATTATTCATAATGAATTAAACTGCAATTAACGTTTTAAAAAAGTTTTAAGTTTTAAATAGCCTACATTACTTACAGTTTGCGTCGTCGTCGTTGAGCCCAGAATAGTCCACACGGCCTTATCTTATACAAAGGTTTTCTGGCAAAGCCAGCATCATACTGCGATTGTTCTCAACTGTCACTCATCCTTGAAATGTGGAGAACACACGCTTAAATTAACACTGCCGTGACTGGGACGTCCGCGAAAAATAAACTGCATCCATCTTCCCCTGACGTCTGGATCTTTCAGCAGCGTATATTATTCAAACATGTTGTGTGTCCACAGCCAGGAACAGCACATCTGCGTGTCCTGACATCGCAATCTTCTTGTAAACAGACCCACTCGCTGCACGTCGACTGAACACATGTGAAGCGCGTGACAGATGCGATGATGAAATGAGGCTAGTTATCTTGCGCTTGAAGCGTAGTTGTCTACGCTGGAGGCGGTCATATGCAAACGACTGCTACGTCACTTCGTACCGTGACGTCACTTCATACCATGGATCCAGAACGAGCTGTATTTAGAGCTTGATTAAATAAATGCTTCGTTTATAATGGGGAGGACGTCTTAAGCTATGAAACTTGCAGGACGTTTTAATGGTACAAAGACCTCTTATATACCAAAAGATCAAGACAAATTTGGTTTCTCATGTCATGACCCCTTTAATTATTCAGTAAAACTATATTGCGAATATTATTGTTACTTGTTCATCATTGTGTCAGTGTTTTATTCGCTGACGTTAGCTAGCTTCTTATCATGAAGAACAACATAGTGACGAAACGCGTTTGTCCGTTCAGGGCCACTGTAGAAACATGTCGATGTAAGGTGTGTGTAGAGAGAAATGCTCATTCTAATCTAATAAAAACATAACGGTTCATTATGTAAGGTCTTTATACACCACTGAAAACATAGTTATGTATATGATATTGCATTTCTGTCAACAGATCCTCCTAAATATTACACACTGCACCTTTAATGCTCCTAAATGCTCACCTCATCTAAATCTTCATCGGGTGTAGCCGGGGTTCGATCCATGCGCAGAGAAGCCACCGAGGAAGTTTCCGAATCCATTGACTCTTCATCATACCCGTAGAATGTATCTACAACAATGTGCCTCTGCATGGGAAACGACAAGGTAAACCCTGGGTAAATAAGCACTTTATCATGGAATCTCGGGTAGTCCCAATCCCAGTGGTAAAAGTTAAAAGACAGATTGCAATGTTTTGAAAGCGGACAGGAGAACATATTGCAACACTGAGAAAGTTCCACACTTCACCTTTATAGGTCTGCTTCGTTTATGCCTCTTCTTCCTCAAGAGTTTTTCTCTATCCTGAAACATGGAGCATAAGAAAGATGTGACACGTGTGTGTTCAGTGCTCACCTCCGTGACTTCAGTCTCACGTTCACAGGAAGTACTCACTCGTGTCAGCTCGTCGATCATACTCTGCTGCTCTAGAACCTGCAGCTTGAGGAACTCAATCTCTTGATCATCATTGGCCTGATCCAGATCATTCAGAGACTTGAGCTTCTTCAGCGGAGGATGGGATGTAATCTTTTCCTTCTGAATACGACAAAACAACAATAATACAACAGGATAAACGCATTCTGCACTCAAAATTGACAAAATTGTCTGGTGCAACTACAGTTGAGCTATTCTCGCTTGCAGAAAGCAAGTTTTATTTATAGTTTACAAGAGATTTTGTAGTGATCATCCAATGATTATCAGATTATGGAGAATTATGGAGCATTATATCAGGCAAAAGCTAATTCTTTGGGAATTCCTTAGTTCAGTCTTTCATGTCCATCTGAGAGATTGAGAATTCACATTTAAAAAATATTTAGGTTAATATATTTTTACCAAATAAATGTATACACTACCAGTCAAAAGTATGAAATAATTAAGTCTCTTCTGCTCACCAAGGCTGCATTTATTTGATGAATAATACAATAAAAATAGTACCATTGTCACATATTCTAAAATACATTAAAATAAACTAATGATCTGGTGCTCAGCAATCACTTCTTATTATTATATTTAATAATAATAAAATAATAATAAATTGTTTTATTTATTTAATATTTAATTTGCTTAACATGTTTGTGAAACTGTGATACACTACCATTCAAAAGTTCTGGGTAAAAATTATAAGAAAAAGATTAAGAATACGATTTTTTTCATTTACATTTTTTCCAAAAGGATGCAATAAAATGATCTTAAGTGACAGTAAAGACATTTATAATGATACAAAAGATTTCTATTTTAAATAAACACTGTTCTTTTGAACTTTCTATTTCAACAAGGTTTCCACAAAAATATAATAAGCAATAAAAAACGTTTTTCAACAATGATAATAATAAGAACCATTATAATCATGAGAGCACCAATAATAACTGATAATAATTGAGCATCAAATCATCATATTAGAGTGATTTTCTGAAGAATCATATGACACTGAAGACTGGAGTAATGATCCTGAAAATTCACATCACAGGAATTAATTGCATTTTACAATATATTACAATAAAATAACTGTAATTTTAAATTGTAACAATATTTCACAATATTACTGTTTTTAATAAATAGCCTAAATGCAACCGTGACTAAAAAAAACATGAAAATAATATACTTTTGAATGGTAGTATTTATATAAACATTTATCTCCGGTAATCTGAACACAAGTGATTATAATTCACTGAATACACTGTAAAAATGCTTTCGAACATTACGTGATTATGTGATCTTCAGCATGACAGCAACATGGAGAATGCACATGTGAAGAACATGCATTTATGGTTCAGTAAATACAGATGCTTAACTAAAATAATATTGAGCTGTCTACTCAAAATGTCAATGTTTGTGGTGAGATTAAAATCTAAGGAAGTTTAAGAACACCATTGTGCTTTGTTAGCATTCGGTAATACAATGACATGTTGGGCCCTATTTTAACGATGTGAAACGCATGTATCAAACGCGAAACGCAAGTAACTTTGTGGACGGATCTCGGCCGCTGTTGCTATTATACCGGCGGGATAAATGACTCTTGCGCCCGACGCAAATCTAAAATGGGTTGGTCTGAAGTAGCTTCATTACTCATAGGTGTGGTTTGGGCGTAACGTGAAATAAACCAATCAGAGCGTCATCTCACATTCCCTTTAAGAGCAGGCGCGCTTGTTCCATGGCGGTTTGCTATTATAACGGCGGATTTGCCAGGCGCACGCCAGGAGCGGTTCACAGCCGAGGAGACCGACGTTCTCGTCAGGGCCGTAAAACACAGAGAAGTGACATTGTATGGGGATGGAGAAACACACCCAAATTAGCTTCGGTTAAACAGGCGTATAATAATTTGGGTAAATGTGTAAGCTAGATTTATGCCTATTTTTTCACATCTTCATGAACACAACAATGATTTCCCTCGTGTGGAATATTTTTCCTTGTAATTATGTATGGTTTGCAAACATGGCAACTGCTGCGTCTGTGTGTAGATGAGAGAAGCAAAGTGTATGTGCGTTGTGCACACGCTACATTATGGCCAAGCATGCGCCCTTAAAATAGCATCTGAACGCGCCACTGACTTTAGACTTGGTTTCTCCTGGTCTGTGGCGGAATTGTTTTCTTAATCCTGCAAAACAGCACCAGGGAACGTTTGCGCCGGAAGACACCTCCTCTTTTCACTGAACTGCCCCCGGGAGCACAAGTTCATTCCCTAATTTACCGACGTGCGTCTGTGGAGGGAAAAGTCTGCTGTGCGTCGGGTGCAAAATAGGAATGATACATGCGTCGCTGTACAAAGTCAATTGTGCTGGGTGCAAGATAGGGCCCAATGAGTCAAATGCAGTACATTTAATCACACACTACAACTGCACTTTAAAATGCAGATTATATAGCTTTGACACGTGTTAGAAAGAAGAAGAGGAACCCACCATCTCCGTGTTCTCCTTGGTTATGGACTTAAGTTTATCCTCCATCCTCTGGAGGGACTGGCTGAGGTCATCATTTTTCTTACTTAATAATTTGTTCCTCTCCAGTAACGGCTTACACTGTTTCTCTGTTTCCCGAACACGCTTCAACTGAGAGGAGAAAATAAGTTTATGAATTATTCATAAACAAACGTTTTTATAATCCTGTACAACCCAACAATAACTCCACAGTTGGCCCATCTTTAAAATGAATAATAATAATAATAATAATAATATAATAATGACCTTCACTGCGAAGTATACAGGAAAACTCTATGCAAAGAACATCAATGACAGATGTAGCGAAACATACCAGCTCATTTCTTTCATCCACTAAGATTGAGTTGCGGTCCTCCAGCTTACGAATGGTGGATTTAAGTTCACTCATGCGTTTCTGGTTTCTTCTCATGTCCTAAAAACACACATTTAACATTTTCAAGCTTGACACACATACCCTTTATTGTGCAATAAAGGAAAATGTATGCAGCAACGTAAAATGTTTACAATATTAAGCAATATTCTGAGAACAAAGCTGGCACAGTAGCGCTCAAAAGCATTAGTGTGTGTATGTGTGTGTGTGTGTGTGTGTGTGTGTGGCTGTTACTGAGAAAGAGCACTCGCTTTTAAGACAGTCATTCAACTGGCTAATAACAGGAACACTTCATTAATCTTAACTTAAAATGATACATTACAAGAATTGACATAACCATTTAGATTAGCCCTAACCATTCAGTCGGTAACACTTTATTCTGATGGTCCACTTTAGACATTCTACTAACTATGAGTAACTCTGCAACTACATGTCAATCATTAGAGTATTAATAGACTGTCTGCTTAATATCTACTAACTGTTTATTTTGTTTCTCTCCAATAGACATTCTACAGACTACAGCCGCTTTCACACATTTCACGAGTTCACACTTACATACAATTTGAGGGGGTAAAGTTTAATACGTATTTGGCGTGGTGTCCGGGGGGAGGGCTCCGAGCTCGGAGTTCGGCCCAAACCCAGAGTACTCCCCCCGTATGTAAGTGGTTAGGACTAGAAGCGTGGAGAAGGGGTGGTGGAGAGATGCTGCTAAACTGTCAATGGATTGAGGTGAGACTGCTGAATGTATATATACCTCTTGTCATTGTGGAGTGTTCTCCACTTGTGTTAATTATCTGAGCGTACTCTTTCCGAACTTTGTTAATAAAACATCATATAGTCTTTACTAGTAAATTCCCGGTAAATAACCATTAAGAGATCATGTGTCAACTAAACAGGACCTTTTCAGAAATAACAGTAAATCGGTTCTGGTAATTCACCAGTAAATGAGAAGTTGTAACATTACCAGTAAAAACGCACTGATGTACTGTAAGTCTGCTTTGGGCTAATCATAAAGTTCTTATGGAGATGACAAGCTTGGTTGCTTTTTAATAGTTTTTCTATGTAAATATGTGACCCTGGACCACAAAACCAGTCACATGGGTACTTCTTTTGAAATTGAGATTTATACATCATCTGAAAGCTGAATAAATAAGCTTTCCATTGATGTATGGTTTGTTATGATAGGACAATATTTGGTCGAGATACAACTATTCGAAAATCTGGAATCTGAGGGTGCAAAAAAAATCGAAACATTGAGAAAATCTCCTTTAAAGTTAATTTATGTTGGCAATTGTGCTGAATTCACTCACAAAAATAAATGTTTTATATCTTTAAGGTAGGACATTTACTAAATATATTCATAGAAGATGATCTTTACTTAATATCCTAATGAATTTTGGCATAAAAGAAAAATCGATCATTTTGACCCATACTGTACAATGTATTGTTAGCTATTGCCACAAATATACCCGTGCGACATGTGACTGGTTTTATGATCCAGGGTCACATATGCACTAGATGGACATCTTTGACAGTGTGGCCACATCGTGTGTCGCGCTCGAACCCAGTCTTCTGTTCCATGTTTTTAAGAGCAAAAACTGTTCTGTTTGATCATCATCACGCCTGTCACTCATTGGGTTGCCAACTTCAGAAAAGGAAAATACGGGACAATCGTGGTTCTTTATAGGAAAATAAGGGGCACTCAAAATATTTGTATTGTACCAGTGTGTCATTTCAGTGTCTGAAGGTAAGTATGTGTTTAAAAGGTTCTCAGAAACACATTTGTTTCGCTTAACCTATTTATGTACAATTTCATTTTAATGTCATACAAAAAAATGTCACATTACACACAAACCATCGTTCAAAATAATAGCATTGATCTGAAAAAGAAAGCTTTTGTAACATTATACATGTCACGTTCCCTGTACTGTCTTGTGTTTTGTAGGACTTTTATGTTGAAGTATATTCTTAGTTCCCGATTGTTTCTGTGTTCACTTCCTGTGTTTGGTTCCTGTTTTGCCTTGTATCTTGTTTGTCTCCATAGTTACCCTTATTAGTTCCCATGTCATCAATCACCAACACCTGTCCCTTGTCAGCCCCTTGTTAACCAGTCTATTTAAACCTCTGTGCTTCAGTTGTTGTTTGTCGGTTGTTGTTGCTGTTTGCTGTACCATGTTCCTGTCCTGAGTTCTGTTGTTTGCCCTGGATTACCTGTTTGTTTTATTAAAGTAGTGTGTGCATGTGGATTCTCTCGCCGCTTCGTTGTGGCCTCCTTGTTACAATACACTACAGTTCAAAAGTTTGGGGTCTGTAAGAATTAAAAAAAAACTTTTTTTAAGGAATTAAAGAAAGTAATAGCCTAATTTTATAATTAATCAAAAGTGACAGTAAAGACATTTATAATACGTTACAAACGCTTTCTATTTCAGATAAATCTCTTTTGAACTTTCCAAACGAGATCAAAACATAGACAGTGAAAGGGATTTGCCTGGGATTGGAGTCCTGTTCGAAGCGGGAGCAACCAGACGGCAGAGGATTCTATTCACAAATCAACCAATGATTTGTCCCAAAAGAATGATTAATTCTCAATTTAGAGTTTGTTATTCATATGGTCTGATGCGTGTGAGGGGGGGCTGTGATTGGATGCGGTGATCATCCTCAAGTGTCGTGATCAACACTGCTGCTGTTGCTGTTGTCTCAGTCAGTCGTTAGATCAGCGTAGCTGCCAATAAACGGAACAAGGGATGTCACGTACGGGACAAATCAATTAGGCCCGGATAATACGAGACAGTTGGCAACCCTAGTCACTCAGACCTCAAAAAATGTTGTCAAATGGAGGCAACGGTGCAACATTTAAAGATCGTTTCCGATGACTGACATCACAGAATTTACTGGTATTTTAGTGCTGATGTGAATGGTCTCTTAACGGTAAAAACTGGAGTGCCGTTGCTTGTGTGAACAGCATATTTGTGTATTTACCGGTAAAGTCATTCTCCTAATTTTACAGTAATTTACTGGGATAAACTGAAAGTAACTTTGCAAGTCATCTTATATTATTCTCCTTTACCTAACCTAACAGTCTACTAATACTCTAATGAGAGTTAGTTGACATGTAGTTGCAAAGTTACTTATAGTTGAATGTCTGAAGTGGCCAATCGAAATTAAGCGTAACCTTTCATTCTTTTACTCTTCCTCAGAAATAGTTTGGTTTTTTAATTTTTGAGTTGTAGATTGTATGTTTAAGACTGCAATGATTTATACTACAAGAACGTATGCATCTGCATATTCGAACGTACATTTGCGTATGCGCATGTGCATTTGTAAACTCGACAAATTAACAGATCTGGTTTCTTTACCGGACTCCCACAATGCTCTGCTCCATCGCCCGCGCGGCCGGGGATCTCTCTCTTTGGGCTTCCCAGGTTGCATTCTGCCTCTTTCACCAGAAACAGCTGCTCATCGAGCGCATCCTTCTGGAGCTGCAACTTCTGCACGAAACCTGTCGCCGTTTCCAGCTCTTTCTCCAGCGAGAAGATTGTCCTTTCTTTGGCTTTGATCTCATCCACCTGGACAGTTTAACAAAGGTCACGCTGGGTTAAGGGTCAGGGTTTGGCACTACACTACAACATCCCGCAGGTCTAGACCTATAATACCGGAATCACCCGGAAGCACGTAATATGAAATCATAGGCCTTTGTTTACAGCTGGTATTAAGATGTGTTTTGGTGGATCGGATCACAGTTAGACGAGGGAGACACATTCACGTTTACACCTGGTGTTTTAATCCGTCTCTTTTGTCCACTTTCAACCACTTCTGTCCTGATTTCTTCGAGAGGAGGGTTTTTTTCCACAAATCTTTCGATCTAATAGACAAAATTAGCTCGGGCACTTTACATATGAACATAACCATCAGCTTTCATTTCTGCTCTGAAGCCACAAGACCAGCTGAATGCTGTGAGTGTGTGTGTGTTAGAAATCAGGAATGGTGAGAGAACATTGTGCTTGGTACATTTTTCATCTTCAAACCAAACTTGTGTCTCCAGCTGCTAAAGTTTAAACCCCGTCTGGCTAGAGCTCTTCTCATAATGTTCACTCATTCGGTCAGTAGACAGAGAGTAGACGGTCTTTTAGTGGCTGTTTGAACACATTCGATCACATGACACATGATATTTACACTACGAAAGCAGTCTGGTCGAATGTGTTTTCAACTCCCTCTGGAAGTGGTGAAAGTGGACGAGCTCAAAGCGTTTTAGACCCGTTTACACCTGTGTTTAGAGTCGTCCACTTGTGATCCGATCGACCAAAACACACCTTAACACCAGGTGTGAACAGGGCCTCATGGGACCACAGAAGTTATTAGACATTTCTACCTTAAAGGAACACTCCACCGTTTTTTGAAATAGGGCTTATTCACCTTCTTTCCTACATTTAGATAGGTGAGCAAATGCATTTTTGTCTCAGTGCATGCATTGTTTTAGTTTGATAGGGTCGGCGCTAGCTTAGCTTAGCATAATGAATGGAATCCTTTGTTGCCAGCTAGCATGTCCTGAGTAAAAGTGATATAAAAAATTAAAAAAAACCCACCTAATTACTTCTTGTGGCCTGCATATTCACAACAAGTACAAATAGTGATGCAGATTAACACTAGACGATTTCCTATGCAGATATTGACTTGGGACTATATTAGGGGGAAGCACAGGTGAAGCACTGCTACTTGGGCGCAGAGATATCACGCCCAAGTAGCAGTGCTTTGCCTGTGCTTCCCCCTAATATAGTCCTTAATATATAAGTCAATATCTGCCTAGGAAATCGCCTAGTGTTAATCTGAATCGCTATTTGTACTTGTTGTGAATACGCAGGCCACAAGAAGTAATTAGGTGGGTTTTTTACATTTTTTATATCACTTTTACTCAGAACATGCTAGCTGGCAACAAAGGATTCCATTCATTGTGCTAAGCTAAGCTAGCGCCAACCCTGTCAAACTAAAACAATGCATGCACTGAGACAAAAATGCATTTGCCCACCTATCTAAATGTAGGAAAGAAAGTGAATAAGCCCTATTTCAAAAAACGGTGGAGTGTTCCTTTAAGAATAAGAATGACAGCTTACCAATCGACGAATATCTCGCTCTGAGTCCCACTTGATCTTGGAGATTTGTTCCTGGTGCGCTTGATGTTCAGTGCGCAGGTCCCCAGCCTTCATCTTGTCGGCTATAATCATAGTACTCAGCGCTTCATCCGTCTGCCGTTTGGTAGACTTTAGCTCTGCTATTTCTTGCAGGAGCTTCACACGCTCCTGGTCGAAGAACCGCCGGGCTTCTTCTCTGGCCTCTAGCGTCAGCGCGGTACGTACTTTCTCTCCACTGCCATCGCGCAGAGCACTAAGTGCAGTCCGTAAGCGCTGGATCTCGCCTTCTTTAATCTTAGCAGTGCGAGATATTTCCTGTTCATGCTGTCGAGTTAGCGACTCCCTCAGCGCGGCGAGCTCCTTCAGCTTTTCTTCGTGCCAGCGGGCCCGTTGCTCTGTCAGCGCCACAGTGTGCCGATGCTGCTCCTGCTCGCGAATGCGCTTGCCTTCCTGCACCTTTTCTCGCTCCAGTTTGGTCACCTGCAGAAATGAGTTCATGAATAACCATGCCACTTTTGGTAATATTGCATTTAGCCAATATATGTTCTGGCTGGACAAATATGGTAAAGTTTGTTACTCCAGAAATGCCTCAGTTATTAAAAGTTCTGGATGGCATCACAGCTGATGCACACAAAGTGCTACCATCAGTACCCAGACAGCAACATAGTGTCGGCCCACATCTGGTACACACAGATTCCACACGGCCGAAATGTGGTTGTGGATCTAGGGCGACACTATGTTGCTGTCTGGGTAGTTATGGCATATAGTTTGGGAACTAGTTTGTGTAACTTTTCATTTACTGTTACTGAAAGGGATCCAAGACATGCACTGGTTAAACATTTTATTTTTACATTTTGGCAAAGATTATGAAAGTTCATTGTGAATGCTACACTTTCAGATTCACTAGTTTATGAATAACTATCACCTCCTCCAGTAGTCTCGGGTTCGGTACCCCAGTGCGCACCCGGGACCCGCATGACAGCGTTCACATTAGTGGTTTTTCATGCGAACCGTGCCTTGTTCCGAACTAAACTGCCAGTGTGAAAGCACCACTTGAGTGTTTGCAGATGTTCAAAAGGCTGTTGTGTCAACCTTGATTTATTGCAATATTGACGTGTTCAGTTGTATTTTGATTTTAGAAAATAAACGTGATTGCTCTCCTCACAAATCAACTGTTTCTTGTTTTTCACTGGCATGTATCTGAGGTGTTGAGGACTAGCTCCTCTTTGAGCCTACGTCCAGTATGAGTAAGTAGGCCTACTGTTAAAATCAGATCCTCTAAGACTTTTACTCAAGTCGTATTGAAATTGGTAATTTTCGCTGTAAGGTATCTGTACTTTATGGTTTTCAAGTACTCTTTACACACCTCTGCTGTTACTGAATCCAAGGCATGCACTGGTTAAAAATGCCATTTTTACATTTTGGCAAAGAGTATGAAGGGTTCATTGTGAATGCTACACTTTCAGATTCACTAGTGCTCTATGTAAATTTGCCTACCTTGCATTTTTCTTGATGCAGTTCAATTTGAATATCGGTTAATTTCGACCTGAGATCCTCGTTGGCCGCCTGTAAGGCTGAGATGAGTGCTTCAGGCTTCTCGCCCTTGGCGCGGCCTTTCTTTGCCATTGGGTTAGATGTAGGGGTTCCTCAAACACTCTTATTATTATCATCCATCACGTCAAGTTACACTGTCATTTCCAGTTCCGTCTTTTCCTCATTATCCTTGGAGTCAGAAAACCTGTGGGTGTAAATGGGAACACAAATTTCTATTAGGATTTACAGTAATGGTAATAACAGAGGCCCAGCTAAAGCATGCACACTCTAGACTAGAGATGCACGATTAAACTACAGATTTCAGATCCCAGAGAGAACAGTCATCATCTTCACAGACAGTCTTTTAAACCACACATTATTTCTTTCGTACAGTCATTCATATTATCACAGAAGTACCGCTATAAAAGTTTGGATATAAACACCGATGTCTATGGCAGCGATCAAAATAGAGCAAATCACCTTTTGACAGTAACTTGCCGCTTCAAGTAACGATTGTATCGATTACATCGTTACACCAGTAGGTGGCGACAAGCGACTGTTAAAAAATGTATTTGTCATTGAATCATTGATGTTGGGTGAGAGCTGATTCATCCTGTAATGAAACAAGTGAAGTTTTTATGAGTGAGTCATTGAATCATTCATTCAAACCAATTTTTTAAAATAATTAATTCTAGATTGCAGCAATTAATACTTTGTCAGCACCTCTAAATGGGCTTTATGCACAGCTGCACTACTTCCTGAACTTCAGCCAGCTCTTTGTTTCCTGTCTGCCATTATTGGACAAACTGATTAATCCAGGTGTGTCTTATTGTTACTGAGGTCAGGCACACCTGGATTAATCAGTTTGTCCAACAATGGCAGACAGGAAACAAAGAGCTGGCTGAAGTTCAGTGCTGCGTTCCAGTCCACTTTTAGACACGCACTTTTGAACTTCCCTAAGCACTTCCCCTCGGGGGAATCCCTGCCGCCATTTTGAAGTGCGTTCCACTTCATGAAGTGGACGAGGGAAGTTTATATGGACAGACCCTTGTTCCCTCGATCTTGACAGAGGGAGCGAGTCTACTTCAAATGTACACTTCAGGTACCTATATGTCCCACAATGCAGTATGACTGTGACGTCACCACATATCTCGTCTAATCACCACCACAACAGACAACTCTATGATATATTAATTCTATTTTTTATTTTATTTAAAACAACCCAAACACACATAAACATTTGGATGCTGCATTAAACAAATTCTTAAAGGAAAATTTTTTTTAAATAATAAATCAACTCCACAGCTGATTCCAAGTGATCAATGGCTTAGGACGTTCCAGTTCAGCCCATTGCAGTTTCCGCCAGTAGTGAGCACTCGTGCAACGTAAGCAATGACGTACATCCGAGTGAACGAGACGGAGGGGAAGTTAGCGAGTGAAGGGCATGACAATTTTGGACTGGAACGCAGCAAATGAAGTAGTGCAGCTGTGCATAAAGCCCATTGCAGTATTTTTTTAGTTGTCTGTTCAGAATCATGGGAGAATCAGTTTATCCAGATAATAGTGCAGCTCTACTTTAGACTATTTCAATTGAAATGCAATGATCTGTAATCATAATAATAATAATACAATTAATAAATAAAAAAGATGTCCCTTGAGCTTCAGGCACTTCTATGTTCCTGTGGTTCAACCTGTTTTTTGTTAAAACTGATTTCAACTTCAAATTAAAATTTTTTGGGTTATAAGAGGAAAACTTTGAATTCTTGGTAACTTGGACCATGTCTTATTTATTTTTTCATAATACTTTTTTTCAAATACTTTAAGTATGGATTTCATTTGACCAGACCAGGGGTGTCCAGTCCTGCAAAATTGAGCTCTATCCCTAATTGAGCACACCCAAACCAGCGAATCAAGGTGTTCAGGATCAAACTTCCAGGCAGGTGTGATGCAGGAAAATGAGCCTATAGGAGCCATAAACCTTTTTGATTTTTATTGGACTTTACATTTAAATATGGTTACACTTTATTTAAAAGTCGACATGAAATAAAAATTTACCCTATTTACTTTGTTAGCGCATATTACTAGTCTTGTGATGAACAATTAATCCGTGCAAGTTAATACACCGAAAAAAATTGTTAGCCGTGGTAATCTTTAATCAAAATCTGAAAAGTTACTTCCGGTATACTTAGTATAGGGTTAGGGTAGGATTAGGATTTGGTTTTGGGTTAGTAGGACACTGTAAAATAAATTGTAACCTTAAAACTCCATGGTTTTGCAAATTAATTTTGAGATGTGGTGGAAAAATACAAAAATAAACAGAATTTCCTGGTGATATATTTAAGTAAACACTTCAAAAGCCAGCACACTCTAACAATGAAGAAGAAACATCAATAGCAAGATAAAACCACTGCTTTAATGGAAAAGTGGAAAAGCTTCAAACAGCTCTGTATCCCACAATTCAGCTTGATTATGACATCATAGCAGATCGCACTTAACTGTAGTGTATGATATATTAATTATTTTGAGAATTAATTGCATAACAGTGTATAAAATATTAATTATGTTTAGATTTAATCGCATAATACTTGTACCTTATGTTCACAGTCAAAGTGTATACTATTGATTTTTTTTTTTTTTGTTTGTTTTTTTTTTTTACAGCTCATATCCCTATAGGATTTTTAATATTTTCTCCAACGATTTAAATGCATATGGAATGGTGCATAAAACAAATTCATAAGTAAAAAAGGGGTTTCAATAATAAATCAGCTCCATTGTGGATTTCAAAGTGATCAAGGGCTTAGTGCGTCTCATTTAAACCTTATGCACTCGTGCAACATAAGCAGTGTTAATAAGCATAAGCAATAATAATAATAAGCATTTTTAAGCATAAAAATTTAGAGTGGAACTAGAGAGCCCTAGATAATAATGTGTAGTGCAGGAGCCATCTTAATATAAAAAAGTCACATGATTACATTGATCACATGGCCTACTAAAACTGAACATGCTGCATGAAATTAACTCACTGCATAATCCAATAAAGATTCAATAGTGATACATTTTAAACAAGAAAAAAAAAAAACATTATAAACAAACAGAAAATCCAGAAACAAATATAATTAAAAATAAATAAATAAATTAAAGCAGAAAACGAGAATATAAAGAAAAAAATAATGAAATGTTTGACAAAATTAGTAAAATTCACTGACATGCTTGATCACAATAAATGTGTCTCGACAGCCTGCAGATATGAATCTATACACACAAACAATCGTTTCTGGGCTATTTTTCAGTTATACTAACACTGCTAGACATTGTTAGTAGACAAATTAAAACAACTAGAAAAAATGTTACAAACAGTTTCATAGCAAAAAATACTTGAATAGGAAACTATCTACTACTATTAATAATAAACAGCTTTTCTTTGTCCTCTTTAATTTTTGAGGAGACCACTGTAAACCACAGAACACTGACAGCATAGCCAAGAGTTGCCTTGACAACACGTGCAGTGAACCAGTCTCCCACACACACACATGCTGTGTCACACAAGCTGACTACATCTAGGCAAACAACAGGGGATGTTGCTAGTGTCACACACTTCACAGCCAAGACAGTCTCTACTTCTACAGCGAGACAAACTCAAGAAGACCTTCGTTACATAAACAGACTACGTAGAGGAGTTATGATGATTAAGAGATTGTGAATGATTATGATGATGATGAGGCATGACGTGATTAAGAGATTGTGAATGAAGACTGTGACACTGTTTCTGGAGCTAATCTAACAGTGCAACACACCAGCCATCTGAAACAAATAAAGATGAGATGTGCTGGTGGTGCAAGACAGCATGAAGCATCTGACAAAGCACTGAAAATAAGAGTAGGCTACCTAACAGTACCAAAATTTTTAAAAAATGAAAGGGTGGTTTCAAATCTTTATGGTGGTGTTAGGAGGTTGCTTTCTGGCAAAGTAAAAAAATAAATAAATAAAAAACACCATCACATCTTTATGATATTCTGGTGTCTGAATCTGAATATGAAAGTACCCAACGTTTACATGCACCCAAATAATCCTTTATTATGACTATCATAATGACTCATCAGACTGAAAAGCCTTCATGTCAACACCTCAATCAATCAGATTGAGCTTGATCCAAACTAAATTTGGATTGGATTGAAAGTGGTGTTGTAGACCTGAAGAGACTAAATATGTACCAAACATTTGCAAAAAAAAAAAAAAGCTTTTGTGATAAATGTCAGCTTCAATTCAATAAATCGAGGTAGCTCTGGTTCTGTTCAGAATACATGTAATCCAAATTGGATTTCAATGTTTAGGGTTCATATAAACAGAACTTTCCGATTCTGAAATTGAATTGAATTCCATTTGACAAAAAATAGTGCATGTAAAAATGCTGACGGTAAAACAAATCACAAAAGAAGATTATTCAAATTTATACTATGAGGCTGTTGAATGCTTGAATCTGATTGGTTGACAAACGTTCTAAGGTGTGCAATTATTTTCAGGGAAACGCACGGCTGAAGTAGTTCCAGGCAGGTCTCGACCGCATTACAGTTCCATATATCACTTCGCCACATGATTTATTTCAAAGGTCCTTACAGACTATAACAGCAAAATAACCAAAACCCACAACAACACTGATCAAGAAAGTAAATATAGTTAACAATAGGATAAAAACGATAAATTTTTTCCATGTTTTTTGCGACAATATTATTTTTTATTATGTATGGAAAGCACATACATTCTCTCTCTCTCTCTCTCTCTCTCTCTCTCTCCCACTCAAACACACACACTCACACACATACAGTACGGACACACACTCGCACAGAAAAGTGTTGTCAGCGCTGCTCTGATGATGTTATCAGTAAAATAGTTTAGCTACTTAAAAGCTACATGACACTTCTCACTAGCGAGGTAATAACGACGCTGTTCTTGAAGCTGATCAACTTACGCTGATGACGAACACAAAGATTCAGGTAATTCACATATGTTTAATCTCTGTCTCTGTCTCTCTCTAATAACTGCATTAATAAATGTATTTAACTTCGCGTCAAGGCTGCATTACCACCTCAGGTGTGCATTTTTTTTGTAATAATTCAAAGCCCTGTCGTCAATTATTCCTTACATAATAATTTAAAACTTTAATTTATATTAAATTTATAAAAGTAAAAAAAAAAAAAAAACATACTTTTAAGATTTGAAGTGCACATTAAGCAATTAGGGTAGTGGTAGAGTTCCCATGTGTTGATTTGTTTTTATACTTTAAATTGTTTAGAAGCCACTACTTAGATGGTGTTCTCCATCAGAGGTCAGTTACAATATAAATAAGTGTTTTTGCAACCATGAATTTTAACTATACACTATATGTCTGGTGGACTAATGACCGCTGAGTTAGCAAGTTCTGGCATGAAACTCTAGATGGCGCATGCTGATTGGTCCATAACTCAATTTGGTAGCGATCACAGCATTATCTCCATAGAACAGCTGATTGGTTGCTATTGCATTAGCGGCTATTGAGCTGCGGCTCAACATTCAAATACCGGTAGTGTTTCTGTTCGCAGGTTTCAGGAACCCTCCCCCTTCCCCAGCTCCACCTGTATAGATCTGCTACCGAGGTTAATTCATGTATGTTCAGGGCTCCAGAATAACTGATTTTACTAGGAGGACTGTAGCCCATAACTGAAACATTTTAGGAGCACAGGCTGAGAATGTAGCGGCACACCTTAAATGAACCTGCAACACATTTATTCACATTTCCCCCCATTTTTACTGTATTACTGACAAATGCCTTGGTAATAAATAGACTTAAGACATTATGGGCCCTATTTTAACGATCTGAAACGCAAGTATGAAACGCGAAACGCAAGTAACTTTGTGGGCGGATCTCGGGCACTGTTGCTATTATACCGGCGGGATAAATGACTCTTGCGCCCGACGCAAATCTAAAATGGGTTGGTCTGAAGTAACTTCATTACTCATAGGTGTGGTTTGGGCGTAACGTGAAATAAACCAATCAGAGCGTCATCTCACATTCCCTTTAAGAGCAGGCGTGCTTGTTCCATGGCGGGTTGCTATTATAACGGCGGATTTGCCAGACGCACGCCAGGAGCGGTTCACAGCCGAGGAGACCGACGTTCTCGTCAGGGCCGTAAGACAGAGAAGTGACATTGTATGGGGATGGAGAAACACACCCAAATTAGCTTCGGTTAAACAGGCGTATAATAATTTGGGTAAATGTGTAAGCTAGATTTATGCCTATTTTTTCACATCTTCATGGACACCACAATGATTTCCCTCATGTGGAATATTTTTCCTTGTAATTGTAAATTTTGCAAAAATGTCAACTGCTGCGTCTGTGTGTAGATGAGAGAAGCAAAGTGTATGAGCGTTGTGCACACGCTACATTATGGCCAAGCATGCGCCCTTAAAATAGCATCTGAACGCGCCACTGACTTTAGACTAGGTTTCTCCTGGTCTGTGGCGGAATTGTTTTCTGGAACTGCAAAACAGCACCAGGGAACGTTTGCGCCGGAACACGCCTCCTCTTTTCACTGAACAGTCCCCGGGAGCGCAAGTTCATTCCCTAATTTACCGACGTGCGTCTGTGGAGGGAAAAGTCTGCTGTGCGCGAGTGCAAAATAGGAATGATACATGCGTCGGTGTACAAAGTCAATTGTGCTGGGTGCAAGATAGGACCCAATGAATGATAATAATTAAAGTTAGTAAGCTCAGTGCTTTATTGTCAGCCCCACAGTTCTACCAAATACTTTCTGTAGAACTCAGTGGCTCTGATGCTGCTGCCTTCAAATGATAGTCTGGAAACCTGTGAATTTAAAATAAAAATGCACATTGTAATTTCTGTACATTAATATTATTTCAAAAGCAAAACGAGTGAAAAAGGGAACTCCCGAGAGTTGTCATGACAGAAATTGTATTACTGTGGTATTCTCTGTGAAGGTCTGGCAGTCTTATTAACAGACCAGAAATATCACAATCTGACTTTGACAGAAGTTAGTTAAATATAAAAAGACTCAAATATACTAAATAGCAGGTAATTCACATATGGTATTTGTAAATAAAATAATAAAAATTTTCTAGAATCCAAAATGAATTGGCTGCAGTGCACCCAAAAATAGAAATGTTGCCATAATGGCTTTAGTAGACAATGCCATCGTACAGCTCTATTGATCCTAATGCATCTGTAATGGTTCTGTAGCCATTCTCCACCGCACTGAAGTACTTACTGAAACCATCAAGCACAGAGAGATGGGCACAGATTGTGTTAGAGATGTTCACTGTCTTGATCATGTGAAAATATATATTTCACAGGTCATCCATGCAGGGTGTTTATATTCCACGACTGAGCTCAAAGCAAGGGAGTAATGTGAATACTTTAAATGAAGAGTGAGTCTGACAGAATCTGTCATGTTTTAGCACACTCATCACTTTAATACACAATGTATCAGCACTTTTCAGCTGTAAAACTGCCACACAAAGAGATCTGTAATATATCAAACAATACAAAAAAAGTAAATCTTGACTTATATTTTACATAAAAAGTGCCTATCAAAGTTGTGTCCTCACTTTTGTGTCAACTCAGGATTTTTTTATAATTCTGAATAAATCAGGCAATATCGTGGTCAACTTGAACTCTGAGGACCCCTTTCCTGTTTCCTGCTCATTGTGCATCTCACAGTAGGACACATAGTCCCGAAAGTTTTATGTATTTTTTTATTTTTTTATACAAACAATGTTGAAGTCTCTGCTGTCACAGCTTTAACATTTCAACTCCATCATCCCGCCACTGTACAACACATGGTGTTAAGGTGGAAAAATATTAAGATTTGTCAAATCCGTCAAATGTTGTAAGCTGATGGAGTTGACAAGTGCTCACAAAACTATTTATATAGTGATATTATGTACAGTAGATACGTGTGTGTGTGTGTGTGTGTGTGTGTGTGTGTGTGTGTGTGTGTGTGTGTGTGTGTGTGTGTGTGTGTGTGTGTGTGTGTGTGTGTAAATATGCTGCTATTTATATATAAGGCATGTCAATCAGGCTAAGTATACATGTAAATGAATATATATGTATACTGTATATGTAAATGAAATCATGAAATAACATTAAAATAATTCGCCATTTTAATTCCCCATTGGGAATCATTTTAATAATTAGCAGCATATTCTTTACATCTAAGTCACCATGAAATCAAAATTGATGATTCTTATTTTGGTAACACTTAACAATATTCATTAGTTAAGTATTAGGTTCATTAGTTAACATTAGTTAATGTATTAACTAACATGAACTAACAATGAGGAATACATTTGTTACATTATTTATTCATCTTTGTTAATGTTAGTTAATAAAAATACAGCTGTTCATTGTTTGTTCAATCATCAATTTTGATTCAATTTAATCATGTATTAGTAAATGTTGAAATTAATATTAGATGAATTAATGCTGTAGAAGTATTGTTCATTCTTAGTTCATGTTAACTAAAGTAGGTAACAAATGTTAACTAATTAACCTTATAGTAAAAGTGTTACCCTTATTTTTTTATGGAATATTGCAGTTGTTATTATAAATAAATAATTTGTACACATAATTTTTTTTTTAGATTAAGTCATACAGGTCAGGCACAAATAAAACATAATTGATGTGGTTTAAAGACAGAGTACAGATCTTTGGATTCACAATGGGAACATTTATACATTGGGTGCATAATAATGATTACCATTACGCTCAACCTAACATATGATTCTTGTATTCTGTGAGCAACTGGAGACCCAGAATGAGACGCTAAATCAGTGGAAGGATTGTGGTATTAAATATTAGCTTAAAAAAATAGTTGTCTATCATTTGTTGTAACCTTAGTTGGACCTTTGTCAACTCCGTCATTTTTTGTCAACTCCCGTTTTTAACATCCTCAGATGAAGGTTTCTGTACATTTAGAAAGAAATATTTCATTCATGTTTCCATTTATTGTGTTAAAATATTAAAACATCAACTGAACTACATGATATTACGTCTGATTTACCTAAGAACATTGGGTTATGTATGTTTAATATCAAAAAGTAGGGCAGAGAATTAAGGAGTTTAGGAACTGGATTGTTCAGAATAACCCTAACCCAGGAAAAAACATTTAGAGAATGTATTTTTCCACTTAGCTCCTTTATTGAACAACATTATTACATAATTGAAGAATTTACACTGTTGTTGGATGGATCAAATTAAATTATCATGCTTTTTAATGCGTCTGACGGAGTTGACACAAATTATGAAGTGAATAAATGTAAATTTTTGGAAAAATTATTTGTTATTAATGTATTATTAAATAATAAAAACTAACTTCTAAAACATGCTTTGTCCCTTATTTAAAAAATCAATGATATCATTGGGGAAATTGGTACATTTACTGTATATTTTCTGACTACAAACTTGTTGGCAGAGGATACTGATCTTCTCGGTTATGTAATTTGTACCAGCGGATAGTTTGGTTAATCTTTCTGCCCACCAGAATCTAAGATTTAACAGCTTTAGATGTTTTGATTATATGCATGTGCATGTCTGACAGCAAAATCCATTAGATTCGTGATGCTCTGTCCCTCCAGAGAAGCTCAGTTCATGCCAAACATACTGTCACATCCCAATACTGTAAAACTACGAATACATTTCTTTCAGATCCTGTTTCATAACATGTAGTTAACATGTAGTAATAATATCAGTCTCAGAACTGCCTTTCTGGACATCAGGTTCAAATGAGTTAGGTTTATTTGTACACCAAATTCTACTTTTAGCAGATTATGCTAACTTTAATCATGCATAGTGTTTACTATTATAACCAATCACTGTACACATGTATGAAAGACAATCCTTTACTATTTAGAAAAACAGAATGCATCTTGACGCCACACTGACTGTACAAAACCATAACCCACTATCACTAATACCATATTAACCCAGAAACGACTGAATCACAAAAGCGCACACTGTAGCCACTGGATGCTAAATTTAAAAATATATATTTGTGTGGGGCAATAATCTGATTTCTCCTCTCTCGTCTGTCTGCAGACCTTCAGATTAGCTGTGCATCCGGTCGGATTTAGCCGTCTGTCTATCACAGGGTTCTGCATCCATAAAGCCCTCTGATTGTGTCTGTTTTTAGTGTTTATGCATGCTAAACATCAGTGGGAAACATCTTTTTTTAAGCTTTGCATTCTATAAGTGCAACATTTACTGTAAATCTGCTAACACATCTAACACATCTGATGCACAAATTAGCACAGATGCATGACATTACATCAACTGCTGTATATATTTAGTGAATAATCACATTAGCACACTCTTATAGTCATGTTACTTATACAGAAAAGGCAAAAGCACAGTTATAAAAAAAATATATATATATATTTGTCAAGTCAACGTTATTTCTATGGCGCTTTTTATACAATACAGAGTGTTTCAAAGCAGCTTTACAGTGATAACAGGAAAATTATTCAATGATGGAAACAGAGTTCATTTCGGCTGTACAGCAGCTCTACAAGAAAACAGTGTCACTGTTCAGCTGAACTCAGTTGAGTGTTGAATCAGTTTCGCTGTAAAGATCATCAAATATATGAATTAAATATCTATAAAGCATCTCTGCAGAAAACAGTTGTCATCGTCCAGCTCAGATCAGTTCTCATATAATAGTGTAAGTGCAGTCAGATCAATAATATTGTTGAATATTGTGTCCCCAAGACCCCATCTAAGCAACCAGAGGCGACAGCGGCAATGAACCCCAAACTCCATCAAGTGACAGAATAGAGAAAAAGTCAGGCAAGTCACCTTCATTTATAGCGCTTTTACAATACAGCTTGTTTCAAAGCAGCTTTACAGTGATAACATGAAAATAATGCAACAAAGTTTGTTTCAGCTGTACAGCAGCTCTAGATGAAAGTCATTGTCTAGCTTAAAGTCCCCCTGTGGGGAAAATCCAGCTTTTAATGTTGTTTATGTGTCTATGTGGTGTTTTTAATATGCTTTAAGACAAACCATGTGTAAATTCATAAGTCGACACCATTGCTGAGTGTTTTCTCCTTAAAACTGCAGTGAACCAAAGACAGTCTCAAAAACACGCTTTGAAATTGCTCGTGTTTCTGACGTCACAAACTACCTTGTAACCAATCAGATCAATGTGTGATCGTCAACCAGTGGATCTCTGAGCTGAGTGAGTGAGTGGAGGCGGGGCTCATTCGCATATTCATAGAACCGCGTATACTAAATGAGGCAAGGGTGTCGAGTTACATTCAAGATATTTTCAGGCATGAAGAATTTTTTTTCAAGGAAAAAACATTTAAATATGTCATTTTGGTGATCAAAGATGAGTTTTAAGGGATAAAATTATTGACTACTTTAAGTTTTTAATTGATTCATTTCTTTTGTAAAAATCATTAGTTATTAATTTAGGGGCTGCTTACACGACACCGTTTTCAACTGAAAATTGAAAACTTTTAATGCGTTCTGGCTGTTCATTTACATGACAACGGCGTTCTGGTTTCCTGAGAACGCAAACTTTGAAGTAGGTTTCAAAGTGCACGTTTTTTAAAACGAGTTCCCTTATCATCTCCGTGTAAACCACAAAAACGTGAATCTGTGAAAACGGTGACGGCATGCACATCCGTATCACAGGCCGTTTTCACACCTGAAAGTCCGAACCAAAGGTCCAAACCAAAGTTCATCTTTTGATACATTGTATACATTCGGTTAGTTCTGGTGTGGTTTCACATTGCAATTATGCGAGCGCACTTAAGAACTTTACATGACGTACTTGCGTCCTGTCGTCATCATCTATATGGGCTGCATCTTGACATTGATTGGTTTGTAAACGGACGTGCGTCTGACGTCAGCGTGTTGTCAGTTCGGCAGGTAACTTTGACAAGAATGAATGAACAGACGCGTATCGTTGCCACTATACTGTTATTATTACGGCATTACTCCCTGCAGCACCGACTATACTCGACGCTAGTTCACATTCGCCAAATGAACGTCCTCGTTGTGCTAACGTTTTATCGCCGCCGGCAGGAAAGGAGGAGAAGAGCAAGCGATCCTGCGAGCCCTGGCACCTCCATTTGGGGAGAGACCAAGGTGAGTGGCAATTTGTGTCCATACTGGCCGTCTGTTTCAAAAGATGAGTTGTCACGGGTGATTTATAATTGTGTCCTTATTTCTTCTTCTCTCAGTTGTTTAGGCTACACGGGAACCACCGAAAACTTCCTGTAAATGGTCTGAAAGTCCGAACCATACAGAAAATGCTTTCACACTAGAAACGAACCAAACCTCTGTTCAGTTTGATCCGGACTGAGACTACCTCTTTTCGTCTGACCAAATTTCGTCTGTTTGGTCCGGGTGAGGTTTCACACCTGTAGTTTTGATTCGGATCAAACTGAAAAGTCAGAAAATCCAGACCAAACAAGGTAGGCGTGAAAGGGCCCTTGGTCTATGGGCACACGCGTTTGAACACGCATGTGCGGAGAAACTTCTTGGGAGAAACCAGGATCAGTCAGAGGGTCAGTTCTCCTCTGGCCAACGACCAAACATGGTGTGATTATGATTCACAAGTCAGAAATCAGATTGTGGATTGCAGCATTCAAATATTCATCCAGTTCTTTTTGCTTAAAGATCGGATTCACCATACCGGTGTGGAGCCGAAGATGGTCTGTGGAAAGGACCTGTCTGGATCTTGTGGTCTTTTACGAGGATCAGTGCCGATGGCTGTCATGTCGACGAGGCCTTCACAGGGGATTGTCTAGTGGACACGGTCTCTGCTGACATTCAGGGCTCTGTTGTGGTCGTGTCTACGCGCAGATTAGGGATGGGACGATTACCGGTTTCACTATAAACCACGATAAAATGTACTGACGGTTAGTATAATCGTTTAAAATTGTATTATGTCAATGTCAATTTTATTTCTATAGCACTACTAAACACAACACCAGTTGACCAGTGTGCTTTACATCAATACAAAAGACAAATATAAATGCAATACAAATACAGTACATTTCATCCTTAGCCATATGCTAAATCAAAAAGAAAGGTTTTTAGCCTAGATTTAAAAACAGACAAGGATGGAGCAAATCTAATACTAAAAGGTAACGCATTCCACAGTCTTGGAGCCGCAGCTTTATTATCTTTAAAACTGTGTTTGATTATCGCGATTTTATTAACTCGCTGTAAATCCTGTCCAGCCAGCAACAGTGTGACGCAGGCGCAGCGCGCAATGTTGTTGTTTTTTTTATTCGAGAAGGAATGGCGGAAGGCAGTGATCGTGCTCGGGAGATTTTTCAGCCTTTTAAGAGGACCAAATCTGAGGTGCTATTGACGACGGTCATTATAGACCTTTTGTAGCCCCGCCCCTTTTCAGCGCTGCGCTCGTTGTCTTTTGACTTCCGGTCTGTATTTTCACAGCGATCTTGCGTATTTATGAATGAACGGCTCATTTTAAAATCTTCCCGGTCGACTGACATTTATTAAAGCTGCCGTCGGCAACATTTTTTTGATCATATTCAGTGAAATTGACACTATAATCCGACAGAACAACATAAATAAGATGGTTTTAGAAAAAAACCCGAGCTTCTAACTCCACCTGGAGCGTGTTATTTGTTTTGCAAAAATCCACCGCTCCTGGATCATCGGGTCCAATCAGCGCAGGGGGGTGTGAGATCTGACTGTCAATCACAGGTCGTGTACACGCCACAGATCCCCCCTCACTCGCGCACGTTAATATCACATGCACACGCCACGCCTGAAGTTCGCCTGGAGATTGCATGAAGCGTGATGGCGGAGAGAAAATCTACTAACAAGCTTCCAATTCCTCGGTTATTGCTATCTATGGATAGATTAGCCAGGGCAGCCTACCTCTGAGTCCATGGTGTTGATAGATGCTGAAGAGACGGACGCGTTCACAGAAAATCAGGTACACACGCACAGTGACGCACTGACGAGCACGACCTCGATGGGAGGGTGCTCGCTGGTAGTGGGGAGGGGCATGAGAGTTGTAAACATTCAAAATTTTGGCTAATCGACCCAATCTGCCAGACTTGCCGACTGCAGCTTTAAGTCATCTGCTTTAAACATTACAGTCCTCATGATAACTTTTGTTAACTTTACATTAATTAAATCCACTTCAAAAGCTAATTACTCCTGGATAGCAATGCCATAGAAATATACAGAGCGACCGCAAAAACGGAAGTTCAAAGACGATATTCTAAAGATGGCGGCGCCCTCGTTTCTCTGGCGCATAAGGTCTATAAGGAAGGAAATGCCACAGAATAGAATCTTGCTTAAAAAAGTGCTAAATTTGCTGCCACCATGTTAGAGTGATGGGGTGTTTGCCAATGTCCAAGTTTAACACTTGCAGGAGGACGTGGGGGACATGACCTCTCCACAGTTTTTGCTGACACTGCACCCTGATTCCAAACCAAATCATACCAAAAACATTTCTCCGGGTTCGAAATTTCCCCATGTTTGAAATGTGACTAGGTGGTTGCTCAACTTCTATGCAAGCTTGTCATATAGCATCGTCTCTATGACAACCATGTCACTCATTCATTCTAAAGCCTCTCAGTAAGCAGTATAAAGACACAAGCACTGTGAGTCATATAGTATCTACATGGTATTCTGCCGTTGATTAACAATTTGCGTGGGGATGCACTGATATGAACATTTTGGCCGATACCGATAACCGATAATTCTTTATATTTGGAAGCCGATAACCGATAGATTACAAAAACAAGAGTCTCACCATTAAAAGCTATGTCCCAAGCACACAATTATAATGTTCTCACTATAACTTTATGAAGCCTATATAACAGACTTGTGCTGCTCATGTTGCACTGAACCGTATTTTCCTTTTTTGAAGTGATTCCAATCATATTTCAAGCAATTCAAAACCATCATGTTGATGAACAGTGCACATCTGAAGTGTCCATATTTCCAATAATCCATTATTTATCGGCTTCAATATATTGGCCAAATTTTCGGCCCAAAATTAACATACATCAGCCGATACCGATATGGTGGCCGATATATATCGTGCATCCCTCAATTTGCGATTTCTTTTTTCACTTTATATATTTTATTCTATATTACATAAGCAGCCTCAAATGTGCACATTAAACTCTTATTTCATAAACATATTGTTGCTGACAATTATGCAACAATTTATGTTTTTAATTCTGTGTTAAGCACTATATTTTCTTAAAATCTACAGCTTCCTTATCGTTTTTTTGGGAAGGTATCTCTTCCTGTATGTCTTCTCTTTTATATTTTGTTGGCAAATGTGTAGGCCACTTAAATGAAATGGGCCCAATTTTTCAAAGCAACAAAAGATCTTGCCAGATTTACCTAAATAAGCTTTAAAAACAAATCGAATACATAAAAAGTAAATAAAAACAGAGGTTTGGTGTGTTTTACTTCCACTTTTCAAATCATTCTTACGCCCTGTACTACTAAAGTTTGTCAAATCTACAAGTATGCATTAATAGTGATGCCTGCCTTTGCAAACACCACTAATAAATCTACATGTGACGAATCAATAGACTGAAATTTAACATTTTAAGGTCAAATTGATGAATAAAGACATTTTCACTGAGCAAGAGCCGAACATTATTGGAGGTACTGGGATGTTAATGGGATGTTAGAGTCTTCCAGCCGCACTGGCCCATTTCCTGTCAGCATGGGGCAAAAGTACAAACACACTGGCATCATGACCCAGTTTTGCATCCACTGACACCAAACGCCAGACGCCACAAACACAATTACAGAGGGTTACAGAACACTTCACTATCCTTGGGTCAGGTTCACCCACGCAATCGAAAAAAAAAAAAATCCTAAAATCCCTGTTTTCTGGTAAGCCGGAAACGGAGGCCTGTGCAATAACACACAATACAATTCAGTTTCAAAGGGTTTCTCTGAAAACAGTCTCTAACAATAATTCAGTTTAATGTAAGTTAAACCAGTGCAAAATGATCAGCTATCTACAATATCAATACAAAATTGTTCTCAATTGATTTTGTTTTTTAAGAAAATATCACAGATTCAAAAATCACCCAAAATCATTCTGACAACACTTTGAATGGTTGTTCTTTCAGAGTTTTAATTAAACAGATATATTCAGATTCATAATATGTACAATTATTATCTATTATTAATGTTTTAAATGGTTAAATATGTTGAACAGGTACCATATACTAATAAGATGCTAAAAAAACAATAACTGTAAAATGTAAAGCACACTGACCATTAAGCTTATCGACATGTGTTTTCTTTGTAATATATTGAAGACTGACAAACAGTTAATCTATAGAGTAAAAAAAATGCAATATAATGTTGTTTTTAATAACAATAAGCATTTTAATATAATAACTGATCATATAATCACCCACTGATTTTTTACTTCTGACTGAATTCAATGGAAGCTCGTATTTGGGTCCCTATTAAATATGATAAGGATTCCTATTATTATTTCTATCATAATTTGGAACCAATTCAAAAAAAAAAAAAAAATCCTTAATGGAAATTACTTTTTTGGATTCCAACTAAAACTAAGTTTTAATAGGACTTTCAATAAGAAAATCTTGTGGGATTTTAAAACTCATACATCTTCCCAAGAGATTTTCTTTAACTTAAAGCAAGACATCTTATAACAACACAAGTAGAGTTATGATGGAGATTGCACAATATTCAACAGGATTTTAAGATTCTAAGTTTCAGTTTATCCATTATATGTGATTCTTATTTGACCCCAGAAGTATGGGTCACAAATTATAAATAATGAAAATCCAAATAGGAATCCTTATGAAAATTTTATTATGGTAAAAGTGAAGTGGGCTAACCAATTTTTTTTATTTATTTGTTTTGATAACCATTTTGTATAACCACAGTTTTAGTACAAATACCATGGTTAAAGTATGGTTAGTGCAGCAAACCATGGTTCATTTGTGGTTACCATGGTTTAACTACAACTTTTTTTTTTCTTCTTCTTCTTCTTATTTAAACCATGGTAAATTTTTCATAAGGACTGTACACAATCCTAAAGCATTTTTAAGCAGGGATGAACAACAACAGCCGTATTTTAGGCCATATTAGTATAGTATTATAGTATTATGTATTAAAGCTCATTTCGCCAGATAATTTTAAATATTTGAAATATCAACATGCTTTTTCCCCCGTCTTTTCAGTAGTATAGGTTTCGTTTTGACACAGCAGTAGATGTCATGTGACAGACTGCCTTAGGCCTGTCAAATGATCCTTCTTTGATGAGAACTGGATGCTATTGAATATGAGCAGCATCAGTGAAGACATGTATGTGACTGCATAATAACCGGTAATGTACCGCATCAGTGTCTCCTCATCACGGCCTGTAGGGCTGAATCACACGCGTCCTGATGCAGGCCGAGCTCGCCCATTCACACTCACATATCCATACAAAAATAACACATCACACGACAACCAAATCATACACACCAAGCTGGCTTTCTTGCATGCCTTCATTTCAGCCGTTTTCCACCCATCAGCATTTGCATTCTATAAGCCTTGCGGTGATACATTCATTCTGTCCGGTGGCTCTCTAAAGCACATCTCAGCGACGGCGAACACATACGGTTAAAACAGCAGAGACTCAAATGCGCCCAGAATAAAGCTATGCTTACCTAGAAAACAATCCGCCACGATGCGCCACAGTCCACAAACCTCAAATCCACAATCATGGTCCTACATATTTCTCATCGCGACCTCTCAGCATCAGCAGCCGTACAATAAAACGACAAGCTCCGATGATGCAGCGTAACACCGCCCTCCTTCTCCTTCTGCTGTCGGGATGATGCTGCGAAACCCCGCCCCCTTCGTATGTCAGATTGATGCTGCGTAACCCCGCCCCCTTCGAATGTCAAACGATGCTGTGTAACCCCGCCCCCTTGTACTGTCAAAATGACCTCATTACATTCACAGTTTACTCACTGCAGTCCTCAGATAGATAGATAGATAGATAGATAGATAGATAGATAGATAGATAGATAGATAGATAGATAGATAGATAGATAGATAGATAGATAGATAGATAGATAGATAGATAGATAGATAGATAGATAGATAGATAGATAGATAGATAGATAGATAGATTCCCTTCACCTTACACAAGTATAAGGTAAATAAATCAGAGGTCAGTGTTTCTGTACACACACTACGGATGTTGCTGTTCATCCCTGCTTAAAAATGCTTTAGTCCTTATGAAAAATTATACCATGGTTTAAATAAGAAGAAGAAGAAGAAAAAAAAAATTATCTAATTGAATTTAAGATAAGGTGTGTGTGTGGGGTGTGGGGGGGTGATGCTATAAATGGTATATTGTATAAAATTGTATGGTATAAAACTAATTTTGAACAAGTTCAATAACAAACTAAATTCTTGCAAAAACCTTGATGTCCATGTTTTCTCTGTCTTCATGCCTATCTCGCAATGTTACAATCAACCACATCATTTAATTTGAAGCAGATAAATGTAGAAACATCATATCACAAAAAACAAACACTCCAGTTACAGATGTTAAAGCAAAAAGTGTTCCTCTAAATAAATTGTTTGAATCCATTTTTGGCTTGACATCACATTGTCTCCTTACTGTATCTCATTACTTGGATCATGAATGTTTCTGTGCAGTCTGCTTTGGGTCTTTTAATCAGATTTGATTGTAGAGCACTTTCTTCTGAACTCTTGCCCATAGGTACGAATCCACTTGTTGGCAACTAGAATGAAGAATTCAAAGGAAGAACACATTGTGTAAGTGTAGTGCACATTTAATGTGTCTTTGATTTTGGGATGAAATGTGACCTGGTTGTGTTTTCTTGTTTTTCAAAAAGAAATTATTTTTCACTAGTACAATACAAACCTCACAGAACACTTACCCCATTTATTGCCTACAAACACAGGACATGCAGCATGTAAAGTTCTGGCATCTTCATTTCCATTTCTTAGCAGGTTAAACCACAGCACTGCTGTACCCTTATGGAATAGAATCATGAACATGTGAGCACAGCTTAAAGGAAGTCATTTCATCCATTTCAATTTAATATGAAATCATTGTCACTGTGTGGTAAATAAAGGTGCTTCAACTAACTCTCTTTGGTTGAAGTGCTGCACCAATGATAGGGAACACTGTTGCCCCACCAATGTCCACATCACTCATCTAAAATAAAGTAGTTAACTGTCAATAATCTGGAAAGTGAGGATTATTTGAAATATATACATGATTGGTTAGATTATTCTCCATAGATTACACCCTCACATAAATTAGGACAGTAGAAATCCGGCCTCCTCTGAGTTGAAAGTCTGAGTCATTTGCCAACTGTGGAGAGATTTTGTAACAAAGTTATGAAATAAAACACAGTGCATGCTCTATTCCAGGTACATATCTTCACAAAGGACCAGAGGAATAACAATTTTTAACACTTTCATACTACCTTTGAGTCATAATGTGGCCCAAATGTGGCCGCTCTTTGTATAAAAGCGTCAGCTAAATGAATAAATGTCATACTGGCCTCCAATTCCATAATTTGCAATCTAAAAAAAAAAAAGAAAAAAGTTGTAGTTACAGATCGACTTTTCACATGAACAGTAAATTCTGGCCTCTGTTTGAATGTTTTAGGAACCAAACAGGGTGCATTGTACGTTCTCTTCCATGGGTTCACTCATCGCTGAGTAGCGATAATGCAATGGGAAACGCCTTGTGCTGTGCTGATTGTCTGAAACCCGTATAAAATCATCAAAGTTTATCTGGTCTGTGCTAGTTAAGCTATTTTCATTGGATGTACTCAATTTGTGCTTCAGCGACTTCGTTCAGTGGAACTTGCTTCGTTCTCCTCTCAGTGAAGCACATGAATCTTCATCATTGCCAGCCACAGTGCTCTCGCTTCATTGCAAGCGACGACCCGCACATTAAGTGTGTGAAATGCCTCTGCCTGTCGCATGCACGCGAGGCTATGTATGGCACTTCTGGCTGCAAGTTTTGTGACAATTTTAAACTCTCCGGCCGAGGCATGCTTGCTTTGATAAGGATTCATCCGCCCTCCCCTGTTGCTCTGTGGCAAATTACATGGCTGAGGCCCTTCATGAATGGGCCTGGGGATCGGATGTTGAGCTACGAGCAGGCCAGTTTCTCCCTCTCTCTCTCTCTCTCTCTCTCACACCCAAGCGCTCGCACCCTGCTGATTCGCCTGTAAAATTTCTCCACGATTATTTATACCCCAGTCCTGAGGCACACAATGCCATTTCCTTTGGAATGGAGGCTGTTTTTTTCACCACGGCATCTGATTCTGAGGATTTTGGGCCCACGGCTTAGTGAACAGTAAGCCTGGCCTTCTGCGGTCTACACTGAGCTCGTGGACGAGCCTCGCGACTTTACAGCTTTTTCATCATGAGATCTCAAAACCCTGGAAGCAGCCTTTTTCCACTCGTCTAACGAATGCAGCGGCCTCTGGCTTCCCCAACTTGGTTGGTTCTGTGGAGCAGGGCTATACTAGCATTCTGGCCACTTATCTTTTGTCTTCTTTTGCTTCATCTTGGAAGTCCGGCCCTCTTCTTCCTTCTAAGCCCTGTAGTACCACTTCCATCCTCGTTGGAAAATCCTACTCAGCGACTGGGCAGGCAGGTATGGCGCTTCATACCATGGCCATTCTTCAGGCCTACCAAGTAGACGTCCTTAAGAAACTGGACAAGGGCGGGGGCCTGTCACCAGAGGCGGTCAAAGAGCTCCACAAAGCTACTGACCTGGTGCTGAGTGTGACTAAGCACGCGCGGTTGGACGCACCATGGCGGGCTTGGTAGCTGTCAACAGCCGTCTTTGGTCAAATCTTTCTGAGATTCGTGAAAAGCAGAACATTTTTCTACTGGAAAACTGCTAAGACGCAATCTGCTGCCCTTATGCAGTTCATGCCTAGGAGGACCTGCTAACCTCCCACTCCTGCCTTCGCGCCCAGGGACCGCCTTGCACACAGGAAAGAGACCTCTAGGAGGAGTGATGAACTGTGACATCCCCCACCTTGCATGGTTTGGGGAGCTCGTGCCCGTCCCATGCCTTGCCAGCGCCATCGTAAGCTCATTGACCTGAAACAGCCAGATACACCCGCTGCTTCAGCGCTGTGGGGTCACTCCTGATCTTCAGGTCAGTAAACGGAGAGCTTCCCCCATCTCAGGAGTGAGGGATAGACCACTAAGGTGTATATGTTCCCCTTTGAGATGATATCTAGGTCAAATCTGTTATACCCACCGCCATTGCACGTTTCGGGTCCATCAGAGACGTCCAATCGATTTCTTAGGCGCGCCAAAAGAACACCACAGACACAGTGTAATCACCATGGGAAAATCTCAGAGTAAAACTGGGAGTTGTGAAAAATATGATAAACCGGTGTTTTGCCAGATGAGAAGTTTATCTATGTATCATCTTTTTACTCTTTTAATTCATTTTATAACTGTATCATATATCTCTTTTAATTTATTTTATAACTGTTTTACTTTTCCCTGCTTTTATTTTGTGATTATTTTAATTATTTTCTGTAAAGCACTTTGAATTGCCATAGTGTATGAAATTCTACACTATATAAATAAACTTGCCTTGCCTATTGGGCCAGTCTTCATTGCCAGAGGATGCCTCAGTGCCTCCTCCAGTAACTTTAGCTTCGTGCCAACCACCTCTCGCTGGCAGCCACATAAGAAGTCTGGCAGCCGAGCTCCCACCAGGGCCCATTCTAATGTAACCCCTGTCTTACCACCTGGCAGCGTGGAGGCTTCTGCCAGGTGTGTCACATTGGGTTCTCCACAAAATCCAATTCGGATACACTCTCCAGTTCCGTCGCAACCCTCCTTGCTTCGACGGGATTCATCCCACGGTAACGAACAGCGCCCTAGAGGCCTCTGTTCTACAGCAGGAAGTGACATCTCTCCTCCTAAAGGGGGCAATAGAGGAGGTTCCTCCTTCGAACATGAACCGTTGATTTTTCAGGCACTACTTCATCGTTCCAAAGAAGGGCTGGGGTCTGCGTAACATATTGGAACTGGTTCGTCATAATCTTTCCCTCTACGAAGGGAAATTCAAGATGCTGACATAAAAACTATCCTGGCGTAGATCCGAGCAGGGGACTGGTTTGTTACCATGGACCTGAAGGATACCTATTTCCACATCCAGGTCATTCCACGGCACAGGAGGTTCCTCAGGTTCACCTTTGAGGGAAGGGCATACCAATATCGGGTTCTTCCATTTGGTCTGGCTTTGGCTCTGTGGACGTTCTCCAAGTGCATGGACGCAGCTCTGGCCCCTTTGAGGTTACAGGGCATCCGCGTACTAAATTACATAGACGATTGGTTCATTCTGGCTCAATCCAGGGAGTTGGTGTGTCGTCACAGGGATGTCCTTCTCCACCACCTCCGGTCTCTTGGTCTCAGGCTGAATGCTCAAAAGAGTGTCTTAACACCTTCTCAGCAGACCAATTTCTTGGGTGTCCAGCTCGATTCACTATTGATGCAGGCCCGCTTGGCCCCTGCTCCAGTTTCCAGTCTCTGTTCTAAGACGCAATCTGCTGCCCTAATGCAGTTCATGCCAAGGAGGGCCAGCTAACCTCCCACTCCTTGGCCCCTACCTTTCGTTTCAGTCTCGGCCATCATGTCGCAGTGCGCACATGCCGCAGACTTCTGGGTCTCATGGCAGCAGACTCTCCTGTGCTGCCGTTGGGTCTGCTTCACATGAGGCTGTTCCTGTGGTGGATGAAACTCAGGGGCATCTGTCCTTCTTAGCCAGCTTTCCGTTTGCTGAGAGTATCAAGCACCATTGCCTTCATGCTCTCTGGAGGTGGAAAGACCCTCTCTTTTTGTTACAAAGGGTCAAGATGGGTGTGGTCTGCCCCCGTTAGGTTAACAGAATGGACGCCTCCCTGACTGGTTGGGGTTCGGTCTTCAAGGGCAGACTGGCTTGCGGTGTTTGGACGGGCAAGCTTCTTTCGTGGCACATAAACTGCCTAGAGTTGCGCGCCATCTTTCTGGCTCTGGATCACTTCCATCCGGCCCTGACGGGCTCTCATGTTGATATCAGGATGGACAACATAGCAGTGGTTTCCCACATAAATCCCACATAATTCCCTTTGCTTCATCGCAATGCAGCTTTGAGTGAACCTATGAAAAATAACTTCTTGGGCTACTTATGTAACCCATGTTCTCTTCAAGCTCTTAACGCTGCCGAGGGGGCTTCTTCGGTAGAAAATCTGAGGAGAAGATGGCGTGTTCATTATATGAGTGACGTAGTGCTGCTGAGGCGGAGCCCATGCCATCAGCCAATAAATTGGCGTGATTCTACACGGGTTCAGACAATCAGCACCGTCCGAGGGCATTTCCCATTATGTTATCACTATGCAGCATCTTGTTCCCTATTCAGAGAAGATGGGTTACGCAAGTTACCCCGAGATATTTTCTTGTCAGAAACTTTCCCATAAAATGGGAAATGTGACCTACAGTACATGTTTGATTGTGGTCTCTACATACATAGACCTACAAGAAATCTGATAATGCTATTAAAGAAAATCATATTACAGTAATTAAGAACAATTACATGATCAGCAATTACATGAACAGAAACAATCTGTATGGTATAAAGTGCTATACCATGTGCATTAAATAATTGCCATACTTCCGTTTGTGTTATATAAGTTTTGGTAATGCACATAGCTAATAAATCCCAAAGTTGCATCTTAAGGGCCTTGATCCAGTTCTGTAATATTCATGGACTGAAAGTCAGCCATTTAAAATTAGCATGCTATACAGATCAATCCATTATACTAGTTTATGCTTGAAATTCAACCTAGCATTTTGATTGGGTTAAAACTGTGAATACCTGGAGCTCCTCTGCTGTCTCCAATTCTAGACCAGTGACATCAGCAATTCTTTGGTTGACCTGTGTGATCACAGGATCTTCATCTTCAGAGAGCCACGCACTGAGAGACATAAAGAGGACGATCATATTAATAACTAAATGTCCTATGTCCTTCTTCTCAACTGCTAACTGCCCTGGACTATAAGTATTCCCTTATGCAGTAGTTTTCTGTTTTTCATGTTTTGCTTTGTTTTTTTATTATAAGCCAATACTAGTTCCCACTGCACATGAGTCCTCAACCTTGACATTAATAACATAACTCACTGTACACATCAAAGCTCTGCATATTATACAAATGTACAATTATTTGTCATACCAATTACTATTTTTTACTGTATATCAAATAGACAAAATGTGGGGGAAGGGTGTCACACCACGAGCAGATCCGTTTGATCTCTGGAGACGCGTTCAGTCTTCCCGCTTGCAAATTCTGCCATGTAAATAGCGAATCCGCCATGGCCCGAGTGCAACTGGCTTTTAAAGGGAATGGGAGATGAGACTCTAATTGGTTTATTGCACATTACGCCCAAAACACACCCATTAATATTAAGAGAATAGGGACAACCCTTCTAGACCATGCGCTGGGAGCGCCGATCATTTTTCCTGTCGTTAAACTAGCAAAAGTGGATTCAGACATGCTCTAAGTGCACTTGTGCCAGCTCTTTAGACCATGCGCTTAGATCCTTAAAATAGGGCCCTCTAAGTTGAGGCTCTTCGCATAGTGGTGTGAACAGCACCATTTAAATCCAGTCTACTGCATGGTTGGATTTCATTAGGGAGACTTTGGGCGTGATTACACACGTACTTCAGACAAAGTCAAGCAGGAGGCATTCCCTATAGCTCAGGATGCAGCATCTCGTTCCTTACTCAGGTACGCACAAAACCCTAGGTCACTGAGTAGGGAACAAGATGCTGCGTCTCACTACTATACTCCTGGCATGCCAGCACGTCTTCCTTCAGACAGGAAATCTGATGATCTGATGATACAGATGCCCTTCTATGATGCAAGCACTTCATTATCATTTGCAAGAAGAATTGCCGTGATTACACACGTACTTCAGACAAAGTCAAGCAGGAGGCATTCCCTATAGCATCAGCTCAGGATGCAGCATCTCGTTCCCTACTCAGGGAACCAGGGTTACATGTGTAACTGAGACCTTTCCATCTACCTATTTTATGCAAACTTTGGGATATTGTTATTGTCTTGGCTGTGAATGGTCCTTTAACATACTACAAAAAATTATGCAATGATGATTTAATTGCTGTCATACATACTTTTTTAAAGTTCAAAAGGATGTAAACACAAGGAAAAGTGTACAGAAGAACCTGTAAAAAAATTTTTGCAGAACACAAAGAAGATATTTTGAAGAAAATTGGGAACCAAACAACGACAATGACAATGTTCATCAAACAATGTTTGTTTGCTTGCTTTGTTCATACAATGGAATGAACTATTCCATTGTATGAACAAAGCAAGCAAACAAACAAAAAACATTGAGACATTTCTCAAAAGATCTTTTTTTATGTTCCACAGAAGAAAGAGAAGAATACAGTTTTGGAAAGACAGGAGCGTGAGTAAATGAGTTTTTACACATACCTCTTTGACACACGGGATGCAGCAGAAACTTTTTTTCCAGAGACTGGATCTATGACTTTAGCTCTGGAGAGCTTAATATAAACAGAGTTTTGTGTTGCATTAGATGAATATTGGTAATTACTAATAATACATATTCATTAAAAAAAATGGTACAGACAATTATCAATAATACCAGTTATCAATTACAAATGTATTTAATTCCATATACAGTACATTCCCTATAATTCCCCTACACACTGATACACACTGGGAAGTGTGATATTTTGAGAATGAACATCTGAATATTTTGTTGTATGAACATCTGAACATGCAATATATCAAATGAAAGAACAGAGCCTCTACTCTGTTCTGTCAATGGCAGGAGAAGAGTAAACATGTCTACACTGAAATAATACTTTAAAAGAGCAGTTTAAAATATGTAAATGTAACCTGTTGTATATAAAGAGTTGATGAACATGTACCTTTTTTAATGTACCTTTTATATACAATATGCATGTACCTTTGGCCTGACCAGTGTTTTGATGGTGTCCATTTCTCCTTCAGAAAGAAAGTCATGGTATCGTAGTATCGTTGGCTGATCCCACTCCACTTCCTCTTTAAACAGCACCAGCGGGTTTCCTCTTCCTGTTCTGTACCTGCACACCAGCTTTCTCTCTCTCTGAGGCGTCTATAAGCCATAATGCAATTTTACTCCACATTGACACATTCAATCTAATCTTCAACAGTTTAGATTACAGTATTATACCAATTTTCCAATATTCTTGTATTGTGTAAAGTGTAAAACATTTACTTTTGATGTGTAATGTTTGTTTTATGAAAACTTTTGCTGCATCAATAGCCATGTTATCTAGTATATTAGCCCAGTAGATAACCTAGCAAACTTCAGCAATTCCAGTGAATATTTAGTTATCTAATGCACTTGTTGTATCACCCTGGTAACTTACTTAAATGACTTTGTTTGCAGGCAGACTTGAAAAATAGGGTTAAAATCAGCCAATCGGATTAGAACTTAGAAGTTGTGGAATGGCAAACCAATATTTATTAATTCTCTGTATAATTAATTCTAAGAGATTATAATTATCTCTGTAAACATGTTTAAAACATAATATTTGATTAGTGAAGCCTTCATTAATTAAAATAATCATTAGGTTTGAGCAGATGCATTTGTGGTGTTTGTTTACCCTTTCTCTAATATATTTAGTTTGTTTTTCTATTGTTATATTTTACTGTATTCTTTTTTATTTTGTAATATTGTACAGCAGTTTGGTACACTGTGGTTTTTAAAGTAATTTATAAATACATTTTGATTTGAGTCATGTTACATACAATCTAGCGAGTTCTAATCTGGTCAGCTGACTTTATGTAACTTCCACACTACTTTTACTCCTCACTCAGTGTTGTGTCGATGAAGTGTAGTCAACTAGGGTTTGACCTTGGGAGCGCCCAAACACACCTCTGATACTTCAGAAAAGGCCAATGAGAATTGGAGAGCGGATTTGAACGCCACTACCCTGAACATATGGGAATTTCTCATTCCAGGCTCGTTATGAGGATGAAGTATTGATCGCAGCATTGAAGGGCAGCCTTATGCTTTCGGACACGGATGACTCGCCCGGGCTGGATGATTGGTTTGACTTTCCACTCCAGTTTCTTTCTACCTGGAAGTGGCAAAGAGTTCACAGAGTCATGGAAAGCACCTTTCACTGCCAGGACATGCTTCGCGGGTTCTTCGACCCTCTCCACCCTTGATGGTGGTGTGGCCAGGGGGTAATCGGAGGTCACACAGGTCGAGCTTGCGATTGCAGTGCATCTTTGCCATAGCCATCCTGCAGGCCCATCAGACTAAGGCACTTAAAGATCTGCACGAAGGTAGTCCTGACCCAGGGCTGTTGCCGGATATGTGCTCGGTGACTGACTGCACAGACTCTGGGTAGTGCCATCTTTGGCTTATCCTTGCGAAGATGAGAGATACTAAGAAGGTGTGCTTTCTTGATGCCCCCATCTTCCAAGTTGGCCTCTTTGGCGACACTGTCCAGGACTTCTCTTGGCAGGTAAGAAGCAGACGGAGGCGATTAGGCACATATTTCGTCGCAGCCACCTACAGGCTTCTGAGGTCCCGAATCCCGTCTGCCCATCGCAGACGCACAGCCTCCCTAACAGTCACAGTCCAATTCCATTGCGGGCTTTCGGAGTGAGTTTGGTGTTTTAACACCTCTATGGCTAGGGTCACTAGATTGGGACGCAAAGCCTCCCAACATGGCAACCTCTGCTCCCAACACAGGCATATCAATAACGTTTGTCCTCTTGGTGCCCCTCCTGCGGACATCAAGATTGGTTCGTGGCGATAGACCTGAAGGACCCATACTTTTAGGTCACGATTTTCCCTCGACACAGACCATTCGTATGGTTTGCCTTTGATGGACGATCATATCAGTACAAGGTCCTCCCCTGAGGAAAGAGGGCATTTGCATTCTCCATTATCTTGACGAATGGCTAATTCTAATCCACTTTCATGATCTGTTGTGTGCACACAAAGACCTGGTGCTCAAGCACCTCAGCCGGTTGGGGCTTCAGGTCAACTGGGAAAAGAGAAAGCTATCCCTGGTGCAGAGCATCTCTTTTCTTGGTATGGAGTGGGACTCAGTCACTATGACAGCACGTCTCACGATGGGGTGCGCCCAGTTGGTGCTGAGCTGCCTGAATTCATTACACCGCTCGGATTGATGCATATGAGATCGCTTCAGCACTGGCTTCAGACTCGAGTCCCGAGATGGGCATGGAACCGCGGCACATCATTGCCATGGCGGTATCCATTCTCGTTGCATGTCACAACTCGCCCTTCATCTCCTCCTTTGGAGTCAGCAGACGCTGTGCAAAGTCAGGGTGGACGGTGAGCAAGTCTTGTTGGTTGTGCCTTACTGGCTCACCCAGACTTGGTTCTCGGAGCTCATGCTTCTTGCCTCAGCCCCTCCCTGGCGAATTTCCCTCAGGAAGGAACTCCTTTTGCAAGGGAAACAATCTGTCACCCACGCCTAGACCTCTGGAACCTCCACAGTGACAGAGACTAGCACTTAAGCCAGAGCCCCCTCTGAGGCGAAGACCCACAGAGATGCGCCATTGGGTCAGTGCTTTCTTTCCTGCAGAAAAGGCTGGAAAGGCGCTTATCCCCTTCCACCCTAAAGGTGTACATGGCTGCTATAACGGTATATGATGAGACAGCAGACTGTATGTCCTTAGGAAAGCACGGCCTGATCATTAGGTTCCTGAGAGGTGTGAGGATGCTAAATCCTCTGAGACTGCACCTTTGGTCCTTCTGGCCCTAGAGAGAGCTCCATTTGAGCCCTTGGAGTTAATTGAGCTATTTAAAGACGCCCCTCCTGACTGCACTCACTCCCATCAAGAGGGCTGGGGACCTGCAAGCACTCTCTGTTACCGATATGTGCCTTGTTGGGGATTTGCCTTGAGTTTGGTCCAGCATTCTCACATGTTGTCCTGAGATTCCAGATTAGCTATGTGCCCAATGCTCCCTCTACCCCTATCAGGGATCATGTGGTGAACTTGCAAGCATTCCCTCGTATTAAGGCAGACCCAGCCTTATCCCTGCTGTGTCCAACAGGTGCCCTGCGCATTTATTTGGACCGCACAGACAGCTTCAGATGCTCTGAGCAGCTTTTTGTCTGTTTGGGGGACAACAAAAGGGAAAGGCTGTCTCCAAACAGAGGATCGCCCACTGGAATGTGGATGCCATTTCTTTGGCATACTTTGGACGCCCTCCTATTCTCCATTTAGGATCTGGTCTCTGCCTTGTCCTTTTTTTCTGCATATGAATTTTTGAATTTTTTCTGGGACTGTTTGGTTCGAAATCAACAAAGCGTTGCAAATTGTTTTTGATGTCCCCATCCTACTGGATTTCAGAACTGCCATGGATACAGCCAATTGATATCTTTGGACTATACTCCTGGCTGCAGGGAAAAAAGGCCATTACAAAAAAATGGATGACTCAAACTGCTCCGACAATCAGGGAATGGGTAGACCTTATTATGGACATAAGGAAAATGGAAAAAATCACATTCGGATTACATTTACAAATGGACAAATTTGAAAGACTTTGGAACAATTGGGACACTTATACTGATTTAAATCTGTCTTAATTTTCTTTTGATATGTTGTTCTTGCTCTCTGGTCATGTTTTGTTCTGTTTTGTAAAAAAAAGAAAAATAATTTTAGAATTTTTTCTCGCAAACTCCTGGGACCTGATGTGTAAACGTTACAATTTTCCATACACAAATCAGGATTTATAAAAAATAAACTAGGCGTAAATATGTGCAGACATGGACAAGTAAACAGAATTATTTAAACTCTGTTTTACATCTGATATACACATTTAGATTAAATATGCTACTCTCATTAATGGAGTTAAACACTGAAATTTCATGAAATCATTATCCAGAAGCTACAGCATTGTTTTATATTAATTAAAATAGAAGTATTTGTAGTGGATGTGCTGCTTTTGAACACCTTTCCTGTGGAATTCTGTGTTTTAATGTTTCAACTACAGCAAGGATTGCTTGACTGTAGCAAATTAGCTCAAAAGGGAAATATATATACAAGTAATCATAACACGTTATGATCAATTATAGCCTAAATATTTAAATCACCCAACAAAGGAAATACATATATATATAAAATTACAAGGATTATAAATAATTATGAATATATAGACAGGCATATACTCACCATCATCACCCTCTTGCCTGTGCATAGAGCCTCATATGCTTTGTCCATGTAGTGAACAGGTGAGTCAAAATGAGGGATGTATTTTGCCGTCCAGGTCTTAATGCTCTCTTTTATGTTTTTGTAAAGTGCAGGCTGAAGCAGATCTCCTTCTGTGCGGTCTAAGAACAATTGCAAATTAGATGCATTATAAATGAGTGTGAATTAGTGCATTTGTTTCAGGTGATCTTCATTTAACCTTTGTTAATTATTGTTAATGCACACTGTTAACATGTAGCATTGTTTTGGTTTGCATTATTACACATCATGCATTAGAAGTCAACACACTGTACAGTGGGGAGCAAATGTGTAAAGCAATTTAAAAAATCTTCGATTTTTTATTTATCCATTTAAACTTGGAAATTCTTTAAAGGGGTTGTATAATGCCCCTTTTTACAAGATGTAAAATAAGTCTTTGATGTCCCCAGAGTGTGTATGTGAAATTTTAGCCAAAAATACCCCACAGATATTTTTATATAGCATGTTAAAATTGTCCCTTTTTGAGGGTGAGCAAAAATGTGTTGTTTTGTGTGTGTCACTTTAAATGCAAATGAGCTTCTGCTCCCGACACAGAGGGCGGAGCTTCAAGAGCTCACAAAGAGAAACCTTTATAGATCTGTTTATATTCAGTGTCTTTAACGAAGAACATGATTTTACCAAGTACAACATGTTCCTATATCAACATCTTTGTTGATCCCTGAACAACATTACAATCAACCAATCAGATTTGAGGGACACGTTTACAGTTCATGTCAAGTTTAGGCTTAGAACCAGGGTTAGGTGCTTCTACATCAGTGTTGTTTTAGGGATAATTTATGGGTAAGGTTAGGTTTAGGGGTAAGGATATGTTTAGGATTTTTGGAGAGGAAGGTTGTTCCAGGATCAACAAAATATGTTAAAACTCTACAAAATCAGGACGTGAGTCTTTACTATGTACTTACTGTACATAAAACAAAACAAAAAGTGTGTTCATGTTGTATTTGCAAAACGCTTTTGCTACTATTAAGATGGGTATATGGGTAAAGGAAGAGTCAACAGTGTAATCATAGAAGTGTAACATCTGGACAACTCAGACACACACAAATTATTCATTATATTTATTGTATAATCCAGCAAACTCACTCTCCCAACAAAGGTCTGTGGATATATTAATTCCTATATATTAATTCTATATATAGCCACTTGATATAACTTCTTATTGGCTCACACACCTCCAGAGGGTGTGACATCTTTACACTTTAAAAATCACTGATCACAAGATCAAGCCTGTTAGATATTTTCTGGGAAATCCTGATGTGAAGATGATGCTGAACTAGAAGTTCTCTCTCATCAAGACCACATCAGCAAAGATCAACTGGAGCCTCAACAAATTACATCAGGACAGTTTAATTCAAATGGGCGAGACATGCAAGTATCAAACTTAGTCTTATTATTTGATACATTAAAAGTATCCTTTATGTATCCTTTCACAGAAGGGCGTGTTAGAACTAAACTGATGATTTGCTCAAGGCTGTTGATCTGCTGAATTTCAAACAAAGTGTCACGAACTGCTCTGAGACACGAAGGTTGAGGATCCAAATGCAGAATTTATTGAACAGGGTAATCCAAAAACGTAATCCAGAAACAGGCAAGGGTCATACACAAACAATCCAAACAATAACAGATCAGGGCTGAGGCAAAGAGAGAAATCCGAGGGAACAGTCAGAGAATCGTGAGAAACGGGATACAAACGCTCAGAAATGCAGCAGAGACACTAAACAAGACTTCGCAGATAATAAATGAGAAAACCAGGCTTATATGGGGTGAGCTAAACAAGATAATGAGACACAGGTGAACGTGATAATGGATGAAGAGTCCGGGCAGTGAGTTCTGGGAAATGTAGTTTGTGAGGGAATGACAATAGTCTGTTGTGGAGTGCCCCCTGGTGGCTTTCAAGGGCACTCCAGCTGGTGACCATTACACAATGCTATAACTTCTTGCTTTCCTTTATTCTGTGAAAGCTCTCTTTTCCATTGCTAAACTGTATGCATGTATGTATGTGTATGTTCGAGTAGTTTAAGTGTTTAGTGTAGTTCATAAAGTTTTGTTCATGTCACACGTAAGGTTGTCTATGTTTCATGCTCATATATACTGGAGTCCCTAATCATGCAGATTTTGACTACATGCTCTTAGTAGTACTGTACAGTAAGAAAGACATTTCCCATACCCCGGGAATTAACATTTCTTAGAATTAATAACCCATTAACACTGATGGCCCTATTTTAACGATCTGAAACACAAGTCTCAAACGCAAAACGCAAGTAACTTTGTGGGCGGATCTCGGGCACTGTTGCTGTTATACCGGCGGGATAAATGAATCTAAAATGGGTTGGTCTGAAGTAGCTTCATTACTCATAGGTGTGGTTTGGGCGTAACGTGAAATAAACCAATCAGAGCGTCATCTCACATTCCCTTTAAGAGCAGACACGCTTGTTCCATGGAGGGTGCTATTATAACGGCGGATTTGCCAACCTTCTCGTCAGGGCCGTAAAATACAGAGAAATGACATTGTATGGGGATGGAGAAACACACCCAAATTAGCTTCAGTTAAAAACAGGCGTATAATAATTTGGGTAAATGTGTAAGCTAGATTTATGCCTATTTTTTCACATCTTCATGGACACCACAATGATTTCCCTCGTGTGGAATATTTTTCCTTGTAATTATGTATGGTTTGCAAAAATGTCAACTGCTACGTCTGTGTAGATGAGAGAAGCAAAGTGTATGTGCATTGTGCACACGCTACATTATGGCCAAGCATGCGCCCTTAAAATAGCATCTGAACGCGCCACTGACTTTAGACTAGGTTTATCCTGGTCAGTGGCGGAATTGTTTTCTGAAACTGCAAAATAGCACCAGGGAACGTTTGTGCCGAAACACGCCTCCTCTTTTCGCTGAACCGCCCCTGGGAGCGCAAGTTCATTCCCTAGTTTATCGACACGCATCTGTGGAGGGAAAAGTCCGCTGTGCGCGGGTGCAAAATAGGAATGATACATGTGTCGGTGTACAAAGTCAATTGTGCTGGGTGCAAGATAGGATAGAGTGTTTATGGGACAAACAGGTTAATTGATTGTAATATTAATTTTATTAGATTAAGTTAATTCTATGAACTGATCATAACAAGTTATGATTAATTATTAATATTTCCTTAGAGCTAATTTTCTACAGATGTAATTACAGAAATTAATTACAGCTCTAATTACATGCAGGTATTAAATATAGTTGGACAATTTATATATTTTTTTTAAGTTTTTTTCTGAGCTGAAGAGGTAGATGAATATAGGGGATAAATCTCTGAATTAATTACCGTTCTTGTTAACTCCTCACCTTGCCCAGATGACAGCTGAATCTGATGGGAAAATGAAGCAAGCTGGTAAAGAACCTCCTCTGCAGTGACAACGGCTTCCTCGCCCCGACTGAGTTTCCTGAAGGTTTCTTCCATCCAAAGGAGGGCATACTGAAAGCGCTGATTGACATAAGAGATCATGCCAATGTGGAACGTTTCATCTGGATCCAGTCTTAAGTTGTGGTTCGTTTCTGAAAAGCCACACATCAAATTGACGTCACTAAAACCCTCAGAGCCTCAAGTACAAACTGAATGAACAAGATTTTTCGTGTTGGCAATGTGTGTGGTTGCCAAAGCATTGCAGCTCACTGAGCCCGAAATTTGTATGCGTTTTTTCGTATTCGTCAATCAGTGGCTGTGAATTGTCAAAACACCTTTCAAAATGCTTGCTACGGATGTGAAAAACACAGAAAATCGAACACGAGCCGAAAAGTTTTATGACGGACGAAGGCCGTGTGTAAACGTGATTGACAGAACGTGAGGTCATATTTATTTTTTAATGCGCGAAAATTTCGGACGAGAATTTCGGACTCAGTGTGCAAGGACCTTTACCATTGGGTGAAATTGGCAGTGGGCGGAGTCACACAGATCAAAACAAAAACAGACATTCTGACGCAGAACGCACATTTCAAAGTAGAAATGTTTTTCAGAGAAATAAGTATATGAACTTAGCATAATGTTTCCTAAATCTCTGCAAACATATTATGGTACTTTTATGCTTTAGTAGTCAAAAAGTTACACACAGCACCTTTAATGTTTATATTGTTAAAATGTTAATGTCATGCCTTATGGTCGCATTTAGCAGATTAGAGCTGTGTGAAAATATACATTTTACGACAATACAAGCAATTAAGGAGTTTAGATAGAGCTCTATGCAAGAATATATATGCCGATAAAGTAAGATATACTTATATATCCAACTTTATATAAAGAACTGGGTGATAATAAAGTTACATTTTGTGATGAAATTTGAAAAATTCAGGCTGTTGAGATTTGCTTTATAGTGTTACACTGTTTTACTTATGGTTAGGGGTTTGTTCAAATCACTAAGCAAACCTTAGCAAACAACACTAACCAGGAAGAGTGATAAAGAACAAATAAAAGCACCATGAAACGCACCAGAAAATACCGTGATGCTCCTCGGATCTAATCTGTACATTTCCTGCAGTCTAACCAAAGCCATCACTACTCCTTCCACATCGTCTGCACCGGGGAGAGTCTGAGCGCAAGACTTCAGGTCTTCCAGAACATCTGTGAGAAATCAGAGACGTTACTGACTGTGACCTCGATCTGTGACCCGTTCAGTTCAGTGTGTCCTCCTGCAAATGATTCCATCATATTTACAGTTAGTCTACAACACAAAACCTGATGAAACCCGTCAGATGCCTCAATAACAGCACACGTCTTCACAATTCACATTACATTTCATTATAATATAATAATGTTAACACTTTACAATGAGATTCTTTAGTTAACATTAGTTCACTGCATTATAGTTAACATGAACTAATAATGAACTAGACCTTTATTCATCTTAGTTAATGTTATTTTCAACATTTACTAATACTTTATTAAAATCTTGTTAACATTAGTTAATGAACTGTGAACTAACATGAACTAACAATGAACAGCTTTATTTTTATCAACTAACATTTACAAAGATTAACGACTACAGTAACAAATGTATTGCTCATGGTTAGTTCATGTTAGTTAATACATTGACTATGTTAACTACTGAACCTTATTGTAAAGTGTTACCATAATAATTCGGTAACACTTTAGTTTAGGGTCCAAATCTCTCTATTAACTACTTGCTTATTAGCATGCATAATGATAGGATATTGGCTGTTTATTAGTACTTATAAAGCACATATTAATGCCTTATTCTGCATGATCATATTCTACATCCCTTAATCCACCCAATACCTAAACTTAACAATTTAGCTATTAATAAGCGTTAATAAGGAGATTATTGAGGCAAAAGTCGTGGTTAACAGTTCGTTAATAGTGAGAATTGGACCCTAATCTAAAGTGTGACCAATAATTCATATCATAATCAAAAGTTATGAGAAATATGAGTGTCTGAATGATATATTGTGAATTTCTACAGTTGTGCTTTGACCTTTTGCACGTCTTCCTTCTATAATGTCCAGTGTATTCGGCCAGATTTGACTCAGCTTCCTCACAAGCTGGAACGCAGAGAGAGGGTTGCTGATGAACCTCTCTGCATCTTTAGGAGAGTCATCAAAGTCATCCTCAAATACATTCAGAATCCTGATAAAGAAATGATATCAATAATTCAAATATTTTAAGATGCTGTGGTAAAAAAAAAATTTGTAAAAAAAAACTTGTGTACCCTGTTTGTTAACTTACTGATTATATACAGACACTAACCTAAGTTAAATGCACCATATTTAATTAACATAATATAACCTTATTTAAAATGTACTATTTGTGTAGTAGTTGCTCATAAAATGCTTTATGCATTTTGTTAATATTGAACTCAACTTTCATAATACTCTCCTCTCGTCATACCAGTCTCAACTGGATTTAAGCTTTTAATCTTTCCTCTTTAAACTTTTTCTTTGTAATACCAAAATAAAGTTGTTTGCGGGTCTCTTTTATGTTCTGCTCTGCTCTTATACACTATCACACGCATAACAAAGAGACACTTACCATGTCAGAAGGTCCGCTTGGCGCTCCAGCGCTTCTATATATTCATGAAGGGATGTGGCAAACCGTTTTTTGATGTCTATAAGTTGAATCATATGATCTACAGAAAGCATATCACAACATTATCATCTTGGTTTCACTTTATTGTGATGGTCCCTTTAACACATTCTGTTGACTATAGTTATGTTGTCTACGAACTCTCATTAGAGTATTAGTAGAGTATAGGGTTAGAATTGATCGACGGCACTTGATCCAGTAATACTAACACTTTCTCTTCTATTCTATATCTAAAAAGAAAAAAGAAAAAGAAAAAATGAACATGTACTGCGTTAGACTAAACTGAGAAGGCTCATAGCACTTGTATGTTGTCCTACTGTTAGTTTCACTGCTTCTATTGTTCTCATTTGTAAGTCGCTTTGGATAAAAGCGTCTGCTAAATGAATAAATGTGAATGTCAAATGTAGAATAAATTGTAGAAAAGATACTTATAGTCAGTGGAATATTCAAAAGGGACCATTAAAATAAAGTGTTTCCATCATCTTATTGCTATAGACTGACCTGTTGAAGAGTAGAATTCATTTACAGCAACACAGGAGATCCAGCATGAGGATAATAACACAATCCACTTTGCTTCCATTTCGAGCCGTTAGTTGAGCTGAATGTTCAGTCTTATTCTGTTCAAGGCAAAACTGGTCAATATATTGTACTGATGCAATGTGGAGAGTTAAGTCACACCTTTCCAAAAAACAGATTACAGCTAATTGTGTTATTGTCTGACTCAATAATCTCCTATGATCAGACCCACGCTTACAATGACAGGTTAGGAATCTCGGTGATTACACCAGGTAACATGCTTAGACATTGAGGTCTTCATGTTGAAAGAGAGCTGTGGTCACAACCAGCGGGAGTGTTTACAGTAAAAACATTACAAAATCAAATCTAATGGAGAAACGGGTCATCACAGAGGCTGCTTATGCTTGAGGAGAGTCGTTTCAAAATGTCATAATCCTATCGTTATTCCTGGTTACTTGAACTCTAAAGACTATAATAATGTACTGAACACAATGTCACAATAAAAAATTTATATATCAACAGTGATCGAGTCGTATACATTTGTTTGTGTGTGTGTGTTATTAAATGAGGGTTGTGTTTAGGGGTAGTATTAAAATCATGTCTATGGAAAATTTCCATAAAAAAAAAAAGGAAAAGTGTTGCAGACAAAGAAGCATAACTTCAAATTTAGATATTTTTATTGCAAAATAATACAAAATAAACACTGAAGAACAATAACTTATGCATTACATGAACACAATGAGAGTTCACTGATGTGATCCTCCAGTTGAATCTGCCAAGAAAGTTTAAGCAATGGGAAAAGGAGATAAAAGAGAGATCCCTAACAGACAGATTGCCTGATGAAGCCCTGCTCATGTCTCATAGCAGTGAGTCCTGACTGGATCTGATGCATGTTCTGGAGTGTGTGACTGTGTCCGTGTTTGCCGAGTCAAGGCACAGACGGTAGAGCCGAGCTCAAACGCTTGCGTCGCTGGATCAGTCCACTTCAGTCAGGCCACATGGTCGTCTGAACTCTTGACCTCGCTCGTGGATCCATTTGTTTGAAACTGTCAAATGAGAGGAACTTGTAAATGCAAATTGATATTTGATGGCTTTAAAACAACCTAGTTTTCATGCCATTCTAGATTAAAATGTGTTTAACTACAATAAAAATGAACAAAAAAAAAAAAAAAAAAAAAAAATGATTTTTGCAATTAAAAAGTAATTGAACAGTAACCTATTAATGAGCATTGCCGGCATTTGGTCGCCGGGACTGTATTTAGTGCACTTACCCCATTTACTGCCGACTAGAACAGGACAGGCTGCGTGTCTCGTTCTGTAGTCTCCTTCTCCACTTTTAAAGAGGTTGTACCAGAACACCGCTGTTCCCTACAGAAAGAGGAGGATAGGAGTCAAACCAATCAGCAACCTTCCGGTCTCTCTCTTGAAACCAACACTGAAGTGACTTAAACTGCAGTTCATCGACTGGCCACTAGAGACCGGCTGCAGAAGAGAGTCAATCCCATAAACCCCCATGTTAAAATGCTCAACTTTACAGCAGGAAAAAAATATGTTTACAGCCTAGTACAAAAAGTGGTTTTGGTCTATATAGCTAATTTTGCCCTTCATGACGACTGTGAGGGGGGTGGATTTTTTTATTACTCATCCGATTAAATTATATTAAGCCTTAAAGTTCTGCATAATTAAGGGCGTGGCCACTTGAGTGACAGGTGGATTGCAGCTGATGTCACTACTAGCCGTTTGTCTGTTAGCATCACGTCACCTCAGCTAATCCCGCCTTTTTGCCCATTTTCGGTTATCCGGGAGTGTCAAGATGGCGACGGCCGGCTCCGCCCACTTTGGGCTTCAAAAACGCTCGTCAGAAACACTACGGGTGACATCACGGACACTATGCCCATATTTCTTTACTGTCTATGGTTTAAACGCTGCATCTATAAAATGTAAAACACTACAAGCTGATGTCAGATCAGACTGGCCGATATGTTTCCAATATATGACATTAAACGGTAACACTTTATTTTAGTTTCCTTGTTACTAGTTACTGTAGTAATAGTTATAACTTTAAATTATGCAAAATTACATGCAACTAACCCTAAACCAACCCCTAACCCTAACCCTATAGTAAGTACATGTAGTTAATTATTATTATTACTCAGTACTTAAATGTATCATTACACTGTAACAAGGACACCTTAAAAGACATTGATTGGCAAGGCTTTTGGTAGATTTTGAAACTAACAGGAAAGCGGACATTTTTATTCGCCAATGCAATGTTAAAGGAACACGACAACTTTTTGGGACTTTAGCTTATTCACCGTATCCCCTAGAGTTAGATAAGTCCATACATATCCTTCTCATCTCCGTGCGTGCCGTAACTCTGTCTGACGCACCCACTGCTAGCCTAGCTTAGCACAAAGACTGGAGGTGAATGGCTCCAGCTAGCATACTGTTCCCAATAAGTGACAAAATAACGCCAACATTTTCCTATTTACATGTTGTGATTTGTATAGTCACAGCGTGTACAAATAACAAGGTCACATGAGATACAGCCATCTTCTAACCGTATACATACTGGGAACTATATTCTCAGAAGGCGAAGCACTGCTAGTTGGGCGGAGGGATTTACTCCAACTCTGAGCGAACTCTGCTCCTCACCACGGGGCAAATCACTCCGCAGAAGTAGCAGTGCTTCGCCTTCTGACAATATAGTTCCCAGTATGTATACGGTTAGAAGATGTCTGTGTCTCATGTGACCTTGTTATTTGTACACGCTGTGACTATACAAATCACAACATGTAAATAGGAAAATGTTGGCGTTATTTTGTCACTTATTGGGAGTAGTATGCTAGCTGGAGCCATTTACCTCCAGTCTTTGTGCTAAGCTAGGCTAGCGGTGGGTGCGTCAGACAGAGTTACGGCACGCACGGAGATGAGAAGGGTATGTATGGACTTATCTAACTCTGGGGGATAAGGTGAATAAGCTAAAGTCCCAAAAAGTCGGCGTGTTCCTTTAAATATCCCCCCCAAAAAATTGGTTAGTTCCCGTTCTCTTAATCAGTGTCTTTATTCAGTTAGAATGTGAATAAGGCAGTACCATCATCATTGACGTAATGATTTCATACATGTTTTATTTAAGGTTTAGTGTCCGTACCTTTCTAGGCCAGATAGCAGCACCAAAATCCGGAAAAACCGTCGCTCCGCCTGCCTGAACATCACTCATCTGTAACGTACAAAGATTATTAACATCAACATTTCATTTCAAAGAAATACAACATGGCATGTCATCAGTGTTTCAGTGTCTACTAACAGTCTACTAATAGGCAAGGCAAGGCAATGAGAGTTAGTAGACAGGTTACTTATGTTTTAGAAGAATGTCTAAAGTGGGACATTGCAATTAAGTGTAACCAAGAAATATCAAAAATGTGTATATGTTGTAATTATTTGAATGCTTGTTTTGTGTCCCTGGCTGAGATCCACTGGTGTTGTGTGTGTGTTCATGTGGATCCATATAGTAGCCGATGACACAACACCTGATGCCAAGTCAAGAGTAATCATACACACATGAGTTCTGGGACCAGGCACCACGAGATACACATACTTACATAATTTAAAAAAGTAGCCACACGATTTCCAGTGCCTAATGATTTGAAAGCATCAGGTTCATCTTTCTATGAAGATAAAATTTTAGAGTAAAGACAGGCAGAGAGGCAAGAAACGCTCGTCTCCGAGCGCACACACATGTACTTACGTAGTTCAGATAGGTGGCAAGTCTATTTCCATCAACCTTGAGGTTGCTGTCAAAAGGACGCTGCAACAGACGTGTGTAACTTTTAAACCAGACTGAAGTGCAGCAGGGGAATACCTCTGCCTCGGAGGCAACTTACTGTACTCTTCATATGCTTATGCTCACAACAACAACAAAACTATATATAAGCTTCAATTCCAATCCAGCATTTAAATCACAGGCACTTTTTTTTGCCATCAAGTGACACACTATACCCCCACATAAACATATAATTATTACATGTAAATAATAATTCCAAAATGCAATTAAATGTACCATGTCCTAGGCCAAAAAATATATTTTTCTTTCTAAGTCCACTGTGTGACAGTATAAAGCAGTGAGTTATTATCCGGGGAAGACGCGGATCACTGTTTACTGCTGCTCTATCACAACTGCTCACTGAAGTGTGTGTGTGTGTGTGTGTGTGAGTGTGTGTGTCAGACTGAAGCTATTCTGTTGCGATTCAGTTGACCTATGTTGTGGAAAAAAATTATCTTTTCTTTGTATTTTATTTTCAATGATTTAACAAATGAAATGCCATATATTTATTTGGCTGTATTTTGAGTTTCTTTTATGATATTGGTACAGCTGCAAGGGTGTGTGTGTGGGACTTCAGAGGTGAGAAGATTAGGGGGTTAGGGGAGCCACAGGGGTTCCTCTGTTTCTTTTGTTTAGTGGGGGCTGTAAGAGATAGCTTTTGAAAAGAACACTATAAAGAAGCTGGCCAACCTCTGCTCTGAGTCTCACTCCGCCTGCAGCTGGACTGTGGATGGACTGGGAACTATTCTTGCAAGAATAAATATCTTTTAAGGACAATTTGAATCATGATGTCTCTTATGCGTGATGCTGTTTTGTTAGTTATTGTTTTTGCTGCAACACCTACTAACTTTATTTCTTTCTGCCATTATGTTGTTAAGCTGTGTTGTTGTAGTCACTTTATTTGTCATGCTGCTGTTGACAGTAAACTTTTTCATTTTTTTAGTTGGAGAACCTTGGTTGTTGGAAAGCGGATCTTCTGTTTTTTTTTTTTATATCGTGAATAAAATAGTAGCACTTGGAAGTCGTAGGGTATTGGTTGGCAATTACTTTATATCAAATTTTATATGCATTTACTACACTGTTATTTATTGTAATTAAATTCTTGTTCTCGAATCTGATTGGATGAGAGCCTTTTCCAGCCGTGTGATATTCCCCCAGTCTCAGCACTGCAACCGTTTTATCATTTGTATCAGTCCAGGCAACTGTCATGGCGAATCAAAAAAATACTACTGTTGTTGTGTCACGAAATGTAGTTTTAAGAGTTTTTTAGGCAAGAATGTAGATATTTAGACCACAAATATGTGACTATTTTACACTCTGTTGAGACGCGTTTGCAGATGCGAGCTCCAGGCCGTCAGCGGGCGCTCAGCGCTCAGAGAACAGCTTCATCTCGGCCAGTCCTCCGGGAATCAGCCACTGGCATTCGGGAATATCAAACAAGCAATCTTTGGTCTTATTAATCTATTACATGTTCCAGAGCAAATCAATTTGGGTTAAGGGGAAAGTTTTCTTTTTTGGAAAACTTTGGAAAAGTTTCATAACTTCTTATTTAGGCTATTTAACTTAAATCCTGTACTAGAGTGTTGTTTTTGTACGTCTGACTGAATTTTTTGCTTGTGTGTATTTGCTATTGTCTTTTATAACAGCGATTGTTGTTCATTTAAATATTGTTGTTCAATAAATATTATTTTTTATAAATAATATGCCTTGTTTAGTATTGAGAAAGGGTCCGTTAGTGATCGTGAGATGGACTTCAGTGAAAGTTAGATTATTACGCCATTAGATGGCAGAAAAGACTGACTGGTTGTATACATGAAGTTGTTTAAGTGCTGCCAAAGACAAAGATATCCCTTTCCTCAGCGGACCTTCAAACAATATTTTATAAAGAATATAATATTATGGACATCAACCTGAAGAATGAATGCTGTATCAGATGCAGATAATACACTCGTTTAGTCAATCTCTCTCTCATAATACCATAATACTGTTCTCTATAATCCAACATTAAGCTTCAATGAAGCGACTCAATGTTCCTTCGTAACTCGTGCTAAAGTGACGTTTTAGAGTTAGTAACGGAGGCTTGGGCTCAACTGTTGATGAACTGTTTGTTCATTCTTTACTTTTTTCTAATGAAATGTTACTTCTCCCAACCAAGATTGGAAAGGGCCTAAACAAATGTTCTATGGATAAATTATGGATAAAGATGAGACATGGATGTTGTGTGTCAATTGACAGTAAAAAATTTAATTAAAATAGAAATATAGAATTCCTTTATTCTGAGATTATTTTTAACTAATATTTCTTCATGCACATGCCCATGATTGTTTGTTTTGGTGTGAAATATCATGCCACATAATTGAAAGAAATGCAGTTCTTACCCTTGAGAAATCATAATGTGGTTCATATTGACCTCCAACGCCATAGTTAGCAACCTAAGATGCAACAGAATTCATAAGAAGATTCTGTTATCAAATCAGAACAGAGACGATTAATTATCACATAAGCAAACAATAAATCATGCGCCTTGCACTAGTGTACCATTTACCACAATGCAATGCATCATTCCCAAAACATCCGTTTAAATTTTTGTTTAAATACCTGGAGAGGCTGTTAACTAATTAGAACTGTTCATTGAGAAATATTGTGTTCATAATTGTACAATTTTATTTCATTCTGAAACTCTTTATTTTGCAGTGTCCCTGTTACACATCTTACATGTACATACTGTAGTATTATCAGTAAATTATGAATAATTACAAGCAACTAACACTAAACAAAACCCCAACCCGAATTATATAGCAAGTACATGTTAGCTAATATTACTCCGCACGTATTCGTATAATTACACTGTAAAAAGGGCACCTATTCTACATTACACTGGTGTGAGCCTGAAGTCAATGGAGAAGAGACATGAATCACCTGTAGCAGTTCTGCAGTGTCCACAGTTAATCCAGTGATGTCCTCTATTCTCTGATTGACCCGTGCGATCACTGGATCATCTTCTCCTTCTAGCCACGCGCTGTAGACACACCAGAACAGAATCCAATAATGACAAAACTGCTAATAGACTAAATTCTGTTAAACGGCTGTATCTCAACACAAACAAGCACACTCATTAATGTAACACCTAGGGGTGAGCACTATGACCAAATAACAGAGGATTTTTTGTTATATCACAGTCAGGGGTTCACATTCACTGATTTATTTGCCACAATATCAACATTGAACGCCACAAATAGATTTCAGTGCTTCCCATCAGAGCATGTGAGCGGAGTGGAGCGCGAGCGTGCGGCTGTTGGGACAGAGCGCAGAGCAGCATTTTTAAAAGGACGGAGCGTCGCTCTATTTCCCGCTCCAATTTCACTCCGCTCACACCACGAGTATGAAACATGCTCAGTCAAGCCTGACCCAGAATCCATCTGTCTGGCACAGTCATCAACAGTAGACTATTTTCAGTCAAAACTCGGCCCAATAATGGAGTTCAAAAAGTACTTCAAAAAGGAAAATGAGAAGTCATACAGGTGTACTATTAATATAAAACTAACTAACAATGATAATGTGGTAGCCTACAAGAAAACGAATGAGGAGACATCGTTTCAGTCAGTAAAGATTCATTTTGGAATGTAAAAAGACACATCTCTCGAAAGCATGAAAGTGCGCTACGTGAACACGCTAGGAAGAAAGCAAAAGGTTAGCAAATTGAATACGGTAACTTGTAACAAAGTGTAAATTAAATATAGCATAATAATCAAACAAATTCGTTTTGTCATTCAAGAAGGCCTAATGATTCGTTTTATTTAATTTGTGTTGTCCGTAATAATATTTATATTATTTTAATTTTACAGCAGTTTGTGTATACAATGGATATAAGCCAATTAAAATTTTAATCGTGTGCGTTGCGCAAAAGTTCACTTATCAAAATTCTGGCCTAATAGTTAATTTACTTTTAAATTTTTTTTGTATATTTTTGTTTATATAATTTTTATTTATATTATTAGGCCCATTTATTCGTTTAATTTTACAGGACTTTTTGTGTAGGCTATATTCCTTCTTACATAGGCCTAATTTGTATTTCTATTTCTATTTGAAAAATGTTGTTGTTGCTCATTAGTTGTTTAGGAGGTAAGGCTGTGGTCTAAGCTAAAAGTGATATACATGTAGATTTTTTTCCTTTTTTGGATCGAGCGGGGGGGCGATTTGAGTGGAGCGCGAAGCAAACCTCGTTGAGCGCTGAGCGATAATGAGCGGAGCGGCCTGATGTAGCTTAGAGCGGGGGAGCGGAGGGGTGAACAGTTCTGTGAGCGATGAGCTGAGATTCTCACCGCTCCACTCCGCTCATATGCTCTGCTTCCCATTCATTATCCAGACTCTGCCGGCCCGAAAATATATTTAAACTTCTCATAATAACATAAAAGGTCTTTAATGTCGTGTTTTTCACCATTGCTGTCAAACTAACTAAAACCGAAAGCACGATAAGGCTTTGTGTTCTTATCGAAAGACTGTCTGTTTGCACTTCTCTCACACGATCAGCTCCGTGTCTCAGTTCACAGTGAATGAATGCAGTGAACTCATCTGTGCATGTGCTGAGTTTAAAGGACAAGTTCGGTATTTTACACTTAAAGCCCTGTTTACAGATCGTATCTGATGAAATAGAACGGTTAAGATTAAAATTTGGACACATGCTCCTGTCCCGAGAATTTTAGGTTTATTTCCTAAAATTCCTAAAATTTATTTATTTATTTCCTAAAATTTATTTCCTAAATTTTTTTTTTTTTTACAATATATGGCTATTACTGTGATTGGAACAATATTATAACAACATTATTATTATAATTATGTAGTGAAATGTAGGGAAACACTGACAGTACAGCTACAGTATATATCATAATCTAGTTATTCTGCTGGAAATTGAATGAAGAAACCAGCAATATCTCCATGAGCAAGAGCACAGTTGTTCTAAATATCCATGGATAATCGCAGCTGTGGAGATGTCTTCTTATTTTCACATTACTTCATGCTTCTTTTCCATTCTCTGCTAATTAAACAAGCCTAAACCGGTTGTCTGGTTATAGTTTGGCCAGGCTAGAATACACTTAAGAGCAGAATTGTATCTATTCTATCTATTGAAATATAAATGGTATGGCAAAATCAGTTAATAGTTCTACCATCATATCGCCCAGCCCTAGTTACCTCACATTATGTTCTTCTAATAAAGCCAGACTTGAACACAATTAAATGATCTGATGTATATGAGATGTGCTCACCTTTTGGAAACTCTATAATGGGCAACCGTCAGAACGCCGGTTTTAGGATCTCTCACTGTGGCCCTCGCAAGCTGCAGAGAATAACTCATTATTAGCCAAACATGCACAATATTTCAGTTTCTTCACATTTCACAGAGACTGAGCTCTGGGAACTAGATTACAAAACTCAAAAGGATAGTTCATCCAAAAATAAAAATGCTGTCATTGCTTTCTCACGCTTGTGTCATTCCAAACCAGTTTTGTGATATTTATTTCATTCTCTGTGTGATGAACAGACCAAAACTTCAGTAGTTGTTCACTGATAATCTTAATTTCAGTCAAACCTAGCATTCATAGTTTTCAGACGTAGACTGTCACATGTAGTAGAAGTAAGTGAATTATTTGTGAAGAGAAAATATTTTGAAAATATACTTATTTTTTGGAGTTAGACAGGCATGGTCACCATGAACTGCTATTGTATTTAAAAATTCTTTAAGAATTATATTTTTCTCTTGCACAGAAAAAATAACAGCATACAGATTTGAAATGACACAAGTAGTAAAAGTGAGCCTTTTAAGACTAAGCTTTACATGTTTTCTCAGATGTCATAACCTGGCAAACAGAAATGGCCTTGTTTAACCGCGAACCTGTAAAAAGCCTTGAAAAAGTATCATGTTGTCAATGAGACTTTATTTTTAGTATAGTGACTAACACATCTTTTCTCAGCTTGTCTCCACAATCAAGTGGGTAAAGCTCAGGATTAAATCAGCTAATGCTTTTTGTATGATGTTCTTAGCTTAGTGGGTTTATTACAGGAGAACAATGGTGCAGTTACATCTATGTTCTATTGACCAAAATAAAGTGATATTTATGGATTATATCAACACATCTGTTTGGCTCTAAAGGCTTGTAAATAGTTTTCATTTCATATGGTTATCAACTGTTTTCAAAGAGTTTTATTGTTTTACAGCATCTTGTTCAACTCACTAAAACATAATTGATTTCTATTTATTTACATTTCTCTTTATTGCATTTTTGAATTACTATCAACACTGAGCCGGTTTCTTCAAACCTCAGATTGTCGGATCACAATTTGATGTAAAACGAAAAAAAATTCTATTGCTTTGTCTTTTTCAAAATAAACACACAAATGGGCTCATATGGTGTGTGTGATTTTTGGATGAACTATTCCTGTAAACTGGTCTACTGGTTTAATACTGACCTTGGGTTTGGCTAACTCCTTGATCTTCTCGATCTCTTCGTCAGACAGGGCTTCCAGAAAGCGGACGATGTGAGGACTGTCCCACTCATCCTCCTCCTTCATCGGCTTCAGCAACAGACGCGGGTTCCTGTTGCCGTCCTGATAACGGCAGAACAGTCTGCTACGTCTCTTCAGAGTCTGTTGGGAAATTAAGATTAAATAAAAAAAGCTTCCCGACATTTTAGGATTTTGAGATATTTTATAAGCTACATCTTATTTAGGAATATTTTAAATCATCAACATTTTTTGTTCATACAAATTCAAAAAGATTTAAATTAGATTTAGATAAATGGAATTCTATGGCAAGACACTGAACTGAAAAATAAATAAAAACACGTTAAAATACATATATGTGAATAAAAGCCTAAGTTCAATTTGTTCATCATATAAAGTGATCATGTCACATCTGAAAATTTGGAGTAAACCACTCAAATCATATGGATTAGTTTTATGATTTCTGTATGAACTTTTTGAAGTGTCAAAGTGGTAGTTGCGGTAGTGGTAGTAAATTTCATCAAAAAGATCTTCATTTGTGTTGATTTTACAGTTTTGGGTGAACTATCCCTTTAAGCACTAAATCATATTAGAGTGATTTCTGAAGGATCATGTGACACTGAAGACTGGAGTAATGATGCTGAAATTTCAGCTTTGATCACAGGAATAAATTACATTTTAAATCATATTAAAATAGAAAACGAAACTATTAGATAAAATAGATTAACAAAAAATATTAATTTGTAATAATAAGAGCATGAGAGAATTTTCTCAGAAACATTAAAAAAATCGTACTGATCCAAAACATTTGAACGGTAGTGTACATAATAATATAATCACAATACTACACAATAAACACAGTTTGAAACATGAGACACTGTAAATAACATCTGCTTATGAAAGCAAAAATGTGAATTTTTTAAGTGCAAATAATTCAGCAATCAGACTTCCCGAATCCTCCTGCATGAGTGCTCACCAGCTTGACGCCCTCGCCCCTGCACAGCGCCTCATAGACCTCTCTCTCGGGCAGGTAGTCTTTGGGCCGCTCGTAAGTGTCCAGCTGAATGGGCCTCTCGTCCGTGAGCTGCTGTTGGCTGCGACCCATGTCCCTCAGCTCCTTCGACAGCAGACGCTCGAAGTAGCGCAGATTTCCTCCTGCCCTCTGGTGGCTGGGATCTGCACGTACACACACAGCACAGGACACGCATGAATCGCGATGGTTAGTTTACTTTTTAATGCATTACAGGCAAAGAAATACAGCCAAAAAATGTATCTGGTATTAAGGATATTTTCCTTATAATCTATATAATATTTAATTATATGTAAGCAAAGCAATGAGGTAGTGCTGGGCGGTATACCAGTTCATACCGAATACCGGTGTTTATATTTGTTATGATATGAATATATAGCAAAACCGGTGTATGACGCTTTAACAGCGCTGGGAATGCGACACTGTTTGAGAGGGTCTTTTCACTGTTGCACTGGTGATGCACAGATGTGTGTGTTACTGTTACGGTGAAGATGGAGAGGTTAAACTATAATTGATCTGTCCCATTCATTGGTTCACAATATCAACACAGCCTTTTGGAAAATCTATTTGTGGTTGGCATTGACATCGTTGAATAAACATGAGCACTGATGGTTTCAAAGTCAAAACGCGGCGCGGGTGTTTTTATATGAATGTATCTGAAGTGAACCTGCGGTCTTTAGAAAAGTTTCAAAGTTATTTCAATTTAATCTTTCTTTATCTTTCCTGATAAAGCAGCGTTTATGAGCGTTGAGAGAGACAATAGCCTACCAATGGCCACCAAGCGTCGGGTGAGTTCGATGGCTCGTGGCAGATCCCCCATCTGATAGACAGAGTAACTAAGATAATCTAAAACATCAGCCTTGAGCGTCTTGGCGTCCTCTCCCGAGTCCATCTGTCTCAGCGCCTGCTGCATCCACAGCACTGAATGATAGTAGTCACTCTCACTGTAGGCCAGTTTCCCCATGTCAAAGCAGTCATCCACCGTCAACAGAGCATTGTAGCGCACCCCTGTGGACAGAACATCACATCATTTATCACAGGACTTAGTGAGGATTTGATATTGGACCTTTATATTGGAAATCAATTTGCTTATCATCTTTTCAGGAAAATTCCCATAAAGCACATAGTGCTTATTCACTGACATACTAAAACTTCTGGCTTGTTCACAGACAGCACAGAATGACGCACAGTTGAACGTGTCTTATTCAAAAGAAAGGACCAAAACAAAGAATATCCTTAGTATTGATAGATAAATATAATGCCATATTACCAAAACAAGGTACAATTCCAATTTAAAATGGAGGGATTGAGTTAGAGACTCCAAATTTGCTATGATGACAGTTTAGACTGTCCTCTATCAGTGTGCCAAATTTCATAACTTTCCCACAAGCGGTTCTTTGGGGTGCCATACACATCCAGAGCGGAAGAAGAAGAAGAAGAAACGGAATAATAATACGAAGAAGAAGAACAAGAAGAAACGGAATAATAATAATAAGAAGAAGGCCAACGGATACAATAGGTGCTTGGTGCCCTAATAAAAACTAGGAAATAAGCACATACATTCACTGAAAACATTAGTGAATTCTCATGAAGACGCTATTGAAGTCTCAGAAACCCATTGCACTGATGGTGAGGGTGGATTTAAATTTGTTCCCCATTTAAAGTGTTGCAATGATGGGTTGCGTTTTATCACCGCAAGCCCTGTATCAAATGAACACAAAGAGATCTGGAAACAATAGTGTGAGTTACCCGCGTGCTGCCTCTGACCTGGCAGTTTGCCTTTGGAGAAACTCTCCGAGTCCAGTTTATACGTGTCCTGCAGACGCATGAGCGCTTTGGCTGCTCCCTTCTCATCCTCCTCATCAGGGAAAAACTGTCTGTGCACTGACATGTTTGATATGAAGCCTTCAGAGGGAAAGAGAGAGAGAGAGAGAAAAGGTTGTTTAAATTAGACATGGCTTGAAGGTATCTGGTGTTTGCTGAAGAAGAGAAAAAAAAATTATTTAAGAATGAAAAACTGATCACTTTTAATGACACAGTGCTTTGCCCAATGAGAATCAAGTACAGTACACCAATGGCAGTATTATGAGGTCAAATATTTTTGAATAATGAGTTGAACTGTATAACTGACTGATTTCCAGCTCTTTCCAGATGTGGTAGTTGCATGTCTCTCGGCTGCATGCCACTTGGTGATCTTTCTTCTCGCATTATAAAGAGATTTGAACTCAAGAGTATGTTTGTATTTCATAATAATCTGCTTCATGTTGGGGTCCTGATCTCCCTGTCAGGGTTACTTCCTGTGACTGGCTGACTGTACATTATCCTTGGCTTTCATTTGAAGTGGAAACATTCTCAAGAACTCCACGTGTCAACATGTTGCAACACATGCTCACACAAGTTCGCATTAGGGTGAGAGTGAAAATATATGAACAGCTGCAGTGACTGACTCTATTCACAACAACCAGGCAGTTGAGATGTGTTATATAGTGTATATGAGTGTAATATATGCTTGCAGATTGGCAGTTTGAGTTGTATTTATGTTGCATTTTTGTTAATCTTGGTTTCTCACAACTTGTGTGTTTTTCTGAGCTAAACGGAGTGAACTGAGACGCTAACGGTTTCACAAATGTGCACGTCGTGCAGCTGTGCAGACAAGCCCAACGGCCAAAGTCAAGAATTTCATTAAAGCTGCAAGCCGTAGTTTTTCCTCTTAGTCTCCATCTGTTCGAAATCTGCAATTGCAGTTATTCGCGGAATTATCAACTTCATGTGGGTTGTGCCTCGGCACGGCACAGCGCGGATGAATCCGATGTTTTGAGGAGAACGTGCGGCTGTCAGTCACCGTGCCGGTGTGGATCCTGGCATTCACAATCACAGATTCTACTTTTTGGTAAGTATGACCAACATAAGAATTTTCACCGGAAAATGTCGTCTGAACAAGTAACATCCACTTTTGTTCTGACCAACTAAGGGAAAAAAGGCAATGCAGTAAATCGCGCCGATTAAATCTAACGATCGCTTATCATATCACGTCATACCATGCAAAATATACTTTGTTCTCAAATTGTTAATGTTAACAACATCAGCATTGCGGGACATTTAATGTCCTTCCGATATTTATCCTTGTTTTCGCATGGGCCGGTTGCAGTCTCTTTTTTCTTTCACGTTTCACAGCGGGAGAATCTCCAGTCGTCTCTGCTGATTGTCGTTTGAACCTTTCTGGATCCGCCATCAAACTGATGAGTTTAATTATATCAAGTGCTGTGAGAAACAGCTCTAAATCTCCAGCATCCTCACACTCATAGCCTACTAGCCGAGGCTCTTCTTTATGTGGACAGATGTGACGTAATGACGCAAAGACATGCTCGAATTTTCCACGGGAATCCACCAGTACCACTGGAGTTAAAAACATTATTACAAGCTTAACGTTTTGACTCGAGCTACGGCAAGCAGAGAGTGTTGAACACTGGCTGGTGATGTACTTGCTCAAACATTTATTTTGGATAATTTTTAACCCAAAAAACAACGGACTGCAGCTTTAAATAATACATTCAATTTTGGTTTGTTTTTCACAAAACCTTATCATATACCCCTAGAACACTAGGAATATATGGCATGTGCAGCATGGGATCATTCAGTAATACTTTTGTGTCTTTTTAAAAAAGCTTGATGCTGGTCGGTATTCACTGCCATTATATAGACGAGCGCGAGAGGTACATTTGTTAAATTCTCCTTTTGTGGTCCATCAAAGACTGAAGGGCATTCGGCATTAGAACAACACCAGGGTGACCTAGTTTCATTTCAGGGTGAACTATTCCTTTAATGATTACAAACGTTTGACCAGTAGTGTGTACTGTATATCAGTGGGCGACTGATATATCGGCAAGGCTGATATATCGGCATTTTATAAATATCGGCATCGGCCAATAAGTTTCTCTGTTTGGCAGATGTGTCAGAAGCGGGACTTTTATTTTGAAGCTGGTGAGTCTTAATTATTTTACGTTACTGTTTAACAGTCCTATCTAATATGTTATTAGATAGAATTGTTAAACAAAGAAAGTAAACGGTATATGAAAAATTATCATAGTGTTTGCTTTTATATAATTAGTAATAAAAAGGCAAACACTTTAATACTTTCTCATTTACATAAATAAACATTTATAACATTTAAACAAATCTTTGAATATCTAATAAACATTTCATTGCTCAAACCTTGCAGACGTAGTCGAATTCAGCTGTGAGATCAATATCGGTCAACCTCTAGTATATGTGGTTGGTACTGTTTATATTATTATAAGCGTTTTCAATGGTATTAAATTAAATTTGACCTGGTCTGGAATCTCTACCTTCCACCAGTTCAAATATGTTCCGTCATATCCATCACACATCACCTTCCATTGAATAGGCTCTATCACTCTCTCTCCTCTGGTGTGTGTGTGTGTGTGTGGTGAGCGCACTGGCGCCGCTGTCCTGCGGCTGCCGTCACATCCTCCCAGTGGTTGAGGAGAGATTCCCTGATATGAATGTAAAGCGCTTTGGGTGTACAGTAGTACATATGAAAGCGCTATATAAATGCCATATTCATTAATTTATGTTAAACATTTTCTTCAGCATGTCGTATATCAAAAAGAAGCTTAAAGATAAGAGCCAAAAGATAAAACTGTACTTCAAAATCATGGAGTGTCAAAATACATAAAACTGTCATAAAGTTGCAGACCCTTCCAGACCATTTTCTTTGTTTATATGATTCTTCAAAACAACTTTCTCAAGTTAAATCTATCACGACTTCTTTGTGATAAACGTATCCACCTTTTTCCTGACGAGCCTAAACTAAACGTTTTAGATTATGAGAGCCACTTCCGGTTTGGGGAAGTTCCACTCAAAAAGACTGAAACAAATGATTTAAAATCATAAGGTTGTGCTACAAATAATCCTTATCCATCAGTTTGACTGAATGAGCTGTAAAATTTCTTTATGCTCTCATGTTCAGACTTCAAGAGAATAGCATAACGTTTGGCATTTTATTTTCTCTTTTTTTTCCATTGCATTCTGCAGTAACATTATGAAAAAGGACAACATATATACTGAGCATTTGTGGTCTGCTCTCCCGATTTAATTCACAATATATTCCATAATTCACTGGAATGCACTAAGAATCTCTCGTTTTTCTCACGTCTCTTTCCAGGTTTGTTTTCACACGGATGCTTTAAAATGTAATCGCCTCCCCTTTTCACTTTCAATCCATATTAGCAGTGTTTACTGGAATCTTTCTAAAGCATGTACTACATTTAATGTCCGTCAAAATTACGAAAATGTTATCACTCAATGTTCCAGTTAATGAACATTTCTGATTAATGCAACGTGTTACATGATGCGGACACATGTTACCACAGTAATATTTAACTGTCCGTAATATTGCTGTGGAAATAATAAAGCTTTTGGGGTCTGTTGTAGTAATTTGTTAATGCTTTTACACTTTTAAATGTCCTTTAAATTTTCAATGGTTGAAGGGTAAGTAGAATAATGTCATCTCATTATACCCAGGATTTGAAAATGCTTATTATTGTGTTCATAGAGCAAACCTTTCACTGACTGTTCACAGTTTAAAGGGATAGTTCACTTTGAAATTAATTTTTGGTATGTTTTAGCTTACCTCAAGGGCATCCAAGATGTAGGTGTCTTTTTTTCCGCAGTAGTTTCAATTTTGATATTTTTAGGTAAAACCGTTCTTGTCTATCAGTCATATAATGCAGGTCGATGGTCACTGTCTCAAAGAGCATGCACAGAGTCCAAATGAAAACAATTCCCCATCGTAAGTACACATTGATGGCCTAAGACACGAAACGAGCGGTTTGTGTGAGAAAACGAACAGTATTTATATCGTTTTTACCGCTTATACGCAGCCATGTCCAAGTGATCTGATCTGACGTGTGCGCAGACTGGTGCATAGATATATACACACTAGATGTCGCCTTGTCTACGGCAGTTCATTGGAACGAATGTCTTTAAGGCGACATCTAGTGTATATATCTATGCACCAGTCTGCGTACAAGTCTGCGTTAAATACTATCACGACTTCTTTGTGATAAACGTATCCACCTTTTTCCTGACGAGCCTAAACTAAACGTTTTAGATTATGAGAGCCACTTCCGGTTTGGGGAAGTTCCACTCAAAAAGACTGAAACAAATGATTTAAAATCATAAGGTTGTGCTACAAATAATCCTTATCCATCAGTTTGACTGAATGAGCTGTAAAATTTCTTTATGCTCTCATGTTCAGACTTCAAGAGAATAGCATAACGTTTGGCATTTTATTTTCTCTTTTTTTTCCTTTGCATTCTGCAGTAACATTATGAAAAAGGACAACATATATACTGAGCATTTGTGGTCTGCTCTCCCGATTTAATTCACAATATATTCCATAATTCACTGGAATGCACTAAGAATCTCTCGTTTTTCTCACGTCTCTTTCCAGGTTTGTTTTCACACGGATGCTTTAAAATGTAATCGCCTCCCCTTTTCACTTTCAATCCATATTAGCAGTGTTTACTGGAATCTTTCTAAAGCATGTACTACATTTAATGTCTGTCAAAATTATGAAAATGTTATCACTCAATGTTCCAGTTAATGAACATTTCTGATTAATGCAACGTGTTACATGATGCGGACACATGTTACCACAGTAATATTTAACTGTCCGTAATATTGCTGTGGAAATAATAAAGCTTTTGGGGTCTGTTGTAGTAATTTGTTAATGCTTTTACACTTTTAAATTTCCTTTAAATTTTCAATGGTTGAAGGGTAAGTAGAATAATGTCATCTCATTATACCCAGGATTTGAAAATGCTTATTATTGTGTTCATAGAGCAAACCTTTCACTGACTGTTCACAGTTTAAAGGGATAGTTCACTTTGAAATTAATTTTTGGTATGTTTTAGCTTACCTCAAGGGCATCCAAGATGGAGGTGTCTTTTTTTCCGCAGTAGTTTCAATTTTGATATTTTTAGGTAAAACCGTTCTTGTCTATCAGTCATATAATGCAGGTCGATGGTCACTGTCTCAAAGAGCATGCACAGAGTCCAAATGAAAACAATTCCCCGTCGTCCAAATTAAACAATTCCCCATCGTAAGTACACATTGATGGCCTAAGACACGAAACGAGCGGTTTGTGTGAGAAAACGAACAGTATTTATATCGTTTTTACCGCTTATACACAGCCATGTCCAAGTGATCTGATCTGACGTGTACGCAGACTGGTGCATAGATATATACACACTAGATGTCGCCTTGTCTACGGCAGTTCATTGGAACGAATGTCTTTAAGGCGACATCTAGTGTATATATCTATGCACCAGTCTGCGCACACGTCAGATCAGATCACTTGGACATGGCTGTGTATAAGCGGTAAAAACGATATAAATACTGTTCGTTTTCTCACACAAACCACTCGTTTCGTGTCTTAGGCCATCAATGTGTGCTTACGATGGGGAATTGTTTAATTTGGACTCTGTGCTTGCTCTTTGAGGTGGTGACCACAGACCTGCATTATATGACTGGTAGACAAGAACGGTTTGACCTAAAAATATCAAAATTGAAACTACTGCGGAAAAAAAGACACCTACATCTTGGATGCCCTTGAGGTAAGCTAAAACATACCAAAAATTCATTTCAAAGTGAACTATCCCTTTAACAGAAGTTACTCCCATAATTTGCACATGCATCATGGGGCTTAGGAAACCGGTGGATAGACTGTACCATCTGATGGGTCTTGTAGCACCAGGCTCTCTAACTCCGACCACTCTGTGTTGAGTCTCTTCATCAGCTTGTAGGCGTTCACCGGGTGAGCCAGGAAGCCTTCGGGGTCCGACGTGGATGCATGTGTCAACAGATCTAGTTTATTAGCCCAGCTGATGAGCACCAAAAAAAATAAACACACACATGAGTCATGGGTTCAAGTGAAGTCATACAAAAAATATATATTTTAGTTAAAGATTCACCTCTTCACAGCTTCAAGTTTCGACTCTTCCGCCTCAATGTATTCTTTCAGGGATTTGACAAGCTCTCTCTCTGTAAATATCAGGTCTGTCATTTGGCCTATGAAAGGAGGTGGACAAATTGTACCATAAGAAAAAAAGAGCACAAGACCAAAAAAGCACATGATTTGGCACATTTATTTACCATCAAGCTTCAGCAAAGCCAGCCATGACCGGGATATATATTACCAGATGAAGTATGTATTAAGTGTGGAACACTTTGGAAAAGATTTACTTTTTTAATATTTCAGCTGTCGAGTCATAATTTAAAGTGTTGGCAGATCTACTGTGTAAACAGCATCATTGAATGGGAATTTTGGTGAAAGTGTAGAACAGATAAAGTCTTGATTAGAAGCATTTTGTTAATTGCTTTCTGTATATAATCATAATTTAAAATATAGCTGCAAGCAGCCATAACGGGGCCAAGCCCTTCCAATGGTCCCATAGGTTACAAAAGTAGCTAAAAAATAGCCAAAGTATTTATACTTCTTAATGTAAGATGTTGAGTGTGATCAGCATGATGAGATCAATGGGTTCAAGAAGTAGCTAAAAGTTTCTTTGTATGTTGATGTTGATATCTGTAAGTTCTTAAAAAAAAATGTTTTGAAAGAACATTGGTAAAATGGTTCCGGTAAGAATAGTTTAAACAATTTAGACATGCTTTTGTTTGGAAATTCTGTAACTAAGCTTAATGTGTCTCAGAGTTTTGCTTTGATATGGAAGAGAGATTCAAGGTGAGAATGAACATTTTTAAATGACAGAAGAAAAAAAAACAATAGTTTCAATAGAGAGTCAAATAAAAGTATTGTATGAACTTGGCATACAAGTACTAATTTGGACTTTCCGCCATATGGGAAATTAGCACAGATTTTCTGACAAACTGTTAAAAAGTTATTAGCAAAAAGTGCCACCTATAGGTCATGAGATCTGAAAAATGGCTATGGCACTATTCCCAAATTTGGCATGGCCTCCTAGATCATGGTTCCAAAGAAGCATACCAATTTTAATTTTGATTGATCAAAGTTTGCCTGAGATACTGCCTCTGAACCAATTTTGGGTCGACCTAGTTAAGTTCACAACATCATACCTTTTTTTGACCAGTGGGTATTGAAATTCCATTCAGTCGTTTCATTTCTGTGCGGCTCGTTCCAAAGATAATTTCTGCCAATTTTCATAAGAATTGGGACAAATTTTGAAGGATGAAGGAAAAACGGAATACTTTTCAAAATGTCCACTACTGTAATAGGCGGAGTCTTAATGTATGATGTTGAATGTGATCAGCATGATGAGAGGAATCAGGTGTAATAAGCTTAAATCTTCTAGATCAAAGGGTTTCAAAAGTTATAACTGTTTCAAATGTGAATTTTTTAACTTGTGGTGGCGCTATGGAGTTGATCCTAGAGACCCCTAACATTGGTCTGATTACTATTCATTACCATCACTACAAGTGTGCCAATTTTCATAATTTTCCTACTTACGGTTCATAGGGCTGCCATAGACTCCCATTGGGGAGGAATAATAACGGAATAATGGAAACAATAGGGGCTACAGCCCTAAATAACAGTTGATTTACATGCTACTAAGAGGAGCAGTGTTAAGTTGACATTTAGTCACTGGCTTGGCAAGAAGAAAATTAGTTGTTTTGGCAACTTGGTTTCAATAGAAGCCCTTTTTAGACTAATAAGGAAGTTTCCAGTATGTTTTATAGCATATTGAAAATATTTCTTGAAATGTTTATCATTAAAGAATCAGTGTGTAATTTCTGCAAGATTAGCATCACCAAATGGAATTGCAAAAGTAATGTTTGCCAAACGCTCCCCTCATAAGCCACTTTGCAGACAAGCAGCTGTGTTGGGGTGGACAAGAGGCTCAAACAAACAGCTGCATTGTGATAGCACTACAAAAGCCACAGTTTTGCCACAGTTTGGGGAAATCAACCTTCCAATGGTTTACTCACAGAACAGTTGTCTCTGCAAGTTCAATTGCAAATAGAAATTTACCGATTGACGTGAAGATTTCTGCTTGCGTGGGTGAAGAGAAGAGCAGAGTCAAGAGCGCTAGCCCCAGAAATGTTGCCATCTTCAAGCAAAACCTACAAGAAAACCAAACAGACATTTTAGAATTGTGCAGATGTACTGTATATCCCCATTAGACTTAAAGTCTTTAACTGAACATTGCTGAGGTTGTCAAAATAAAAAATGTATGTATACACAATACCGGTCAAAAGTTTGGAATGTTTATGTTTTTGAAAGGAGTCTCCAAGGCTGCAAATATATATACTTGCAAGTCTACACATATGCATGTTAAGTATTTTTTTTTACTATTGAGGGCAGACATTAAATACTAAGCCGAGTCAGAGAATAGACTGCAGAAAGCTCTGGTGTTTAACCACAAATGGGTCAAGAAACAGCTGCAGAGTTTTTCTTAAAGAACAGTATAGATAAAAAAAAAAATTGACCAGAAACGACCAAAAACGATACATAGAACATTGTGCTTGTGTACTGTAGATTGAAAAACTTGCCATGTAACTAAGCAACAGTATATTTTTATACAGCAACCAATTGAACTTGCATAGAGGTAAGGAATTAAATCAAATCTGAGACCAATATATTCAGCTTGATGTCTGACTCAAAAAGTTTCTAAACATGTTCTATGCATTACATTTATAAGAACTGATGGCACAAGTGAGCTGAACTGAAGAAGGAACCTGCTGATTCATATCTAGGGATTATATATAGGGACCAAACGTGAGGCCAGTAAAGCAACCACAAAGCAATGGGTAAAAACTACAGATCAAACACTTTTCTAAATATACCAAGAAATGGAGCCAGTATTCATTCACCAGAATACAGTTTACATGTCAAGTAGCTTATTTATTATAAATTAGTAATACTTAAATATGATGTAATATAGATAAAAGCCACTGTATGGATTACATATATAAAACTTTTTATGTTTTTGAGAAGTGGAAATAGATACTGTCACAAACAACAAACTTTTTGGTGCAAATGTGACCAACTCTTTTAGCTAATGACCAGTCATTACAGTCAAAGCATAAAACCTGCCAGCGCGAAACAGTTTTACTGGGCGTGGGTGAACTTGGTTAAAGTCGAAATGGAAACCACAGAGAGAATCCACAAGTCTCTTAAAAAAAGTTCCTCACGATTCCATTCATTTTTAGATTCAGGAAGTCACAATCCAATTCCAACACAATCTGTGTGAAGATTATGTATAAAACTCTTATCCTCCTATTACTTTTGGGATGGATGGATGAGCTGTTTTGAGCATCAATATCTAAGGTACCATTCACTCCCATTTTAAAGCTTGGAAGAGCCAGGATATTTTTCTTAATATAACTGTGATTGTGTGTGGCTGAAAGAAGAAAGTCATATACACCTAGGATGGCTTGAGGGTGAGTAAATGATGGGATCATTTTCATTTTTGGGGGAACTAACTCTTAACTTGACTCAAGCACTTTGTCAAATAGTTAATTAAACAGTAATACACAGTCAGATTTAATCGACTTCTTAAACATCTGGAGTTCAGATTGACTCTGCCTTCGCACCTACTTTAAAAGTAAACTCCCTGTCATGCAAACTCAGCTGTGTTTGACTCTTTAGCCGTTCTTGTTTGTGCTAATGGTTCTTCTTAAGGGTTCTGAATGCTGACAGGTCATTGGACGAAGCTGAAGATTCTTCCATGTGGGAAAATAGGACACAATTCCCACTTTACCGATGATCTGCATGCTCCATCTGAACAGAGTTAGGAATTCAGATGAATAAACCAATGTTCACCAAATAATTTGCCTCAAGGCAAATAATATTAGCGTACTGTTAGAAAACCCCTAATAATTATGCTAGTAAACCAACACTTCTTCTATGTTTCTGAAGTCAGCGGACAAGAGCGATGACGACATCTTCTAGAAAGTTTCCTGTCCACCCCATGAGGATTTGCCTTGAGTTTCAGCAAAAATCTACCATAACTTAATAAAACATCAATTATTTCACACCTTCAGCTGAATTCAGACACAGATGTTAGCTCTTATTAATTAATATTTATTCATATTAATTAGACTTAGCTTGAATTCAATAAGTGAAAAGTAAAAGTGAAATAAATACAGTATATTATACTATACATTTATATTGTAGGCTATTACACATATATAACCTAAAAGACTGTATTTAAGGTGTTCAAGGAATGAAAAGAAATATAAAGCAGTACTAAACGTACAAGTGGGCTAACGTATCCACACTTATTTTACTACAGGGTTTACATGAATTAAAACACCGCTTCACATCTTACATTTCACCATCTACTGATAAGCTGCACTTTCAAACGTGCATGACACTGATTGCAAGGTCTGAATAAAAAACGGATAACGTTAGAATAAGAAACATTGTAATAAGGGTTATATAAACGGTGAAATGTTAGAGGTTTAAGTCACATTCATGCTGTTGCATGACATGCAGATTTGTTACAAATCAAACAATCGAGTTAAATGAAAACCATTAAACATGTATGAGCTCTTACCTCGTTTTGAGCTGAAAGTAAAGTGTGATGGGGCAGACCCAGTAAAAGAGTTTTATAAACACCCCTCCGCTGTTTCAGAGGGTTTGCAGTGTTGTTGGTCGCTGCCACGTACAGAAGACCCAACACTTTCCACTCGCGCTCACACAATCCTTCTAATAAACGCGCACACGCATTCCAGAACTACGTGATGATCCACTATATCAGGAAAAACATTTAGCAAACAGCATTTGATGGCGTGAAATACAACATTTTATCATCTGATCTATACTTGACTACAACCAATCTTCATATTAAAGGTCAACGAATCTCTAATGGCATCAAAAGATAACGTGTAAACTCAGATGAAGGATAATCATTTCTCTTGACTCGTCTCTGCGTCGCCTTGATAGTTTGAACGAGAAAAACGTTTTGATCCTGTTATGTCCAAATGAAATGCAGGTTACTGGATCTTAATCGAGGCAATGAATTAGAATAGAGGTTAACTACCCTTAAAGTCGACCATCTGAGATCGCAAGACGCAAAAGATCAGGGTAGCCTATATACGGTGGTTTACGGTAAAACACGATTCATGCAGGACTGCACGTTCTCATTTTGACTTGGGGCTCTGGTGAATCATTCAGCAGTGATTGATGTAGGCTATGAGACATTACCTATGGGGATAGAATCATTCCTTTATTTCAAATAAATAGATTATGATCCTCAAATATACTTTAGGAGTTATGTATTAATGTAATAACGCAAAAATGTATTAAATTCAATAAAAAAGATAATTTGCCAATAAAAACATTCACAAAACGTTTATTATGTCACAAACACAACTCTGACTGGCATTAATTTGTGAATGACTTCCTGTGTATTTGTACTTCAATGTGCAATCAAATCAACATAGAGTTGGACTCCACCCACTGTCTGCTCAAGCCAATCAGGGGCCGTTTACACGAGACAGTTTTCAACTAAAAACTGAAAATTGTTATGCCTTTTAGCCGTTCATTTACACAATGGCGTTCAACTTTGAAAATGGGATTCAAAGTGCAAGTGTTTGAAAATGATACAGTTATCGTGTCTGTGTAAACTACAAAAACGCAAATCTGTGAAAACGGTGACGGCATGCGCATGCGTATTACGTGTTCAGTGGTGCGGATATGACTTCAGAACCCGGAAGTCTAATTCGCCGCTCCCTCTATATTTTCTTATGGGATTTCATTTTATAATGTTTTTTATTATATTTTATTTTATTTATGAGTAAAATAAAGCCTGTGGTAAACATAACATGACTGTACTTTGACGTTTCGTTGTACAACGCACACTGCACCCACTCCAAGCTGTCTATAACTTTAAAAAAAAAACGTAGGCCCACATTTTTAAAAAATGAACATAACTGCTTCAAAAATTGTGTTTTTGAAATGGGTGTGTGTAATTTATGTTGTAGAACAAAAAACGTCAAACTATCGTCAAGTTATGTTTACCACATGTAGTTTTCTGGCGAAAGGACATGTGGTTTTGTATAAAAATTCGACATAGGCTACCTTCACTCAGAGAGGATGATGGAAGAGATCTTAAAGGCGGGCATGTCGACCAAATATCTGAAATATACTCTTAAACATTAGGTTCCAAAAGGGGCTTTTCTCAGAGATTCAATAGTAGTTCCCTCAAGATCCTTTCAGTGATCAGTTCTTAAAAGAGCCATTTCTTCTTAGTGTGAATAACCTTTCAATAATCTAAAGAACCGTTTTCAACTATGAAGAACATTCTGTGCAATGGAAAGATTCCATGGATGTTAAAGGTATATGCCAATAAAGAAACTTTCATTTTAAGAGTGTGTGTAGAATTTCCCCCAAAAAACTATTGAGATGAACTTTGAAATTGAGGAAACTGTTTTTTGTTTTGTTTTTTGCATTTGAAATTGATCGGCTACAAAGTGTTTGTGTCGTTAGTCAAGAGTGCACATAAAATGGATTTAAAAATCAGTAGACAGGGGGAGATGTCTTTGTGTGTGTGTGTGTGTGTGTGTGTGTGTGTGTGTGTGTGTGTGTGTGTGTGTGTGTGTGTGTGTGTGTGTGTGTGTGTGTGTGTGTGTGTGTGTGCATGAGAATAAGTTAGGTCTGCATGTATAATTTTATTAATTTGAAATGTACTCTTCTCATATACAGCAGTGGCCAAAAGTGATGCCCGGTGGGGATATTTGTTTTTAAAGATGATTAAATGATGTTTAAACCATCAAAATATGAGGAAAATACTTACAATTTTTAAATATGAGGGAATAACAAAACATTAAACTTGGTTAGGTTTTTATCTGAGAAAATAAATTTGCCACAAAATATCTAAACCTACAGGTTTTATTTAACTATGCAAAAAACAAAACAAAATGAATTAAGTGTGAGTTGGGACGAGCCTACACTCTTGGGCCGTGTCCCAAATGGCACACTTCATGCACTTTCGGTTTTGTACAATGGCTGCTGTGTGCGTGTGTCCGTTAAGTCTACAAATAGGATCCCATTTGTAATATGGAAGTAATGTTTATTTATAATGAAGGTATAATCATGAGTTGGCTGACATAGCGCTATAGTTTAGCTCTAACCCTATAATTTAACACACCTGAATCAGCTCAAAGTCTCCAGGATTACTAGAAGATTCCAGGCCGGTGTTTTGGGGCTGGTTGGATCTACACTCTGCAGGACAGCTACTAAACTAAGTCTTGATTTTCTAATAAATTCATAAACGGTTATTTTGGCTTCGTCTGTAACCAGAACATGACATGCTTTCTTTCCACCACTTTCCACCACTACAACATCAGGAGAAGTTATCAACAATCATGATTTTGTGATGATATTGCAGCTTCACCCTTATATGAGTTGTTGTTTTTTTAAATGTATTTGCATTATGCATTTTTCTTTGTGTAAATACATGTAGGCTACACGAACAGCATTAAATAGTCTGTGTAAGTTAGCATGCCATGGCATGTTCCAAATGTTAACATTTATAGATCATTCATGTTATCAGTATGAGATCTATACGTGTCAGTCGGTTCCTCTTTTGACTCTCTTTCTGTCAATCTGTCCCTCTTTTAGCCTCCTGAGACCCGAGAGTTTGCCTGGTGTGCATTTTATAATTGTTCTTGCTATTTGGGATAAGTACCTAATAAGTATAATAACAAAAATTTGTTTTTGTACAGGAAGTAGTTTTTGCAGAAAATGATGTCCTCATGTGAGGACAGTGGGTCTGTGATTTACCATAGTACTAGCAATTATGTGAAGTGTCAGTACAAATGAAGTGATAAACACTGACAAAATCTGATTGTGTTATAATAGTAATGGTAATGGCCAGCAGAGAGCAGTAGAAGACCACTTATTGGCTCACTTTCATTTGAAACTTCTTGATTTTTACCAGTTTTCTGCACTAAAGCAAACCAGTTTTTCCATGTTAACTCAATAATGCATGCTCTCTCTCTCTCTCTCTCTCTCACACACACACACACACACACACACACACACACAGACAAATGTTGTTGTTTTTTCAATGCTATTGCGATCCATCTAAATATTCCCAAGTTTAGCTAACCACATGGTAGAATAAATAACGTTATATTGTCCCAATGTCCTCAAACGAGTGCTTCAAATTTACTGATGTCCTAGAGTGCTACTATTACTAAAATATGTCAAATTTTAATCCCCATATGATGATAGAGACATTATTGTACATAAATGCATTTGTTTCATTCATATAATTTGAATAGATTTTTTACCTGGGTCATTTTTCTTTCGGGATCTGGTGTAGAAGCGTTTTGCTGATATTCCAGCCATTTTCTTCTCACTGACATTGGTGTAATGTTGTGATATCACCACAAGATGGTGTGTGCAGTGTCCCTTAATGTGGCCAACAGGTCTAAGATTTACAAATTTGACTATCATTGTGTCAAGAGGCAAAAATGTAATGTCCTCATATGAGGACGCAGGGTCTCAGGAGGTTAGGGTACGCTTACTTGAGGAAGCTCCTGAATTTATTGTTTGTATTTGTTTTTTGTTAATTACACTTTTTGGTAGTTCTTATAAATCTGTATGTTAATGTAAGGAGCACATATGGATGTTATGGGGTAATTCATAGGATATACTGTAGGTGTGGATGCCATGAAAAAACAAAAGGGGGGGGGGGTGGGGGGTGTAATGGTCAAACGAACCTCTAATCTTTGAAAAACTTGACATTTTTAGTTGATCAGAACGATCAGGCTTGAAGATAATAAATTCAGTAGTATTTAAATTAATTTCAAAGAAATTTTTCAGGAGGAAAAAGTTGCTTTAATATTTGTGAAAGATGCTATTCAAACAAATTTGAATTATTAATAATTATTTAAAATTAGCAGTGGTATATTCCAGATATTATTTTACTTATTTGTAGATTACAACATAAATTACAAGAATTACGTTTTTAAATATGTTATATTTAACGTTTTAAACAAAATTTTATAACATCACTCTCACTATTTCTCTATATAAATAAATCCTAAATAATAAGCATTCTTCGGGCGCACTCCCGCGTGTCGTGTGACGTAAGCGCTGACGTTCATCCAACGGATTCAACGGAAACTACCGATCAAAATGTGAAGAATCGACGACCTTCAAGCGTACAATGTTAGTAAAGTTAATAAAATGAATACATTTGAGCATAACAGTAATATACAAATGCGTTTATGTTGTTTTTACTTGATTCGGAAAGGTTTTAAGTGGTCACTTGGTTTGAATTCCGTAACGACTGTCGACTTATAGACAGCGATCGCTTTTTCTCTTCTTACTGCTCTAAAGTGATATCTGCATTAGTGTAGCTAACGTTACTCTGATGGTGTGTCAGAGATTAAAGCTCAGATCTTGTTGCAGATGTACGAACCCAAGGAGCTGGAGGACGAGGAGTCTGTCTATTCTCCAAAGCAGCGGAATGTTCGTGTGTGGGGCGCGTTTATCTCCTTCACATGCCTGGCAGCGGTAACAGTGGCTCTGTATGAGGTGAGATGTTTTCATCAGGCCTTGGTATGTTAGTTTGAGTCAATTCTTGGAGGTTGTAGTGAAAAGGTAATGCGTTTCATGTAACTTAAGTTTAATCAGGGTATGGGTATGGGTCAGGTATGGGTATGGCAGGGTAACGTTATTGACCTTATTCACAGCAGCGCCATCTTTGATTTTTAATGGGAACGAAAGGCAAGGCAAGGCAAGTTTATTTATATGGCACATTTCATACACAATGGCAATTCAAAGTGCTTTACATAGAATAAATTAAAATAATACAAAGAAATAAGAATAATTAAAACAGTTTAGAAAAATAAAATACAGTACAGTACAAACAGTCGGACGAGCAGCGGCACAGTGCTCATTCAGTAAATGCATAGCTAAACAGAAGTGTTTTGAGTCTGGATTTGAATGTGACCAGGGTTGCCAGGTGCCAGCGAGGTTTTCCAGCCCAAAACCTCAAACCGCGAGAATGCACAAAAAACCGCCCAATTTTTTTTTTGTGGCTTGTTTCTCGTTTAAACACATTGAAATCATTAACAAGCTTTAAAATGATACATTTTTCGACTTACCCTATCCGATTTTAGAAACAATATTCAATTAAATGAACGCAAAAGTAGGCTACACTGACTTCAGTCAGACTATTCTAGGCCTACTATTAAACTATAAGCTTATGTTACGGAAAATAATGCGATCAACTTAGGCTATCAATGAGTTTGTTTATTGTCACTAAAAGTCGCTTGGAACAAAAGCATTCAGTAACATAAAAACATCGAGTAGATATGGACATAAAAAATAACCCACTTTAACATTTCAGTTATTTCAAATGGCAACATGAAACATGCATATTAGGGCTGGGAGAAAAAATCGATTCACCTAGATATCGCGTTTTTTAAATTTATTTTTTAATGATTTTAAAATCGATTTATTTTTTATTACAGAATATTACAGATATTAATTCAAATTAAATTGCTTTATTTTTGCCCTTGCTTATAGATGAGGTTGACAGAAGTTAGCCACTTTCGATTCAATAGAGGATGAAATGTATCATTACAGAGCTGCACGATTCATCTTTAAAAGTCTGTGATCTCGATTCAAACACCCACGCGATCTTATTCCATTTCGTTTGTCTATTAAACCTTTGACAAAATCATATTCAAATCTGTGTTGGCGCTGCCGCTGACCAAGAAAGAGTGTCATGAACAGGTCATGAACCGCATTGACAGCTACCTAAGTTTGAAAACCCCGCAATCTACTATGTTGTTTGAGGGGCGGGCGGTGCCGGCGTGCGTCACTTTAAGGTAGTGGGAGGGAGTGTCTGTTGTGAGGTTAGGGGGCACGTCAGCCAGAGTTGTAGTGTGTGTGTGCGTGTGTGTGTGTGAGTGAGTGAGACTGCCTGCTGAACATTGGGTCGCAGGAATAAGGATCTGAAGTGCCGGTGTTTCGGCAACAAAAACCCGCCGAACTGATCCGAAACCAGCCCAATTTTTATCCACCCGCCCAAACCCATTTTTGCCCGCAAAATAGATTGCAAAACCGCCCAATTGGGCGGTAAACCGCCCAATCTGGCAACCCTGAATGTGACTACTGTAGGAGCACATCTGATCTCTTCTGGAAGCTGGTTCCAGCTGCGGCTGGCATAATAGCTAAAAGCGGACTCACCATGCTTAGAGTGAACTCTTGGTATTTCTAGCTGATATGATCCTAATGATCTGAGTGATCTGTTAGGTTTATATTCAGTGAGCATATCGTCAATGTATTGAGAAAGCGAGGCTGAGGGACAGATATGCATCTTTTCAATGGGCTGTACTGTTATTTAATGTGTTTATGGATTGTTCTGCTCATGAAACACTGGAAAAATATCTTTCCAAGAAATTTGAGTTGACAAAAAACTCCCGACAATATAAGCTGTGGAAAATTGTAAGTAATCTAGGAGCTTTATACAGCTTTTTACAGCAGATGCCATTGGAAACACGGCAAGTCTGTCCCTCACAGCCTCGCTTTCACACCTGTCATGGCGCTGCTCTGAATAAGGTCTATTGACTGCCTGTCTGGTCAGATCAATGCAAGCAAGTTACCGGTAATATGTTTTTTTATTGCAGGATTAACAGAGTTATATTACTACGTGTAACATATCATTGTTAAATAAAACAGAAAAGTTAAGTAAATTAAAGCGATATGGTTGTGATATTCGTGTCATGTGAGTTCAACGGCGCTGTCTATTTACAAGGTGATTTTGCAACGTTGAGTATTGTAGCCAATCACAGGGATTTCTGTTGAAAATAATAACCAATCAGAGGCGTTTAGTGACCCTGGACCACAAAAGCAGTCACATGGGTAAATTTTTTTAAAATTGAGATTTATACATCATCTGAAAGCTGAATAAATAAGCTTTCCATTGATGTATGGTTTGTTAGGATAGGACACTAACGTTATTTGACCGAGATACAACTATCTCGAAACTATCTGAAAATCTGGAATCTGAGGGTGCAAAAAAATCAAAACATTGAGAAAATCGCCTTTAAAGTTTTCCATTTATGTTCGTGATTTTGCTGAATTCACTCACAAAAATAAATGTTTTATATATTTATGGTAGGAAATTTACTAAATATCTTCATGGAACATGATCTTTACTTAATATCCGAATGATTTTTGGCATAAAAGAAAAATCTATAATTTTGACCCATACAATGTATTGTTGGCTATTGCCTCAAATATACCCGTGCGACATGTGACTGGTTTTGTGATCCAGGGTCACATAAGCCCCTTTCACACAGAGATTCCGGAAAATACATGGATAAAGTGACCCGGGATTTGACCCGGGTTCGTTTGATTTTGGTTCATTCACACTGCCAGTGATTTTCCGGAATCAGAGTTTGTTCACACACAACCCGTTAAAATCCCGTAAAGACACGTGACATCTAGGGCTGGGACAACGCGTCGAAGTCATCGATGACGTCGACGCAAAAAATACATCGACGCAAAATATGCGCGTCGATTCGTCGACCTGTTTTCATTTCTCTAAAAAACGTGTGCAAATTACTTCACAGTGTGTACCTTATGTGCGCTGATACGCGATGGCCATCATTCTATCCAACGGTATATAACCAATCCAGGGGTTTTCCTGCATTGAATTTTTTTTTGGCGGCCGCCAAAGCCTTATTTGATCGATGAGTGATGTAGAATAGAATGACTGACTGCGCTTGACAGGACGCATATCCGGCCGCGCGCGCGCACTCACCGTCTTCAAACAACACGAGCGCTGTCTTGCTCTCTCTCTCTCCCTCGTGCATATTAATCAAAATCATTAGACACGATAGAAAAAGGGCGGAAGACCAAAGTTTCACGTGGAGCATTCGGAGATTTTTTTCTCTTGAATTACCGCGGAGTGTGAATTGTGGTAAAAAAAATAAACTGCCGGTATAATCACACAACGCTTGCCGTAGGCTACAGGTCCACTAATGACACGTCCGATTCGCGAACTAATGACTCATTTGAACCGATTCACTTTAATGAATGGTTAAAACAACTGATCTGTCCAACACTGAACTCACGAGACGTCTGAATCGGTGTATAACAAATCGGTAACACTTTACAATAATGTTCCATTTATTAAATTCTAGTTAAGTACTTTTTTCTTTTTTTTTTAAGAAAAAGGTGAGTGGCAGAGTGTATTACTATACGTTGTTGTTATTTTTATGTGAATGAAGAATTCAAATATGCACTTTTTTCAGTAAGCTAGGACTATGTGTTTTCAACATAAATGTTCAATTCTGTTGGTTCAGGAAGGACGCCATTACAGGCTGCTGGCTCCCACTGTTAATTTGTATTTATTTTTTGTTGGAAAAGCACTCTCTGTATTAGCTTAAAGCCCTCAAGTTTACATTGGTTACTGTATTCTTTCAATTGCTCTAAACAAGTATTTTGGGTGACCTTTTTATTTTTTTATTGAATGCTAGACATCAAGCTGTTGTTATTTTCATCTGAAAGAAGAACTTTTTTTTCAGTAAGCTAGGCCCTATGTGTTCAGTAAGCTTGTTTCAGTAAGCTATGTGTTTTCAAGGCTTTAAGGTTTTATTGAATGCTACCTCTGACTAAGAATGCATTACTATGCACTTGTATAGTCTTTTATTTGGGAATTTTAAGAGCAATAAACATATATTGCAATGTTAAGGAATTCATGTTTTTTTCATTCAGATATGTAAATTAACATGTATAAATTGGGGATTGGGGAGATAATCGATAATCGAATCGAATCGAAATCGAATCGGACTGGAAAAATGAATCGTTAGATTAATCGATGCATCGAAAAAATAATCGCTAGATTAATCGTTTAAAAAATAATCGTTTATCCCAGCCCTAGTGACATCAATGTGACTTGTAATGTCTCAGCAGCGTCTTTGCTTATGAGCTGCGATTTCTCTCTCTCGAAACCACGGTTGTACATTATTTCTCTGATTCGATCATAAACTTGCGCATTACGTACCGTTTCACAGCTGGCGAACGATCCCGGCTTCAGCGTCATCACTACGACACGGCATTATTACGGCTTTTGTTCACACAGCGCGCGTTCCGGGACTGAACACGGCAATGTTACTAGGTCCCCAACCCGGCATCGATGCCGGCATCAATCCTGGGTCGTGTTTGCGTTCACACAGAAGACGTTCTGGCAATTTCACGGCAATTTGCCGGGATCATCGCGCTGTGTGAAAGGGGCTATATTGACAAGAAGTGAACGTTCCATTGCAACAGCAGTAGCGCTACGCTTCCGCCATTTTGGGGAGAAAGCGACTCGGCAGTCCACTAGCTTCTCGCTATCGCTATGGCAATATCAGCTGCTTTGTTAAAAAAAAAAAAAAAATTAGGCTGAAATCCAACACAGAATAACGTACACTCACTAGACTAGTGATCATCAAATCCTTTTAACAGTTTATTTGACAGACTTTATGTTTAAGTCTACCACTTTTTTTCACAAAACCTTTGTCAGTTTGGGTTGAAATTCTTTGAAGTTCAATTATTAGCATTATAAACACTGAATTAATACCAACATATGAAATTAAATTAAGGACATGCATCAGAAAAATTAGGAATGTTGAACAGTAAATAGGCTAACAGGAATTAACAGCTTGACTGTAAACTGTTTTTGCAATATGTCTTATATCAATGTCCGTTAAAGCAAGACTACCGGTATGTAAAAAAAAAAAAAGGAAAGAAAAAAAAGCCAATTATGGGATAACAGACACAGCGATGCATCATGTTCTATAAGATCCAGGGGATTTAAACGTACAATTTATATTTTAGACCTAGTGGAGTAATAGTAACTAATAATAGTAATAGTAAATGTGTAAAGTTGCACAAAATGGTAATACTCAAAGTAAGCTAAAAAAACGACCTACTGAATGGTTGAATTCCACAACTGATAACATAAAACACATAGGCCTAGGCTATAAGACAATAGAGAATGTTAGAGAACAAAATTAAATTTACTGTAGGTGTCATAAAATTTACTGATGACTTAATTTTGCGTTCTTTTATTCCACTTGCACTTCTCTTTCGTTGTCATTCTGTCTGTTTCAGTGTATCTGTGCTGTTGTCCAGTTGGCATTTTCACTCCAAAATGGCGGCCGCGCAACCGAAGCGCCACTTAGTGGCTGTTACCAAAAAAGCATCAGTTTCGCCTCTTGCCTTCTATACTCTTTGGTATCTCTCAAAAACGCTGAATGAGTTTATAATTAGCATAATTACAAGTTATGCACACTCACAAGTCCTCATCAGTGTTTCCCACACATAGACTAATTTGTGGCGGTGCCACAGAATCAACACCGCCCGCCACATGTTGCGTTTCGTTATTCTTTCTTTTTTTTTTTTTCGCTATTTAAAACACGCAGCGTATTCGTTCAGCTGCATTTCCTTTCCCTGCTCTCCCTCCGTCTCTCTGTCACTCACGCGTCTCTCTCTCTCTCACACACACACAGTATGTTTACTTGGATACTCCCAAAGGCGGACATTTAGAGATAAATTTGAGTGAATTTAACGGAATTCATTTTATTATTTGCACGCTGTCTGAGACGCGCAGCTGTGCACGCACAGATTTTCTCACACAGGGCACGCGAGTTATCTATCTATTAAATTGGCAAGGCTTAAAAAAGCATGCAAATGATAAACTTTCGTAACCATGCATCGGGACAGTGACGTGACATACTCATTCAACTGTCCAAAACGTCTTTCAAGCTGAAAGCCACACCTGCATCCACCATATGTAGCACTAAATGAATGACAGGGTCCCTGCTGTAACATCACGCTAGGTATAGTAAATAAGAGGATGACATCTAGTGGAGAAGACTAGTAATAAGATTAACATAAATCAGATTTTATGTTCAAATGATTGCAGAAATAAATAGGGAAAAAAGGTTGATTTGTGGCTTTTGAGAATCGATATTGAATCGACCACATTTTAAAAAACTTCGATTCATCTAAAAATCTTTTTTTTTTTTGCCCAGCCCTAGCGGAGACACGATTTTTTCACTAGATGGGTTTGCACTGAACTGACTGACAGCTTCAGTGATTATGAAGCACTCTTTACTCGCTGTGTAATTTCATTCACATTTTGAAGAAAGTTTTTGTTTTCATGAGACTTTGTGACTTTTCCTACATACAAAATGAAATTTTTAATAAATAAAAATAGATTTTTTTTTTAGATAAATCTTATAATAGTGTTTGCTGATCACTATTCTGCTGGCTATAGTTGTAATTTGATTGTTAAATTTTAAAATAGATTTTTTTGTTTTTTATCAAGTGTTAGTTTTCCTACACAAACACAAACTTAGAGCTAAGTGCAGGAAAAAGTTGTGTGAAGTGGTCTACTTAAAGGAGCGACTATCGAGGGAGTAAGATTTGATGACGTCATCTGAGTTTTTGGTCAATTGGCGCCTCTGACTTTAATGATTGAAAATGGCACCATTTTCTTTGAGTGGGAAATCCAGTATAGTGCAGTCTCAGCACCATTCACAGTGTTCATGTGACGTCACAGTCCTATAGGAACCCCCACCTGGAGGGCAAAACAGGGGTAAACAAGTAAACAAAAACACTTGAACCAGTGGAGTTACTTCTTCACTCTCTTTTTGTTTTGTTTTGTTTTGTTTTGTTTTTGCTTAGTCACATTTTAGCATTCATGCTAAAATTGTTAAAGATTTTTGGACAAGAAAACCAGCATGTCCACTTTGCTTGGTTTCAGAGATGCACGTTGACATGTAAGTACACTGCCTGATGTGCTGAAATGTCTTTCAGAGGGTGTGATAGTGGCAGACACACAAAGATACCTTTCCGCCAGCTTGCTTAAGTGGGGAAAATTTACCTTATGAATTCCCCACCATGCCAAAGGGGTCTGCACTGTGGATTTTGGGGATCAGAATGTAGCTGTTAAATTCAGCTTCAATGATTGCATGGTCATGGGATTCAGAGGCAGATGCAGATGTAGATGTGACTGAGGTCTGTAAGAGGCTTCCTAAAGACTTCTTCATCCTCTTTTGTACTTGTGGCTGTGGCACTTTGACTCAGCACCTGCTGATGAAGAGATGTCAACAGCAGATTGTGCCTCCTAGAAAAAAAAAAGGAAAATAATATTAATAAAGTATGTAGGCACTAATGAGCTCAAATCATTCTTGCCATTTAAAATATTCTTACCTTCTGAATTGCCTTCATTTCTGATAGAAATGTAGTCTTTTTTTGAACCTTGGATCTAAAAAAGTGTCAATGTTCAAGAGAGTTTGGGTTGCGGGATCCTCATATTTTGCCTCCATGTAGCCCAGCACTTTGGTTTTAATTGAGCGTGTCAGCTCTGTGTCTTCCTCATCAGCAGCAAGTGTTTGTGTGTTCAGTAAATGAAGAACTGGCAGTAGATAGGAAATGCTCATGTAGTCTTCCTCAGACAGAGCATCTGTAAACTCTTGAAGTGGCTTCAATGGCTTGTTTACTGACTCAAGGACCCCAATGTCCTGCCAAGATGGAAGCAAATGTCGTGTACTCCGACTCTCAGAGAGAACTTGTGACAGAACTGCTGTTCCTTTCCATCATTTGTTGCTTTAGTGCCCCATCGTGTTGGGCACTCTGTGATCAGACCATGTTCTGGCAGGTTAGGTTCTCTCTGTACTTTCTTCAGTGCTTCTTTCTTTTTTCCAGCTATGGGAAAAATGTCCCACTAACTTTTTGCACATTACTAGAGCACGACTGATGCGTGTGTCACCTTTAACAGCATTTTCTGGATAAATAGAAATAATTTTTTTCAATTGTTTTAATTAACAAATGATGGTTTCATAAAAAAAATTTTTTTTATAAATGAATATTAATTTAAATATCAACTGTAGAAGATGTGTGACAGTATATACAATAAAACATGTTTAATGAAAAATTATTATATGTTAAAGTAACTAATAAAAATGAACCTGGATGTTCTGTGTCATGAATGGCTCAGACGCGCGGATCCCTTTACTACACAGCACGTGCGACGCAAGCAAACCGTGCTTTTTCCGTGCAATCACTGTTGCCATCAAGCCGACGTAAACTAGTGTTTTTCCTGGATGCTTCGCCACAGCCAGCACTTAGAGGTGGACAAAGTACACAACTTCCTTACTTGAGTGAAAGTATAGATACTACTGGTCAAATATTACTGAACACTGATCGAATGCGTTATTCTTTACATTTCATTTCGACTTTATTCTCGAAATTTAATGAGTTTATTCTCAAGATTGTATGTAAACTTTTTTTCTCGAAATTTAACGAGTTTAATCTCGCATTATAATGACTTTAATCTCGAGATGGTTTTTTTTTTTATTATTGCTCGGCCCTAATCCTCTTCCGTAATCTTCAGATAATGATTCAAAATTTATTTTTGAGCTCCTTGAATTCAACCCACTTTATTTAACCCATTCATTTGAAATAAAATGACATTACGTATGAATAAACTGTACAATGTATATAAACAATTATTTCATTATTTATTAAATTACAAATTATTTGGTAAGCATCATGTTTGTGATTTTATCAAGTACGATAGATTCTGACAAGACAAAAACCAGGCTTGTGTATTTATGACATCAATTACTGCTTTATGTGTTCAGAAACAGAAGTAACTCAAAATGTTATTTGTGTATTTTACTTTTCATATTTTTCGTAGCCTATAGTAGGCTACAGCAGAACTACAGCACTCCCAGTAGGCAATTTTAGAGTTGTCAACACTGGAAACTCTGACTGCATGCCTTCAGTTGATGAACATTTGCATAAAAGACTATGCATTATTAAATTGTATATAAAACTATTTTATTTACTAGTTTCTTTCTTGTTATTTTTCTTCAAGAAAAATATGACCAGCTATGAGGTCACCGAGGTCCGGACCTCGGCCATTTTTTTACATTCAAAAATAAAATTTCAAGCTCTCTGAACGATTAATTAGCCGTTTAAACCACCTCATTTTGTTGTGTTTATGTACTTGTCAGGAGATGGCGCTGTAGTTCACATGTTGATACCTATAAAAGTTGTAGAGTAAGAATGGAGGGTTGCACCTGCTGCCTAATCATGTAAATGGCTGGCACTGTTATATTGCTTGTGGGTTTGAATAAACCTTGAAGAAATTAGAACTTTCTTGTCTTCATGATTACCTGGACCTAGACATAACACATATGAGTGTTTGCAATTCATTTTGCTGCGAGAATCTAGCGCAGTGAACGGGGCTTGAGAGCGCGTTGTGAGGGCGCGGGTGCGATCCAGTGTTGCCAGATCCATCTAATGGAAAGGTGGCAGTAGTCTTCTGGACTTGTTTTTCTGATTTAATGTCACACTTTAGGAAGTTATTAAAGTGGAAAGTTGCATGTTAGGGTTCGTGATATATTAATCTTATTTCCAAAACACAAACTTTGAACTTATTTCGGATTATAAAAAAAAATAAAAAAAATTGTTTCTTGTTTTTCGTAGCAATATCTGGCAACATTTTACTGTCGGCATTAATAAAGAAAAAAGCTTATAGAAAAACTGTAATTGCTGACAGGAAGATACCACATTCGGTAAGACAAACGCAATGATCATCGTGATTATCTGTAAGAAATGTATAACACTATCAAAAACAATAGCATAATACAGATCTGTATGTTACAGAATCAAAAACAATAGCATAATACAGATCTGTATGTTACAGAATCAAAAACAATAGCATAATACAGATCTGTATGTTACAGAATGAAGCAGGAAGACGGCTTTTTTATTTAGTCATTTCAGTGAGCCAAGGATGGAAGAGTAGTCCACACACACACACACACACACACACACACACACACACACACACACACACACACACACACACACACAAGCTATAACGTTAGCAAATAGCCTGTAAATAGTTTGTAACATGTCTGTAAAATGTAAAACATTATATTGAATAAAAAAATATTTCACAAACATCTACAGTGTGCATGTGCAGTTTGTTAACATAACGTTAGACGTCGTCTTTTTGTCTGGTACTAATAAACTTCACTAGCTAAACACTAAGTTAGTGTTATTTAGCTAGTTCATGCTTACAGCTGTTAGCTAACAATGACTGTACCTAACGTTAGTTGTTCGCTGGTTCGACCAGCACATGCATCTTGTTAACGAGCCAGTGTGATGCAAACATGTATGAGAGGTTTGACATGATAATATGATAGCAGATGAACGCTTTTTATGCGTAGTTTAATGTTAAGTTTTATGTATTTCACTGCGTTTTACTGAACTCAGCCCAGAGCCTTTAAAGCCAACCAACCCCGTGACATCACATGTTAGAATACTGCACAATGGCGGCGCCCTGGCCGCGAAAGATATAACGTTTTTTATTTTTTATTTTATATGTTTACATTTGTCATGTTTCTTATATAATGGTTGATTATAGTGGAAATCCATTTTGTAAATCATGTAAACTTGATTGACTGCTTCATTTCCCCTTTAAGTAGTCTACTCCAGTGTTTAGTTTTGAGTGGGTCGCAGAGTGTGCAGCAGTCAAAGAAACAATAACAAACGTAATTCTATGTTTTTCTGATGCGAGACTTTTATTTTGAAAGACGTGCGTGAAAGCTATTGACACTTCTGTCAGACGCAGTTTAAGTAAAGAATACAAACACATTATGGTTGCCCTAAACCATCTCGTTGTAACTGCTTCATTTATATTATATTATATTATATTATCTAGGGGTGACCCCGAATAGTCGAAGATTCGATGCTTCGATTGGAGGAGCCTGATTCGACTACCGATCTCATGCTCGAATCTTCGCAGAGGTGGATCATGCCACTTTGGCTATATGAGGGCGCTCAATGTCTGATTTCACACAGAACTACCGGTTTTCTGTCAATACGTTAATATTCAGCCTATTATGATAATGCTGTATATAAAAATGTGCAAAGAAAGAAGCTTTTAATAAATATTTTTTAACGTGCGTGAATAAATCCAAACACCCCGTGACAGATTTAAGTTTCACTTTCAATCCGTGACCGACAGAGGAGCGTCTTGGCAGCAAGGATTTAAATCTTTAACAATGTCTGGGATAAGAAAATCTAAAGTGTGGATGTACACCATCAGAAAGGATATTCTCCAAGGCTGGATTTAGCATCAGGAAAACCAGTCTTTCACTCTGTCTGCATCCGTTGGAGTCTTTTGTGCGCGCGGATAAAATACATTCTAAAACACTTAACGTGAAAAACGTTTAACGACTCAATCTCCTAAAATAGTTAAATTAAAAATATAGGAGGAACGCATTGCGTTCATATTCTGGGTTCATCTGCTTATCTGCACATAAAGTGTGTAGGCTACTGTGTACATTAAGCCACGTTAAAGTGCCTTTTAAGCGTTTTAAAAGCTTTTTTCACGTTAAGCATAGAATGTCCCGTGGAAAACCAACTTGTTAACGTTGGCCGGCAGAAGTGCGATCATGGTTTTCCTTAATTTAACGTAGGAGATTGAGTCGTTAAACGTTTTTCACGTTAAGTGTTTTAGAATGTATTTTATCCGCGCGCACAAAAGACTCCAACGGACACAGACCGAGTGAAAGACTGGATTTGTTCTCTCGATCAGGTATCGGGTACAAGTGATTTCAAAACTTTTCAGCCGGTTCTAATTTGATTTTTGGATGCTGTGAACATTTTTAGCTAAAAAGACTGCGACTCCAGTTTAGCATTTATTGTTGTTTCTGCAGTTAAAAAAACAAAGTAGAAAATTCTGGCTACTATCTTTATTTTAATAATTTCTTTATTTTTATTTTATTTATTGATCTGTCAGGGTTATCTAATCTAACTATTTGTGGCTTGTGTTTTGAATATATGTTCCCCTGCACTTCAGGCATTTTGCACACATTTGCTCCTCATCTTGTGACTTGATTCTGATTTATTTCGTTTTGTATTTTTATTTATAAGAAAGGTATATTCTGTTCTAATTTAATTCAGTAAATTAATTGTTTATGTTTTCGGTGCATCGATGTGCTGTACTTAGAGCCTGCTCGCACAGGTAATTTTGCCGATTTCATTTGATTTGCATGTGAAATGTAAATCCTGTCTGCAGTGTAGCCTTTCTGGAGTTATTAATGTTATTTCTTAGTTTTATTGATCCAAAATGTTTTTATACATTTTCTTCTATATCTTTGTGTGATTTTCTGTACATCGCGGCTTTGAAATGTTAAAGCCCCGCCCCCATACACATGATTCGACTATTAGTCGGCTATAGGCAAGACTTGACGATTCTGATTCGACTATGAAAATCCATAGTCGGGGACACCCCTACAATACTAGCTTCATAATAATAATAATGATTTAATACATTAATGGGAAAACGAGCCAATTATCGTATTGATATCGTCAAAGGCATCTGCCAGCAGCGATATCTCTGACTATCGTCGATACACTATACTATCGTCTTTCGGCACAACCCTACTTCAGTAGTTGATGCCTTTGGAGTGAGAATGGGTTGTATGGTGCCATTGTAAACATTTCTGAGTAAACACAAGAAGGAGGTCGATATCTTTGCTCTAATCAGTGCAGAATACTATTTACAAAGACCAAGAAGCACCCGGTGTTGAGCAATGACTTTTTCTGTAACATTCCAGTATTAAAAAAGAAATATTGCATTGTGTTAGGATCCTTCTTCTTCTTCTTTTTTTTTAAGGATAAACATCTTGCAGGTTCTGCAAAGGGTATGCGGGCACGTGCCAAATTGTCCATTTAGTTTATCTGGCTCTGTCTGTCTCTTAAACAAACACACTACGTTATTAATTGCTGCGTTATGTGAAGTCGGCATGAAACAGAAGTTGAGATAGAATTTTCTTCCCTATTGTGATGTATATCCAAGTGAAACAGCTTCTGGAATGAGAAAAAAATATATATATGGCGAGACTGAATTTCGTCCTCGGGAATTGTTGTAAGTTTGGCCATTTCTAACTAAATTGAGTCAGATCTGAATGCCAGTTTGCAGTCAGTTGTGGAGGATATGTAGTCCTACTCTCCGCCGGGACATACGTGATGAAGAGAACAGATGCCGTTTCAAGGGGAGGTTAATGTATTTTATTTAAGATTACGAGGACATATGATTATTTTGTGCACAGTTAAATAATTTATCATTTAAAAAAAAAATACAACATTCTGTAAAATTTTTTTAATAATTATACTTTTCATGGTGACTTGAAGATAAAAGAAGTATTTACGATCCCTGAAATTGGTCTCAGATGGCAAAATCATAGCCAAAAATGATACAGTGTGCTGTTAACACACCTACAATTATTATTCATCTCCCACCTTTCTCTTGACTGCATTTTCATCTGATGAACACAATATGTAATATGATGTTTTTGTCTCTTACAGGTGCAAAATTCTATAGGGATAACATGGCTGAGAAAGAGCACAGAGCTAAACTCCGTTCACGTCCTTTGGCCATTATACTGTGCACATCAATCTCATCAATGCTCATCCGGTTTTTCCTGAAGATTTTCAACTACATAAGAGAAGTACACAACAAAACCATTGCTCCTGAGAACAGTTTTCGAGTGGTCTTTCAGTACACATCCTGTCTGCTGATCACAGTGCTCTTCTGGGCAATAGCATTCATGGTGTGTATCTTCTGTGCAATTTAGCAGTTCTCCTAGTTAGAGGCAATGCAATGAAATTCATACATTTTAAAATGTGACAAAGTGTAGCTTTTATGTTTTTCAACCCGCTTTGTGTTTTTAATGTCGGCAGTATATGTAAATGAACAAAGTTTACTCGTTCTCAATGTTACCTGGGCCTTAAAATTCATGTTTATTTGCCAGCAAAACAGCTTTCTTGCCTGTATGCGAATATGTTTTGCTTCAGGGAGGTTGGGCGGAACTGACAGAACGGCAATTTCTTTTAGTTTTTCACCCCCGTTTGGCCTAAAAGTTTGAAATGTTGACAACAAACACAAAGGTTTTCAGATTTTCCGTTCCCTATCAAATCTTAAATCTCCGTATATTTACGATTCTTTGCCGCCTTTAGCCACACTGCCTGCAACGCACGCGCTGGATCATTCACCGGAATCCGAAAGTAACTCACTCCCGCTACATGTTTACTCACTGAATTCTTAGTATGAATTGAGTATCCATAGTATATTGCACATTGGTGGGAGTGGCCTTGAACGGCAATATGCCCAGTGCATTATGGGTGTTGAAGTTTTCCTGCCTATTTGAAAAAACATCCTTTTTCCCTATGTTTTCTCTAGTCAGATAGCACCGATTTCAAATGTTTTCGTCTTTCTACTGTATAGGCTAGCTAGTTAAATTGAAAGCCCATTTTGCCAGCGGTGAAGTAACTCTTTAAGTGTCAAACTACCTATTGGGGCCACTATATATGACATACAGTGGTGGTTTTTCAGGCAATTCGAAAAAGGAATATTGGAAATGGAAACTTTTTTAGTTTTTTTTAAGGTCACCTGGCGTACGTAAAAGTCGATCATTATTTAAAGATGATGCGGTATGTTTGAAAAGAAGATGTAAAACATAAAAAACAAAAGTATCACAGGAATAAGGGATTCTAAACAATAAAGAAATGCCACAATTTATCAAGACATTGAAGCAGATAGGAGGGAGAAACACCTCATATGTGCCGCTCCCAAGTATAAGGGGCTTTCCTTGCCATTAATGCTTGGATCACACACCTATGTCTCCTTCTATCAAAAATAATGGCTATTTCGGCTATTGCGTAAACCTACCAACATCTGTTGCCATGATTGTTGGAATGACTTCTCACGAGAGAAACTATGAACATAGTTGTGTTGTGGGGTGGACTCAGCTATTAGAGTGATTTTTAAGCTTTATAACAATGACAAAACAGGAACAATATCATTGGAATCACATTCAGAAATTGTTTTGTTTTTTTAGCTGATGAATGATGTAAACATCGACAGCCAATCGAAATCATTCCTACTTGAGCTTTAATGGTTCATTGATGGTGGCTGAAACTGATGAAATAAATCCTATAGACTTAAAGGGTTAGTTCACCCAAAAATGAAAATTCCATCACTAATTTCTCACCCTCGTGTCGTTCCAAACCCGTAAGACTTTTGTTTATCCTCTGAACACAAATTCAAATCTTTTTGATTTATCAGATTTCAATCTGATAGCTTTCTGTCCAATCATTGATAGTCTATGCAACTTAAATTAAAGTAATCCATGTGACTCCAGTGGCTTAACCTCAATTTTATGAAGTGACGGGTGCTTTGTTTGCGCAAAAAAACAACAACTTTATTTACAAAATATTAATCTCCAACGCGTTTACGCAACAACGCCTGCTTTCGTGTAAACATGACATCAAAAAGATCTTTATTTGTGTTCCGAAGATAAACCAAAGTCTTGTGGGTTTGGAACGACATAAATGTGAGTAATTAATGACAGAATTTTTGGGTGATCAAACCCTTTATACTAAAAGAAGAAACCTTATTCAAAACTCTTCAAGCTTTTTTGAATTTGGGTTTATTTCAAGTACATTATGTAAGACAGTTAGGCTGTCTGTTACAGAATCCCTTACTCTAAAGGATTCTCTTAGTTAAACATTAAGTACTGGCACAAAAACTAAATATAAAATGGCTTTCCTCTGTTCTCTCTCTCTCTCTCTCTCTCTCAGCCCGCTGTGTTTGATGTGAACTGGTATTTGTTATTGCTCACAAAGATTGTTGAGTTCGTTCAGATATGTGAGGTAAGACAAAGATTATCACAGATTTAACTCAAGACTATTCCCCAAACATAACAAAAAAAAAACTACATTATAGCTAAGGATGTAGACCTTATTAAACTTAATTCTTCCCACCTTTTTTTTCCCAGATCTTCCTGAAGTTTCACTTTTCCTATTATGATGACAGTGGAACAGATATTTCAGATTACAAATCAACGTCCCGTAATTACATGACGAGCAAATTCGGATATATCTTTGATATGATCTGTTCATTTCCATATGGTCTTCTAGTTATACACCAAATGGAAAAGGATCCAGCCAATTTTCTGTCTATGATTATTTATGTCCGGATTGGTCACTTGCCACGCATTATTTCACTATTAGTGTTTATGTGGAAAGAAGAACAATCAGTAACATCCAAGTATGTCTTTTAGTGATACTTGTCCATTAACATGATTTACATTTAATATTTCTTGCATGTCCCTAAAATCCATTGGTCCAACTTTAACTACTGTGTACTAACATTTAAACTAGTACAGACATGTTTTTACATTGTACTGATATTTAAAAAAAAAAAACTAATTAATTTTTGTAATTACATCTGTAATTACACTGTTGACCTTCCCTTACACCTCAACTCACCCTTAAACTTAACCATACCACCAAACCTGTCCCTAATCTAACCCGTCTCCACCTCAATAGCAGCACAAGTGTTTCACAAAACAACATCAACACAATAAGTACATTGCACCTAAATATAATTTTTTTAATGTAAGTGCATAGTAGTTAAAGACACCTGATATAATGTGTGACCAATCTATGTTTTTGAAATGTATATTATATTATTGTACGTCTCGTTTTTTCATTTGCAAAACATTTTTCCTTGTTTCTTGTGTTTTCAGTGTTCTGGCCATTAGGATGATCAAGTACTTTGTACACTCAATCCTCTTTGTCCACTGTGCGGCACTGCTCTGCATTTCATTTGTTGAAAGTCATGGAATAATGTCATGGATTGCCGAAACAGGTGAGGAAATAAAAAACATAGGACAATTTAAAGGAGTCAGAGCATGAGACATCAAAATCCCCTTGATCTTTTGAAATGATGTTTGAAATAATGTTAAAAGAATATACCATAACTTTCAAAACGTCCATTTGTTTTATTTCAGTCTTATCTTACTAGCTTTTGCAGCTTTAAAATAAACTAAATTTGGTATTACATTATTAGAACCTTGACTAATATCATAAGCAGGCACCATCAAAAAATAAACAAATAAAAGGATGAAAAAAATGATCATGTGAACTGAGGCAGCTGGTATCAACATCATAAACATAAACGGTTCCTAAGTATCACACAACATGACTCGCATGACGAGGAATACTTCAAGGAGGAAAGGCTTTATTAACAAATACTCAGGAAACAGGCTTAACTCAGGAGAAATACACGTATACATTGACGCTATCATTAACGAGAAGCGACAAACACTAAGGGAGAACTGAAGGCTTATAAGCATGAGCAAACAAAGAGAACTAATAAGTTGAATAACAAGACAGGTGAATAAAATTACTAAATAAAATGACTTTTTTTTTGTGCACTGGAAGACAAAATGTGTATCGATTTAGATTTATGCAATTGGCACACGCATTACATTTATTGTCATTAACTGACAATAAATCCAGAATAAATGCAAAGAAACATTTTATAAAATTAACTTATCCGATTTATTCATGAAAGAAAAAATAATCGCTGTCAGGACAGATCGTAAAACAAAGTGCCTTTAACTATTTTACATTTAAAAATCTGTAAATTTGTGTGTAAAAAAGATTTGATTTGAAAAGTTAGTTATAAAATGAACAACAAAGTAGATAATTTGACATACAGTATCAGTTTGTTTTGTTCATTGCTATGGTTATCACTGTCATTCGGTTTGAATCGCGCATTTAAATACAATCCAGAAACTTTGCAATGTGTAGTTGGCAGTCTGTATATTATATACCGACAGAGAGCAAAGATCCCTGCCATTATAATCACTGAAGCTGTAAATTGCAACGAGAGGCACACAAAGCTGCACTCTTGCAAAAACTCCCGTTATAATCAATCAAGCTGTTTACATCTCTTATTGACATTGTGTTTATACGTTGTTGGTTATACAGAACTCACGCTGAACAAACTCAGTGGTGTTGAGCGGATATAAACACAGCTGATTGGCCATTGCGTTCACACGTTCAACAGATATGTCTGTGATTGGCTACAAAGCTCAACATTGCTGCAACACGTTGTGAATAGAAACCTTTGCCGCTCTTCACAGAGCACTCACACAAACAGTCACGGGAGCGTTTTAAGGCTATCAGCGGTACTGCAGAACGGCAGATATCCTCATATTAAATGATCAAATGGCAGGTGCCAAAATATTTTAAATTCAGGAAAAACCCTGGGTGCCTTAATAATAGCATTGCATATATGTAATATCACTGCGTATATGTGATATCATTGCGTGATTACATAAACTGTTGAATTGTTTTATTGAATCGCTTCATTGAAATGAACTGTCCGAAAGAACCAGTTTACTGAAAAGGATTGAACTTCCCATCACTATGGTCCACCAGCTAGACCAGCACAATACCAGCGGGACCAACATGGAATTCATGCTGGTTTATGTTGGATTTTTCAGCAGGGCTCATTTTTTTTCTTCTTTCCTTTGCAGAGATCTATGACTTCACTGAAATGTATAGATATGCTACGTACTGGTTATTACAAATTTACACAACAACAGGATATGGTGATATAAAGGCAACAAACTTGGGAGAAGTGATGGCATTGGTTATGCTAATGATTCTGTCTAAAATTCAAGTGGTTTATAAAATTGGACTTCTCATCGCTACACAAACAAACATGAGAACGCGGCAGGAAGCCTTTGAGGAAAAACTGCAGGTAATTGTGAACATTACATCTTGAAGAACAACAGTCTCAAATACAGTGTGTATGACATTGCAAAGTGTTTGATAAATTGCAAGTACATTTTTCCTCTAGTTATGATTTATTTCAGAATAACCTTGTTATCTGTTCCAGACTATTCAGGGGTACATGATGCATGAGAGAATCCCATCTGCATTACGAAATCGGGTGACGCAGTTCTACAATTATCGGTGGAACCGCACTAGAGGGACATGCGCTGAGGTTTTGTTCCAAGGCATCCCCATCTCTTTGAAAATGGAGATTGTGTCAAGGTAAATATAACAGCCCTATAACCTGAACATGAGAAAATGATTAAATTGGCACAATTGTAGAGATTGTAATGATTAGTGATTTGGCCCATTTTGGAGTCTCTACCAACTCTATAGCGCCACCACCAATTCAAAAATTCACTTTTGAACCGCTTGTTCTGGAAAAATTATAGTATACCCTAGTATACCTGATTCCTCTCATCATGCTGATCACATTCAACATCTTACATTAAGACTCCACCCTCGCCACTCCTCCTTTAAATGTTGTCAAATTCTTACGAAAATTGGCTCAGATGATCTTTGGACCAAGCCACACAGACTTGACTAAACAATTTTTTTTATTCATCCTGGTTCAAAATTTATGATATCATAAACTTAACAATGCGGACCCTCTTCGATCAATCGATATGAAAATTGGTACACTTTATCGAAACCATGATCCGAGAGAACATGCCAAATGTGGGAACAGCATTTTGTCACAAAATCATGATCTTGGTGTCGTGCTGAATCCGTAGATACTGATTTATCCAGGATCGGATGAACCACGTGCCATTTTGAATCTTGTTATAAATTGTGATTTCTTTTTAACAATTTGACAGAATTTGTTATGGATCATTAACAGGTACCTCAGAGATATAAGGTTTTTTGCAAAAATGCTTGTAACTTTTGAAAACATTGTTCAAAATTTGTTTTCTCTGTGTCGTTGTACTAATCTTTCTTCCTCTAGGATTAGAAACAAGTGTTTTTGTTCATTTTGAGTTCATTCTCACCTTTACTTTGGAACCAGCTGTTTTTCATGTACATTCAATTTCTGCTGTGTTTGCTCTTCCTGCTCTGTATTGCACTTCCAGCCCCTTCAGGAGCTTGGCCCCGTATCGCTGCTTGCAGCTATATGTATGCTTCTTGTTTTCGTCTGTTGACATTGCACACGCAAGATGTTGTGGTTGGTCGGTGTGGTATTTGTCCCGCCCCTCCACCACTGTGATTGGACGGCTGGGTAAAAAGTGACAGTGATGAACGCTGCATTTTACCCAAATCTGAACATTCTTCCACTCTCTGCGACGGATATAAAATGCTCAGCGCACAGCGTGAAATAGTCGTTCAGTGCCTCGTCGCGCTGCTGGCTTTTTAAAAACGCGGCGCTCGCATTGAAAACAATTGTAAAAATATGCTAGCTTTGAGGAAAAAAACGCTTTGGTGGCCTAACTAGTTTTTTTGGGCAACATTTGTTTTTTACAGAATGAGAGATGAGATTATTTTCTGAGGTGATCAACAGCATACCATTGCCAACAGACATTAAGAAGAAAATAATAGGGGTGCACAATATATCGATGCTTCTGATTGTATCTGCCATTTTTTTCCCCATTTAAATAACATTAAAATGTTTTTGAATTTGGTCATTATTATTACTTTTTTTGTTTCTGGTTTAGAATCTGCATACAGCATTTCAAGAGGCATCAGTTATTCTCCCACTTCACAGAAACTGTCCTGAGGGAACTTTCCACCAAAATGATCTTCCGATGTTTCCCTGCTGGTAATCATTTGATAAATCTTTGATTGTCTATAACTGGAAGAGATATTTGCCTCAAGCTTACAGCTTTACAACATTACTAAAGATCTATTGTTGCATATTGATTTTTTTGTTTTTCTTTTTTTTTTTAAGGGGAACATATTTACAGAAAGGGAGACATCAGCACTGGAATGTATGTGATCATAATTGGCAAGGTTGATCTGTCCCAGGACACAAGAGGTAAAAGCGCTTTTCAGCGTCTCTCTGCCGGAGCAGCTTTCGGTGATCACTCTTTACTGGAACGTAAACACCGTGACACTGCCGTAGCCTCAAACTATGTGGATATTGCCCTACTCTCCAAAAACTCTTTGGACAGTCTAGGTCTCTTATATCCCGTTGCTGTGAGCCATGTGCTACAGAAAGCATCTGATATTCTATAGCCGTAGTACACTCGTCACGCTTCTTCACTGTGACTGATAGTAGTTTGTTGATCAGACAGATAGCTGTGTGGTAGGTATATTGTTAAGTGTTACCGCAAGTTCATATTATTTTAGGATATTTTGTTAATTTACTATAATAGATTTTGTAATGTAATATTAATGTATATAGTGGTGCTGCTGATAAAAGCGATAGTGTGTTCATTTGTCATGTTCTATTAGTCTGATATATAAATAACTAAATTTCCAAATGAAATAAAAATCTTCAAATTTGCGTATCATTACGTCGTGCTGACAATTTATCCTCCAGTGTATTTACTCTATGAAAATACATATATTTAATTATTTTATATGAAAGGATTTGAAGAGGAAAACAATTATACAATTATAAATGAAGAGGCTCTTTTTTTTTAAGGCTAAGTGCAAAAAGCATTTAATGCTATTTACAGTAAATTAATATACCAGTATTTTCTTTGCATAATTAGTGTTCAGTGCTATTCATAATAACTACATATTAAATATAAATGTATTGTCTGAACTTAGAGCGAATCAGGCAGCGATGACGTGATGAGAACTGTGCTGACAGTGCAGAGAGACACTCTGTCCACAGTCCAGGAACATTAATAAGAGACCTATCAATTGAGATGCCAGCCAGTCTGAAACAAACTAACTCCACAATGAAATGGTTTTGAGACTAAGAACACTTGTTAGAGGTGGTCACAATTATAGAGTTTTAAAGTACTTTTAAAACATCAACTTTACCCAAGATTAATCGGTTAAAAGATCAGGCATTATCCTGATTATCACGGGGAACATCATGAGACAGAACTGCTTTGTGTTTCATGTGGAAATAACGAATAACTATTATTATTTATGATAAAACTTTACTTGAACTTTCACTGTTATAATTACTGCAATGCTATAATATCCTATTATATTTTTTTATTACATGGCTTGGTTGAATTCTAATGTAGAATGCGGTGTGTTATTTCTTGATAACAGACGCTGCTAAGTATAACACACCGTTGCCATGAAAAACAGAGCGTTGCTATGGACGCAGGATTCTAACCGTAGAGACGTAACGGACTATTTTCTTTAGCGGAAGCACTACAATAATTTTTAAATCAATAAACTCCTTTTTAAATCAATATTTTGTGTCAAATTATTGATTTATTTGGTAGGTAGCCATGAAATAAGAAGGATAATGTAGAGCGAGGCGGTTGTTATAGCGAATACAACCCCTTCAGGCTGATTCAAGACAGTCCTGGTCAGCCTGTCGGGGTTGTAACTTATTCGCTATAACAACCGCCTCGCCCTACATTATCCTGTACTTATTATCTGTGTAAGAAATGTTATCTTTAAGATGTGTGTGACCATCATATGACAGTAAAAGAGCACACACACAATCCTTATTCTAATATGGAATGGTAAAAGGCTGTTGGTACGTGACGGGGGGGCCTCCGCTCGAGGATAGGATATGATAAACGAGTTGAAAATATTTTCATTGGCCTAGAGAGATAACATTCTGAGAGTCAAGACTATAATAGAGGAAGGACTGTATGACTGCTGATCTTTTCTTGCAAGAAAATAAACCCAAAGACAATTACAATTAGTATATTCGTCTCTTATTCAGAAGTGTTTATTGTTTATTTGACACAACATATCAAAGCGAGAAACATATTATTAACACATTTACTGTCGCTATTCCAGAATATTTTGAATATTAGGCCTATTATCGATTCAGTCTTCCAAGTGTTTTGTAGCTTATAGAAACAAACAAATTTAAAGCACTGACACCACAAGGCAAACTGTACATTATCTCATTGTTGTACTGCACATTTTGTGAATCAGAGGCTGTTCTTTGAAGTCCTGCAATCCTAACCTTCTCCATTACCTAGTGTACGCGGAGTTTGCTCGGTCAGTGAAAGTAATTTTAACAGAAGGCTAAAAAATTATTTTGTAGCATTTTGGATGGATTCAACCACCATGTGACATATTTTAGCTTTAAAACTAATAAATTCACCAAAAGACAACTTTTGGGGCACTATTCGTTCTAAGATGTGTCGAATATCGGATATCAATAAAACACGTCATCAAATGATCTTTTAAAGACATTTTTTATTTTTTACAAACAAAATTGTATGACAAGCGCTGAGCGTGTTGGTTTCAGGCTCAGCACCAGCCAAAGCGCAAACACAGATTTGATTTCAGCAGTTGATAACGTGACGCACTGAATATTCTCGTCACACCGGTGTGATCATGTGCTTTAACCCCCTTGAGATGTTCTGACATGCCCTTACATTTGTGCTTTTTTCAGTTGCTTATAATAAACATATTAATGGCAAAGGTATAATTACACTCTATTTAGCACAAACAGGGCTACCATAATATGTGAACAACATGTATGTACATGTTTGTATTTTTGAGAGAATAATGTTTATGCATGGTTATTGGAAAAAATTAAAATGAAAGTTTCTGAAATAAGGCCACAAAACACATACTAAATTATGTGTCCACAAGACTTTTGACTAATAGATGTTGTCGCCTAGAGTTTTTGCTTCAAAATTATATGAAAATCATCCTGCCTAATCATTCATATAAAACAATACATTGATTTAAATTTTATAAGACACTTTTTGTTTGGAAAGGCATGTCAGAAAGGGAGTCGTAGATCCAATTGCAAGAAGGCAGTTTATTGACAGACAGGACAGCAATCCAAAGGAGAGAGAGATGAAGAGACAGGAATCAAACACAGCGTGGTAACTCAGACTGGACAGCTGGTTGAAGAAAACTCAAGGACGATCTCCGAGCTGCTTGGAAGCACAGACGAAATGCAGGAATGACTCAGCTTGGAACTCAGATACAGGAACTAGGTGAGAGAACAAAACAAGAGTGACGAACCGACACCAAGCATATCTCGCTCCAGCTAGATATAAGCAGCTGACTAGCTGCAGCTGAATGACTGATTGAGTGATCAGCTGGTTACTAGGCAACAAACAAGCTACCACACACACACAGACCCAACAACTACAAACACCAGACAGATACGCAAAATGAACACGGATCTATGAACCGTGACAATGCATGGGTGCGTGAATGATCATGAATAATGATGTGGTTCACACCTGAGAAGACAATGACCCGCATAATGCATAATGAGCCTTTCATTCAGATTTGTCACTGAGAGGGAACCACAAGAAAGAATGCGAGGACAAAAGAAAAAAAACAAACCAAAAAAAAAATATATATATGAAGAGTTTTAAGTGCCATCTGAAATTTTCTTCTTGAATGATCATTTTGTATCAAACTTGTATATTTAACAAAAGAGTGCACATTAATCATTACAGAAAGTATAAAAATCCTGGACTACTTTTGATGCCCAAACTTTTAGTGGGAAATCCAAATCCAGCCTCACCCTACTGGATTTGGTCTGTATTAGCAATTAGTAGACACCGGCAATATTTTTAAAAAAACATATCATTTTCCAGAGGGGTGAAATGAACTCCATCATGCAAAAATTGTCCAGGATCTCTATGCTTTATCTGAGGATGATGTACAGTCTTTCCACCAGGATTACAAACAAAGGAAGACATCACACTGTTAACAAAGCGCTGGGCTTTGTCAATCTTCTTGGGGTGGGAAGACCTCCACCGGCATCTCTGGCTGATGGCAGAGAAGATGATTTTCATCTGAGGGAACTGCGGATGGAGGCAAGTCCTGCTTGATCTCTGCGACAAGCTTCACAATTTTGATGGTCCCAAGGTCATTGCCGCCACAGTGGACCAACAGGACATCTGGCACGAAGGCACTGATGGAAGAAGGAGAGGAGATTTCTCCAAACCATGCCAAACCACCGGACCTGGGCATTCAGACCAAGGTTGGTCCCGATGGTCTCCCTCGCATGTTTTTCCCCACGGCGAATGTAGCTGTCCCCAATAATGTATATTTTGGGTCCTGTTGATTGTAAAACAAAAAGAAAACAACATTACCTTTAAAAAAAAGGATCTGGTGTAATATTAAATGTAACTTAAATTATATTAAATTTTTCCATATTTTACCAAATATAATTATTTTAACTGGATTTAGATCATTCTTAAATTATTCTCAAATTAAAAATCTCATAGTGAAATCACAATACAAGATTTTATTTCTAGATATTTCCACGTAATTTTTACTTACTCTTGGCCTCTGTGGAGATGAATGATACCTGATACCTAAAACAATATAAATAATTTAATGAGAAGGCTTATATTGACGTATTACGATTTTGTTTACATCTAGCTTTCTTTTTAAAAGCATGGCTTAGCACCAAAGAATGTTTCTGAATAAATCAGTCTGCACCAATCTCACAGGTCACTTAGCTCAAATGATCAGCTATGTCTTACGGTTCCTTGATCTCATTTAAAATGTAAAGGTGACCAGACCTTTTCCGTAGCAGCATCACGGCTCTGAAATGAGCTTCCTCTGTCCTTAACAATATCCCCTACATTAAATGCTTTTCAGAGTGCTCTAAAATGTCTCAGATTATGACTGTAACATAGTTCCTTGAGAAGTGAATGAGATGCTGCGTTGTAATGATGTAATGATGCCACTGCGTGATTGCGTCTGAAGCATGTGTGTCAACTAGTTCAATGGTGAGACAGGAACATTACGGGTGGGTGACGTCACGACCAAAAAAGCATAAAAGCACATCTGGAATGACCAGCGTTAGCTTCAATTAGCAGAAGCAAGTTGATCACAGGAATGAAGAAAGTATGGCAGGGCGACGCAGCGTCTCATTCCCTTCTTAGGGAACTATGTTTACAGCCGTACCCTGAGACATTCCCTTTCGAGGGAACTAGTGCTGCGTCAATGACGCTTTGGGAACGATAATGCCCAGATAATGACAGTGCGTCGTATCCTGAGATGCGAACAGATCCACTTCCGCTTGGCCGAAAACCTCCCATATATGCTTCGCCACCTCGGGGTGAAGTCTCCAATCACCGGGCCTCAGCCCCTGTCATGACAGGATGTCTGCTCCTACATTTTGGTACCCTGGGATGTACACTGCTCTCAGAGAGAGCATCTTCCCTAGGGACCACAGAAGGATCTGGTGTGCCAGTTTGCATAGTGGATGCAAACGCAGACCCCCCTGGTGATTTATGTTAGAGACCATCAATGTGTTGTCTGTGCGGACAAGCACATGATGAACTCCTAGGTCTGGGAGGAAGTGCTTCAAAGCCATGAAGACAGCCATCATCTCAAGGAAATGTATGTGCCAAAAACGATGATGACTCCTCCACAGACCTTGAGCTGAGCGGCCTTCCATTACCACTTGTGAGAGTGACTCAATGACAATGAGCTCCTAACACAGGACCCTGGGTCAAGAACCAAGGCTTCCTCCATATAACCAAGGTGCAAAGACATCTGCGTGTGACCTTGATCAAATGAAGTGGGTTCCCCCTTGGGGAAAACCCCTTGGTCTTGAGCCACCACTTAAAGGGTCTCATGTACAGGAGGTCAAAAGTTGTCACGTTGGACGCAGCTGCCGTCATACCCAACAGTCTCCGAAACTGTTTCACAGTGAGTGACTGGCCTAGCTTTACCTCTTTTACGACAGTGAGGGTAGCAGCAACACGAGCAGGCGATAGGACGGCTCGCATTGTCACTGAATCCCACACCACACCAAGAAAAGTAGTCCTCTGAACTGAAGAAAGCACACTATTCTTGGCATTCAGTCTCAACCCCAACTTTTGCATGTGGGTGAGAACGACATCTCGATGCCGCACCGCTAACTGCTCCGACTCTGCTAGATTAAGCCAGTCGTCTATATAGTTCAAAATGCTAATTCCTTGCAGTCTGAGCAGTGCTAGAGCTGCATCTATGCATTTCGTGAACGTGTGGGGTGATAGAGCTAGGCAGAGCGGAAGAACCTGATACTGTTATGCTTCGCCCCAAAAAGCAAACCTTGTGAACTTCCTGTGTTGTGGAAGGATGGAGACATGGAAGTATGCGTCCTTTAGATCCATCCTGACAAACCAGTCCTTGGATAATTTTGAGTCGCAATCTGCCTCAAAGTCAACATTTTGAACTTGAGCTTCTTCACTGAACGATTCAGACAACGAAGATCTAATCAACCCCTCATCCTTCATGGGAACAATGAAGTACCGGCTGTAGAACCCGGACTCTCTGTTGGGTATAGGAACCATTCTATAGCTTCCTTTGCTAATAGAGATTTTACTTCTTGTTCCATAACCAGAGCCTGCTCGGGATGCACCGCCGTGAGTAGTGCCCCATTGATCGCGGTGGAGAAGAACCATACTGAATTCTGTACCTTTTTTCTACAATCTGAAGGACCCATCGAGATGGTGAATGAGCAGCTGTATGCAACCCTTCACATCTAACACAGAAAAAAAACTCTTTCACTTTTGGAGAGTCTTTTGTTTTTCCAACATCTATATTATAAACAGTGGTCTGCAGGAAAGTGTAGAGAAAGTTGATGAGAACGTTGTCATAGAATTGTTAAAAACAAAGTGCACTTTGAGGAGCTTATCTAAAGCACCCATAGAGCCAGCTGTTTGACTAGGGGTAAGCTTATTATTCAGTGCAGTGTAGGGCAATCTCATCTCAACTCCTTCCTATGGCCAGAAGGAATGATGCTGTGATTGATCGGGCGCTGATCGTTATCAGCTGATAATAGCTTTATATAGTTTGATCAGTGGTCTCTATAAAGGCCGATCAGATGACACAGAACTCGAGAGACAATTGGCTGTACTACCAGGTGTCTGAAAAGGACAACACATATGCAATGTTAAATTTTTTTGACAATTCGTCTTTGCGGAGGGCGAAGACATAGCAACGACAGCAAGAAACTAGGGCTGTGCGATTTTAGTTATTTTATTTCCTTGACAGCTGTGCGCTTTCATTCCTCCCTAAAAGGCCAAAATTAGATCAGCGATTGCCGTAAAGTACAGTCTACTGTTGCTAAACTGCAGAACTTGCTCAATTTGAGCTTGGCCTTTTCAGTTCTGGGACAGTAATGTGCAGCTACTTCATGCCGCATGCACATGCTCTTAAGAGGCCCATGCCGCAAGTGTGTGTATTAGGACAGACCCTTGGTGTCACATTAAACTCAAACTAACCAGGATAATATTTTTAAACTACACATTAACTATTAGAAGCCAAAGATTTGTAGTTAAGACTGATTTTTGGCCCTAGAGTGTATGTGTGGTGTTCAGTGGTCCATGTTGACCTTTTGTATGAACTGTACTTTGTCAGCAGGGTTTCCTTCAATATTTACAATGGTTCCGTGGCTTTTGGTGTACCTTGTCCCACATTTCAAACTTGCACTCTTACCCCCTTTGAGTTTTCCTCTTTGTTATGAGCTTGATGTTATAGAGGGATGATTGTGAAAAATGTAAGTGAGATATAGGAATTGCTATTTGCTACAACATGTGAAATCGATAGAAACAATCAACCAGGGCTTAAAAATGGGGGGGTAAATCAATCGGTTCACTCCGAGCAGAATCAGCATTTTAACATTTCTGTTCATGCGTTTCTTCTTTAATATTACAATTCCAAAAGTGGTTTGATTAGAAAAAATACCAATTAATAGCATTATTAAAAAAACTATTACAAATACTTTATACCAGAAATTAAATATAACTTTATACTAGAGCTTGTGACTAAACCTTGTAACTTCAGGCAGTGGATCCTCAAACTGATCCTGGTATTTATAGTCTGGTATTTGCCCTTTAATCATAGCCAATACAGCCTGTGCATAACACTTCATCTTTTATAACACAAGATTTTGGACAAATGTATTAAATGAAAGGAAAAGCTGAGTGCCCACATAGCTACAAAAACCTTTTGTTAATAACCTTTGTAACCTGTAAGTTAGCAGCCATATCACCCTGTAGCCCAAGACTGGTTGCCCACTGAAGCTAAGCAGGGCTGAGTCTGGTTAGTACCTGGATGGGAGACCTCCTGGGAAAAACCAGGTTGCTGCTGGAAGAGGTGTTAGTGAGGCCAGCAGGGGGCGCTCACCCTGTGGTCTGTGTGGGTCCTAACACCCCAGTGTAGTGACGGGGACACTATACTGACAAAAGAGCACCGTCCTTCGGATGAGACGTTAAACCGAGGTCCTGACTCTCTGTGGTCATTAAAAATCCCAGGATGTCCTTCGAAAAAGAGTAGGGGTGTATCCCCGGCATCCTGGCCAAATTTGCCCCTTGGCCTCTGTCGATCATGGCCTCCTAATCATCCCCATATACTGATTGGCTTCATCGCTGTCTCCTCTCCACCAGTAAGCTGGTGTGTGGTGAGCGTTCTGGCGCAATATGGCTGCCGTCGCATCATCCAAGTGGATGCTGCACATTGGTGGTGGTTGAGGAGATTCCCCCCTTCTATGTAAAGCGCTTTGAGGTCTCAGAAAAAGCGCTATATAAATGTAACAAATTATTATTATTATTAATTATTATTAATTAAGTTAATATAAATGTAATGCTGATCTTACTGCCTCAAATGTGTCCGTTAATGACTGACAAAAGACAAATCTTCAACATTCACTGGTGAAAAACCTCAAAGTTCAATTTGAGCTTGATTTTTGGAAAATGTTAATAATATAATGACAGATGCAAGTGCCACAATACTAATTTTGTTCCTGTTTAAATATTTGTTTCCGGTTCGGAGTCCTGCAATCAATGAAATGGAATAAAATGCAGTACTGAGTACAGTTTATAAAAAAAAAAAACGCAGTATTAACAAGTTACAAAACAATAAATAAAATAGAATACAAACATAAAAAACAAGAGTGTCGCCAAATCAAAGAAAATATAAAAAACAAATGATTCCCGTAACTGATGACCCACACCCTCTAAACTAACAACCAAAAAGAAAATGTAGAAACAAAACTGAACTCTTCATCGTATTCGATGCTTTACATAAACTACGCTAACTAAAACCAAAAATACAAAAAGTGGCGATCGCTCTTAGCCTAACTAAAAATGAGGATTCTAACTGTAGTTGTTTGCAAATTCCTGTATGAACACCAATCAACAGAATTAGGAAGTGGTACAAAGTGGCAACATATAGTAAGCTAAACAAGTAGTAAATTCAGAATTAGAAAATTAACAAAAACATGAACAAGTGGCAAGACCACAAACACACCTCACTGTAACTTTGGCTAATCAAGAACAAAGGCAACACAAATTTGGCTCTGATCTCGTCTACCCACACTCACGTTGAACTTGACACAAGACTTAATTACATAATGCTGAATCAGTGCTCACTACTCAAGCAGTGACAAATAAGGCTTTTTATCCAGGCGGCACATCAGTGGATTGGTCGAGTGTCGTGTCGTCAAGTCAAGTCAAGTCATCTTCATTTATATAGCGCTTTTAACAATGTAGATTGTTTCAAAGCAGCTTTACAGAGATGTAAGGAATATGACTTAGCTCAAATGATTATAGGGAATCAAAATTATGAATCGGGTTGATTCATCTATATTCTTACAATATTAATAAATTATTGAAGCTGAAATTTAGACTTATTCGTATACATCAATGTTCAATTACAATGAATTATAATTCAATCATTAATATACCAAAATGTCCCTCTTTCAGATCAATTAATCAGAATAATTTTAAGGGAAATTAATGTATTAATTAAACAGTTGTTTGTCCCGCAAACTGGTCGTAAAATTAATTCCATCAACTTCTCAACAAAATTATCTCTTTCTTATAATTCGAAGAAAGCTATATTTTCTGGCCAAGAAAATTACTTTCTTGTTCTTATAAAATGTAGGTTACTTAACAGTAGCGCATTTGTAAAGCGTAGCTTGATCGTCATTTCATTGACTTGTAAAATGAACACTTATACAGAGACAATCTAGGATATAATGGGTCTTTAATAATTTGACTAATACTACATCGAACTAAGGAATACAAGTTCTACAATTTACATAAGTATGCATATAACAATACAAACAGTAAAGACAAATACAAGACTAAACGAATAACGAAAATGAGAGGGAGAGAGAGAGAGAGAGAGAGATCGGACAATGAGAGAGATGAGAGAAAGTGAAACTAACATGTGCGATCAAAGATCGATCACAGTTAGGCAAAGTCACAGGCAGGGTAACCTCGAGAGACAACAAGGAATCAAATCACCTTAAAAGTTCAATAAACTTATCTTGCAAAATGGTTCTCTTTGTTGCTGAAGAACGCCGAGTTCGTGCGTGTGTCCTAAGAGCAGCTGCGTGTGTTTCTTTAAGAAAGCAGGGCTTGCTTCGGTGTGCGCGGCCGCGGGATTTTCAAAAGAGTCTTTTTCTTTGAGTTGAAGTTGCTTGCTGCGTTTGCTTCGCTGAGTCCGAATACGAAAATAAAGAAAAGACTTAAAGAAAAGAAAAGAGAAATTCATTCACGAAAACGGTGAATGAATGCTCCCAACGGGAGCCATATGGGTCTTCTCGCTGATGAAGCGGGTTCGTAAAAGTGCTCTCTGAGATTTCCTGAGTTGGTCTTTTATGGAAAATATGGGTTGACGCCTCTGTTCGCACGAACAACCAATCACCTTCAGAGATTTCAGAGCGGGAAGAAGTTCTTTGTCTCGGGGGGCGACACCCACTCGAGGGAGTTATGGTGTTGTCTTAATACTCTAGTAAGATGATTCATATAGTAATAATCATATCATTGCAATCTATTATCGAGATTCAACTCCGTTAAGTCTCAAGATTTAAAATGATATAAAACATGTCATATGAAAGATTATGGGAATACACAAAGTTACATACTTGTATGCATCTTACAAACATTTTAAAGTTTTGATTAATACACGATAACATTGCAGATACACAAATTTGATATGGGAAAATCAAATCCTTGTTTATACATTTCTTAAGTAGTTATACATAAATGTAGGATTAACACTTTATTCCTACTCCTCTCCTGGAATCTCAGTTTGCTTGACATTCCGTTAGGGCAATAAAAACCAAGTGGGGGGAAGGCAATTGCCAGACAATCTTGAATGCTGATTCTAGATTACACATTAGAAAACTACACCTCTATTATAAAGCAAAGCTAATCACACATGCATAATGGCATTGTACTTATATGAAAATGATATTTCTAAGTTCTAATACAAAGGTGTGTGTGTGTGGGGGTGTGATGTCACGTAGCAGGAGGAAGTTTCGTTATCTTTCTGTGGTCCAGAGAGGGGAAGGGGGTTTGGAATGTCTCTGAGGTGCAATTAGTGTCGTAAAAGTCCATTTGTCGCCGACTAGCTGGAGCCGACGTATGATATACATTTGGGAGTCAGGAGGTTACAAGCTTTAGTAAGCTTAGCAAAGAACGTTTTGGGAAGGAATGTGCTTAGAAAACACAGAGAGTCTGAATTTGTTAATTCAGGACAAACGAACGAATGATTCAAATAGCCAATGTTGTTACAGAGATAAACGTATAATTTATGGTAACAGAGATTGTTTTGGCTTTATAGCGGTTCTTTAGTAAAGTTATTTCCAGCTAAGGTTAGTTATGATTGATTCGCTTCTGTCGCAACAATCATTTGTTATTAAATTAGGGGCCGCTAAGACGACACCATTCTCTCTACATAGACTTTAAACGCGAACCTGTGAGAAACGCTGATGGCGTTCACATGCGCATTAAGAATTGGTTCTATAGTTATGTGCGTTTGAATATATGTACGCAGGTTTGTAATTCCCTACAAACCAAGCCTAAACAAAGTACTGGTGTTACCTTATAATTTTTTATACACAATTTTATTTCATTTTATCAATTCGGGGTAGATACGCGAATTGAGTTTCCCGACAACGCTTTATCTGTAGAGTGGTAAAGGGATCCTCCATAGGGAGAGACTAGTTGGCACTTCAGCACTGCGTTGTCATCGGGTCCAGGCGAAGGTCCTTCATCAGATCTGGATACGGCCTGGATCCGGCAGGCTGCGGGAAAACCTCGGGATAAACAAAGACACTAAAATTAGCGTAGATGCCATTCTTCTTATGATGTAACGAGTACATCAGGATTTATGGGAAGTGTTCCCGGTTCCAGCTGACCTAATCTATGCAGCCTAACATTGAATTATAGAAGTCTATAATGTATTATGTGAAAGCTAGGTCAAAGAGATGTGTTTTTAGTCTAGCTTTGAACTGACAGAGTGTGTCTGCTTCCCGGACAATGGTAGGAAGGCTGTTCCAAAGTTTTGGTGCTAAATAGGAGAAGGATCTACCGCCAGCAGTCGATTTTGATATTCTAGGTATTATCAACTGGCCGGAATTTTGAGATCGCAATAGACGTGAAGGACTATAATGCGTTAAGAGCTCGCTCAAATACTGCGGAGCTAAACCATTTAGTGCTTTGTAAGTGATCAGCAATATTTTTAAATTGATGCGATGTTTAATAGGGAGCCAGTGCAGTTTTGCCAGAACCGGGCTAATATGGTCATACTTCCTGGTTCTGGTAAGAACTCGAGCTGCTGCGTTTTGAACTAGCTGTAGTTTGTTTATTAAGCGTGCAGGGCAACCACCCAGTAGAGCATTACAATAATCTAGCCTTGAGGTCATGAACGCATGAACTAATTGTTCCGCATTTGTCAATGAGAGCATATGACGTAATTTAGATACATAGTCGTCACAACTATGATTGACAGTCGAGTTGTCCGATGATCGTAAACCTAAGAGCAGGATATAGAAACAGCGGAGAAGAGCAAGTGAGGGGAGCAAGAAAAAAACAAACAAAATTTGCAGAACACACATGGAATGCAACCTTTCATCTATTGCATTTTCCTTGCACCACCAATACCATCGTCTCACTTTATGTAAATAACCCTCAGTTCTTTTAATTAGTTTTGGGCATTAATATATTAATCTGATATTAGCGTAATTCTATATTTCTTAATATTAGTTTAATATTCTTAATATTGTGTTTATTATATTTTGGAAGTTTACTTTGCACTCTTAGTTATTTAACCTACAGAGACCTTTATTTTGAAAGGCAGCTTGCCGGAAAGGCGAACAGATCGCCCGCGCACAGAGAGCGCACATACATACAGTATAGATTGCTGACAGTCGGAGACACAGAACCATGCGGTCACGGATTCACGGATCTGAATTCTAGTATTAAGGTCACTTTTAAGTGAATTTAGGCATCTAGCTAGAATTTTAACCTCAAAGTTTATAAGAACAAAGCCAATGTTTTCCACACAAAGATAATCACACAATATGAGAATCCGAAGCACACTAGTAAAGTCTCTCAGGTGAGCTCCGGCGAGGGCGGCACGGCGCTTCTTGGACGGCGAGAATGGGGAGAAGAGTTGAAGTCTGGTCAACTTTATGATAATGAGCTATAACGCGGTTCGGCGGCAACCAATCGGAATGTAGAAGTCCTCCGCTTGAGAGGATTCCAGAGAACGCAGTCAAGTAATTCGATCTGCATCAGAGCATCCCCGCATCTTTCTACAGCGTCGTTGGCAGGGCGGCGAGAGCAGCAAAATTCGCTTAAAGGTGACCTTAATACTAGAATTCAGATCCGTGAATCCGTGACCACATGGTTCTGTGTCTCCGTCTGAATGAACGCGCATTCTAGCTAAAGCCTAGAACACAGCAAGCAGACGCCGACGAACTATCGCTGATGGAAGCCGACTGTTGTCGCCTCGCGTCGGGGTAAAAAGCTGCACTTGAACACACCGAGAGAACTACTGCTGACTGTTAGCTAGAATGCGCGTTCTGCACCTGCGTGTGAATGAGACAACTGTCTATTTCTGCAGATATATTCGTCAGATATACACCGTCGGCTTGGTGTGTTCCATGCTTAACAGTCAGCCGTAATCCTCTCAGTGTGTTCAAGTGCAGCTTTTTACCTCGACGCGAGGTGACAACACAGTCGGCTTTCATCTACTTACAGGCCCTGACTTGATGAATAGTCTGACTGGCATTCATTTGTGGTTCAGACAGTATCCAGTGTCCTTGATGTGTGATATTGAGAGGATGTTCCACCAGTTCCATGTTGACAAAGCAGATCGAGATTACATACAATTTCTATGGTGGAGATATGGAGATTTCTACTCACAGCCTCAAACGTTCCGCATGAGAGTACCTCTATTCGGTGCCTCGTCGTCCCCGGGATGCGCTAACTACGGACTGAAACATCTTGCAAGAGAAGGTGAATATCTGTACCACCTAGGTTCACAGTTCATTATGCGAGATTTCTACATGGATAATGGAGTCTCCAGTGTTGAATGTGCAGAGAAGGCCATCCATTCGGTGTGAGAAGCTTGCCAGGTTTGCGCACTAGGAGGTTTAAGATTGCATAAGTTTGTGTCCAACAACAAGGCAGTTTTGGAGAGCATACCACCCTCTAAGTGTGCTGTGGACGTTACAGCTGTCAATCTGTCCTTCACTGACCAGCCTTTGGAAAGAGCCTTGGGCATTTACTGGCAACTGGAACATGATAACTTCAGATTTTGTGTCAACCTAAGGGACCAGCCAGCAACCCGTAGAGGCATACTGTCTATAGTGGCCTCATTGTTCGACCCCCTAGGGTTTCTTGCACCATTCTTGCTCAAAGGAAAGGCTGTTCTGCAAGAAATTTGCAGAAATGGCATGGGCTGGGATGATCCTTTACCTGATGGTTTGCAGCCAAGGTGGGAGCATTGGAAGGCCGATCTTGCAAACTTAGAGAAGATCAAGGTGCCTCGTTGTATTGTGCCTGCTGGATTTCAGAGAATCACAAAGAGAGAAATTCATCACTTCTCGGACGCCAGCACGAGAAGATATGGCCAGTGCTCATACCTTAGGCTCGAGAACGAACAAGGTGATGTCCATTGTGCTTTGCTCATGGCAAAATCTAGAGTAGCCCCACTTAAGGTCAAAGCAATCCCTCGGTTAGAGTTGACCGCTGTGGTTGTGTCAGTTGAAGGGAATGATATGTTAAAGGCAGAAATGAACCTTGCCGATGCAGAGGCATATTTCTGGACTGACTCTCAAGAGGTGTTCGGCTATATAAACAACAAAGCTCAACGCTCAGTTCAGAGAATTCATCACAGTACAACTCCTCAACAGTGGCGATACATTCCCTCAGATAAAAATCCAGCCGACTATGCATCACAAGGTATGAGTGTTAATGATCTTGTCACTTCCAGCTGGTTCATAGGACCGAACATCTTGTGGGAAAGGCAAATAGCTCCCCCTGTGGATGTTAACACACAACTTCCAGTTGCAGACCCAGAGGTCAAGAAGGCTCAGTCACTGAACAAGCAAACGGTACAGTATTCCTGCTTATCCAACCGTCTCACAAAGTTGTTCTCATGGTCCAGTGTCATCCAAGCAGTTGCATGTCTACTTCGTCGAGTCAGGAAGGACAAGTCAAGTGACCACAGTACAGTGGCAGAACGTGAGGATGCTAAGTGCATCATCATCAAGGACGTACAGAGTCAGATGTATGCAGAAGAGATAGCCTTACTCCGTAAGGGCAAGCAACTCTCACGCAACAACAGGCTATGTAATCTAGACGCCTTTGTCGACCACGATGGATTGCTCAAGGTGGGAGGAAGGCTTTGCAATTCTTCTGTCCCTAACTCCATTAAATATCCAGTAATAATTCCAAAGGAACACCATCTTACAAAACTTCTGATCGCTGATTGTCATGAAAAAACAACATCAAGGAAAAGGCTTAACTATAAATGAAATCAGATCAAGAGGATTTTGGATAACAGGAGTAAATAGGACTGTAGCCTCCTTTGTACGATGGTGCGTGAGATGCCACAGAAGAGCAAAAAATGGCCTGCCTTCAGAGCGTATAGATCCATCCCCTCCATTCACGTACAGCGGAATGGATGTTTTTGGTCCGTTCATCACCAGACAAGGCCGTAAATCGTACAAGAGGCATGGACTTCTCTTTACCTGTTTCTGTTGCAGAGCCATCCATATTGAGATGCTGGATGACATGTCCACGGACACCTTTATCAACGGCCTGCGTTGTTTAATCGCTATCAGAGGAGCAGTTCGTCAAATAAGGTGCGACCAAGGCAGTAATTTAATTGGAGCTAAGAATGAGTTTGCTAAGGCCATGAAAGAGATTGACACCAATCGTCTGTTAACGCTCTTAGCAGAAAAACAATGTGACTTTGTCTTCAACACACCCCATTCAAGTCACACAGGAGGAGTTTGGGAGAGACAGATTAGAACTGTGAGAAGTGTTCTTCATTCCACTCTGTCCTGATCTTCAGGAAGGCTTGATGATTCTTCCCTTCGGACCTTCTACGAGGCTATGGCAATTGTAAATAACCGACCGCTCACAGTAGACAATCTGAATGATCCTAAAAGTCCTGAGCCCCTTACCCCAAATCACCTGCTCACTTTGAAAACTACCCAAGCTCTACCACCCCCTGACAAGTTTGTTAGAGAAGACGTATATGCTCGATAGAGATGGCACCATGTCCAATACTTAGCGGAGCAATTTTGGGGTCGTTGGCAGAAGGAGTATGTGTCTAACATTGCAACAAGACAATGCTGGCTTACACCAAGAAGGAACATGCAAGTTGGAGATATAGTCTTGGAGAAGGCAAACGATCTGCCCAGGAATCAGTGGTGCTTGGCAGAAGTTATTGAGACTGTAGTTGACAAGGATGGCTTGGTGAGAAGAGTGAAGATACGCTTTGGAGACAGAAAACTGGGAAAGGATGGTAAACGTCTGAACAAACCTTCAATAGTGGATCACCCAGTGCAGAAGCTGGTACTGCTGCTACAGGCAGCCTGAATCATTTGTGATTAAAGTTTGAGATTTGTGGTCACTCATGATATGGTGGGAGTGTAAATAATCAGTTATTTGAAATAGTTTTGGGCATTAATATATTATTCTGATATTATCATAATTCTATATTTCTTAATATTAGTTTAATATTCTTAATATTGTGTTTATTATATTTTGGAAGTTTACTTTGCACTCTTAGTTATTTAACCTATAGAGACCTTTATTTTGAAAGGCGGCTTGCCGGAAAGGTGAACTGATCGCTCGCGCACAGAGAGCGCGCATACATACAGTATAGATGGCTGATAGACGGATTCACGGATCTGAATTCTAGTATTAAGGTAACCTTTAAGTGAATTTAGGCATCTAGTCTAAAGATGTTTGTTTTGGTTTTTTTGTGTGTGTTTTTTGTGTGTCTGTTGTTTAGCACCTGGTTGGAAAGGAGTACAAGGTATACATCATGTATATTTATGCACTTGTATAATGTTACATAGTATATCTTGTCTTTATGATTGTTTTATATGTGTTTGTTTGATTTATGAGTAATTTAAGTTGTTTATGATAAATGTTCCTTAATTTCGTAATTTTGTTGCTATATCGTCTATTGTTTTGTTTCTTTTATATGTACGTGAATTATTTACAAATTCCAATAATGATAATTCATCTGTTCTAGCTCTTACGATGTTGTGATGGCGTTGTGAAGGTATACAAGGAGTTAATTAACAGATATGTTATTTCACTTCCTGCCCTCCATCTGAATTTCGCGCTCTGGCGAAGCAGCAACGTGACGTCATGTGAAACCAACCTATTGGATAGACCTACAACCAATCAGAGCAACGGAGTAAGTGACATATGTTCTTAATTACATTTTCAGATCGACAAATGATCACGGATCTCTGTTCCTCTTTTAAAATCAATGCGCTGTCAATATCTTCTATAACAGACGCGATGGCGTAATCTACACATCTCAATTCTCCAGCGGCAGTCATCTTTGTTGTAAACGAATTTAACCCAAGTGCTCTTTGCTGACGTGGATGATGATTACGTTACTGTTGATAATCTGTCCATCATTGTATAAAGCCCACCCTGACAATTGGTTCGAGCATAGTTGCTCCACAACGGATCAAGTCCAGACCGAACTTCCTGACTTCAAATGTTGTGGGCGGGGCTAAGTTCGGCTGGCATCCAGGCTAACACTTTAATATTTCCATGTTTGAAAGCTGTGTATTGAAGAGCTTCTGTGCTCCTATTGGTCATTGTCACAGATGTGACGGAACCCGTCATGGAGGACCAAAAAAATTTTTTAAACATGCTAGTCTTTCTGTTGTGACATTGTGGCACATCGGTTGTCGTACAATGACACACTATACGAGATGAAACGATTGATTCTTTCATCCCGACACCCATTGACGTTTATGAATCATCACAACACCCTATGCCAAGTGGACCGGGCTGATATCGTGTATAACCCGGCATAAACTTTCATGAATACACACCCACTGGAACAGTTTTACAGGAACTGATTTAAATTCAGCTTTCTTGAAGGACATCTCAATTCTCTAATTGCACCACAAGGAGGCGAGGAAGGAGGAGTGAGAAAGCTTGACTCCTGAGGAGTCATAAGCGAGGATTCACAGTTGTATCCTTCCCTCACATCCTAAGTGGAGCTAAGATACGAGAAAATTAAACAAGAATGCACAAATAAGAAGTGTGAAGCACCCATTGATCTCTCCTGCAGAGGTAGTCTTTTGTCGCACTATGACACAATAATATGACATACTACGTAATTAGTTTTTTGAGCTTGGTTTCCATAAAAGCTGTTCTCTTACGAGAGGTTCTCTCGTATTGCGTAAGTAGCTTACGCATCGGGAAAGTCTTCTTTCTTCGAGATCTGAAGCCAAAAATTATCCTTAATTTTGTATTTATTGTCAACGCAGTGCGGCAGCTAGCAAACCATAGCAGGCTGAACAAGCGTGCTCATTGGTTGCCTGGCGGCAACTGCTTAAGCGCCCTCCACACCCCTCTAACCGTCAAGATGGGTGTGGCCAGTGTGTATATAAGCAAGGCTCACAGGCTGAGAATCTGATTTTCTTGTCTTCAGCGAAGCTCTTCGCATCGCTGGATCTTGAGAGCCGCCGCCGTTGAAACCAGCGACCAGCAAGCTTAGGACAGCGCCTGAGGAAGCCGGCCGCCTTCGCCGCCTTCAGCCATCCGTGCCTGCTACGCTATCCGGCGACATATCCTTTTTCATTGCTGTGTGTGTTCGCCCCGCGACACACACTTTCTCTCATTTCTAAAAGAGCACGAGGCGTTTTTCTAAAAATGCCTCGTTTTTCTTGCGGTTCATGCCGCGCACCGCTCAGCAACGGAGACCGCCATCTCATTTGCGCTCTCTGCCTGGGCCGTGATCACTCGTACGCCTCCTCACCCGGGCTGTCGACCAGCTGGGCCTCGAGTGGGCTCCCCCTAGTGAGCCAGCGCCGAACAGGCTCGACGGCTGCTTTCTGCATCGCCGCCGCCGATCGCCAGTGTCCAGGACCGCACCCTTCCTGCCCGAGCTCCACAGCGAGCTCTCTAAATCGTGGAACGCACCTTTCTCCGCGAGGGTTTCTTCACACGCCTCATCGACGCTCTCACAGGTTGACGGCGCCGTTGAGAAGGGGTATAATGCCATTCCCCCCGTGGAAGAGGCGGTCGCAGCGCACCTTTGCCCGCCCTCTGGCTGGCGCTCAAAGGCTGCCCTCCCGTCTAAGGCCTGCAGAACCACATCAGCTCTCGTCGGCCGCGCTTTCTCCGCCGCCGGACAGGCTGCCTCTGCCCTTCACTCTATGGCCGTGCTGCAGATCCTTCAAGCGAATCTCCTCCGCGACTTGGACGAGAAGAGCAGGGATTCTGCGTTGGTAACGGATTTGAGGAGCGCGACGGACCTTTCCCTTCGCGCCACGAAATCCGCTGCACAGGCCCTGGGACGGTGCATGTCCTCTCTGACGGTCACAGAGAGGCATCTCTGGCTGACGCTCGCCGACATGAGGGAGTCAGAGCGCGCGGTGTTTCTCAACGCCCCCCTCTCCCCCACCGGCCTTTTCGGCCCAGCGGTTAACGGGATCGTGGACCGCTTCTCGGAGGTTCAGAAAACCACTCAGGCAATGAACCTTTTTCTGCCTCGACGCTCTAGCTCTGCTGCACGCCGCCCTCGCGATCAGCCTGCGCGAAGCTCCAACCAGCGTCCAGCTCAACCTCCGTCTTCGCAGCGACGACAGGGCGGCCGCCCTAGATCGCGCTCGAACAGCCGCTCGAACAGCCGAAACAGACCGCCTCCTCCCCGGGGACCCCGGCAGAGGATCGCGGTGAAACCCGAGCCCGCAAAGTCTTCCTAGCCAGAGGGGAGAAAAGACGGTTGTGTCCCGCTGCGGCCGGACCGCTGTTGAAACATTATATCCTGTCAGTCCCCGTTGCCACGGCTACTGCAGATGTTCATCCCGCAGCCAACGAGCCGGTAAAATTACCCTCTCGCCTGCACTCAACCGCCGTTTTCACGGCGAACCAGAGAAATCTCAAAAAGTGCATAATGTCTGGTTACACGGCTCGCGCCGCATATGTTTCAGATGCAGTAAATGTGCCCACTTTTCTGTGTTCACCTCTGCACCTAAGCACTATAAACCCCGTGTCTATCACAGAGCCCACTCTCATAAAGCAGCCACCGGCTGCTCGAGTGATAAAAGTAGGTCACGTGTCCGCTTCACAGTGCCCACACCTACTCACTGCTCTATCTGTCACACGGCCCCTCACGACCGGTCATGTTCCAAATACAAATGCTGTGCCCGCTCCCCTGCGCTCACACATTATCACGAACACTCCGCCCCCGCCTTCGCGCGTCGAGTCTCACACTATTCGTTCCCCGTCCATAGCCACCGGGACGTTATGTGTAAAACGGCCGGCTATCGCTGTGAGCGACCCGCCGTGTCTAAGCACAGAGAGCGCGCGCTGCGCCCGCCCCTCCGTTTCGAGCTCTCGAGCCCGCTACGCGCGGCGATCAGAGCCCGGAGGCCATTCTGCCCCTGGCGACACATGCGAAAGCGTGGGAAGCGATTCCAGGTGCATCAGAATGGGTGCTAAGCACAGTGAAACACGGCTATACTCTGCAGTTCGCTCGCCGCCCTCCGCGCTTTCGAGCGCGTACCGAGACGAGAGTGAACGGGGAAGTAGCACACCTACTTCGTGCAGAAATAGCGTCACTTCTGTGCAAAGGGGCTATAGAACCGGTTCCCCCTTCTATGAGCGAGTCAGGCTTTTACAGCCGTTATTTTCTCGTTCCCAAGAAGGACGGAGCTCTCAGACCGATTTTGGATCTGAGATATTTGAACAAAGCTCTTATGAAAAGACCGTTCAAAATGCTCACGACCAGACAGATCCTCGCGCAAATTCGCCTGAGAGACTGGTCTATCTCCCTCGATCTGAAAGACGCATACTTCCAGATCCAGATAATACCCCGTCACAGGCCATTCTTGAGATTCGCCTTCGACGGCCAGGTTTATCAGTACACCGTCCTACCATTCGGCCTGTCTTTGGCACCTCGCACATTCACGAAGTGCATGGACACGGCTCTCGCTCCCCTGAGAGGGCAGGGTATGCGAATTTTGAATTATTTGGACGATTGGCTGATTCTAGCACAGTCAGAGGCCGAGCTCATCGCTCACAGAGCAGTGCTTCTCAGCCATTTGAACAGCCTGGGGCTCACGGTCAACTGGACCAAGAGCTCACTAGTGCCCAGTCAATCAACCTCGTTTCTGGGCTTGGAACTGGACACTGTGGCAATGACGGCCCGCTTGTCACCACAGCGCGCGCGCCGCATTCGACGCCTAGCCGCGTCCCTCCGGCCGGGCAGCATCGCTCCTCTCAAGGTTTTTCAGAGGATGCTGGGTTGTATGGCTTCAGCTGCCGCAGTGCTTCAGCTGGGTCTATTACATATGCGCCCGCTACAGCGCTGGCTGAATGCCCGAGTGCCTCGCAGAGCCTGGACCTCCGGCGGCATTCGAATCAGAGTGACTCAGAGCTGCGTTTCAGCACTGAAGCCCTGGTTAGCGGCCGACTGGTACCAGCAAGGGGTAACAATGGGAGCCATCTCACACCGCAAAGTTATCTCGACAGACGCTTCCACCTCAGGTTGGGGCGCTCTTTTCGAGGGCAAGCCGGTCTTTGGCCTGTGGTCAGACCAGGAGAAATGCCTCCACATAAATTGTTTGGAGATGATAGCGGTCGAGAACGCGCTCAAGCGCTTTCTTCCATTCATACGGGATCACCATGTGCTAGTCCGTTCGGACAACATGTCTGTGGTGTCCTATGTGAACCGACAGGGCGGTGTCAGGTCCAGGAACCTGTGCAAACTGACAGAACGCCTTCTCGTGTGGGCTCACCGCTCGTTGCGCTCCCTGAGAGCAGCGCACGTGCCGGGCCACCTGAATGTCGGCCCAGACAGACTGTCCAGGAACATCATTCCCCCGGGAGAATGGTCCCTGCACCCTCAGACAGTCCAGATCCTCTGGCGCCTATTCGACAGAGCGGAAGTCGACCTCTTCGCGTCACAAGACAACGCGCACTGCCCGATATTCTTTTCAAAAAGCGAGGACGCGCTGTCCCAAGCCTGGCCCAGCCTCCCGCTTTACGCTTTCCCTCCCATCTCCCTGCTGCCGCAGGTCCTAGCGAGAATCAGGGAAACGCACCACCCAGTGCTTCTTATAGCTCCACGTTGGGAGAACCAAGTCTGGTACCCAGAGCTAGTGAGGCTGTCGCACTCACCCCCATGGCTCCTCTCTCAAGCCGGAGGATCGATCTGGCATCCCCGTCCGGAGAGATGGTCTCTACATGCATGGGTGATCAACGGATACCCGTTGACCTGCCAGAAGGGGTCTTGAACACGATCGCGCAGTCTAGAGCCCCCTCTACGAGGCGGCTCTATGTCTCTAAATGGTCTGTGTTCACTAAATGGTGCGCTACCAAGAGCTTGGATCCACAAGCATGTGGTGTCCCGCGGGTGCTCTCCTTCCTACAGGAGCTGTTGGATAAGGGCAGGTCCCCTTCCACGCTCAAAGTTTATGTGGCGGCTATCGCAGCGTTCGCTCAGACGACGCTCGGCCGCGCAATAGGAAGGAACGAGCTTATCATTCGTTTCCTCAGAGGAGCCAGACGGATGAATCCCCCGCGGCCCCCCTCGGTTCCTATTTGGGATCTGTCCTTGGTCCTGGAGGCCCTGAAGGCTTTTCCCTTTGAACCGCTTGAATCCGTGGATTCTAAGTATCTTTCGCTCAAAACCGTTTTTCTGATTGCTCTGTCATCAGTAAAACGCGTGGGGGATTTGCACGCGCTATCTGTTAGCCCTGCATGTCTTGAGTTCGGACCGAATGACTCGAAAGTCATCCTCAGACCGAGACACGGTTACATCCCCAAGGCGATTGGAACCCCCTTTAGGGCTCAAATCATCTCCCTTTCGGCTCTGCCAGCATCCGATAACGGAGACAGTGATAACCTCCTATGCCCTGTTAGGGCGCTGAGAGTTTACATCACGCGCTCCGCCGCGTTCAGGCGTTCCGAGCAGCTCTTCGTTTCTTTCGGCGGGCGCACCAAGGGTCTCGCCGCCTCGAAACAGAGCCTGTCCAGGTGGATTGTGGACGCGATTGCAGCAGCTTACGCCTCCAAACACCTGCAGTGTCCTTTGGGTATCAGAGCCCACTCCACTAGAGGCATGGCCTCTTCGTGGGCCTGGTCCAGCGGAATTTCTATTCACGATATTTGTATGGCGGCGGGCTGGGCCTCCCCATCGACATTCGTGAGGTTTTATAACCTAGAAGTTCCTGCCTTGCAGGCTAAACTGTTATCAATATAAATAAGCTGTACGCTCTGCCCAGTCACTTATGCGCAGACTACGCTTGCATACTGGTTATATTTCTGGTATGGCACCAGGGGAAGGAGAGTTTGGTGTTCAGACCGGCTGTGCCGTTCTATCCCTTTTTTCCCTCTGCGCGCTGTGTATCGGTGCTGGCCCGCACTGCTGGCCGCTTCTCTTACACTCTACCGCGCGAGGGCTTATTCTCCCCATAAATAGATTGCGCTCTGCTCTGTTTATTCTCCCTTATTCGTGCTAATGTATTATGTGGGCCCGCTCCGCCGGCCTCACTACTTACATGAATATGAATGGACCGGCTGTGCCGCTCTATCTATTCATAAAATGAAGTGTTTTTGTACATGTGTTGGCCCGTTTCCTCTACCGGCCACCTGTTCCAGCGTTATGTTTTTTCCCCGGTCTCCCTGGGATTCATATGCTGCATGCTCGGCGCGCACGGCGTTGACAAGGGGTTCCCGATGCGTAAGCTACTTACGCAATACGAGAGAACCTCTCGTAAGAGAACGTACTCGGTTACTATCGTAACCTCGGTTCTCTCTAGAAGAAGGGCTCACTGATAGGCTTAAGCAGTTGCCGCCAGGCAACCAATGAGCACGCTTGTTCAGCCTGCTATGGTTTGCTAGCTGCCGCACTGCGTTGACAATAAATACAAAATTAAGGATAATTTTTGGCTTCAGATCTCGAAGAAAGAAGACTTTCCCGATGCGTAAGCTACTTACGCAATACTCGTTCCCTCTTCTAGAGAGAACCGAGGTTACGATAGTAACCGAGTACGTTTTAGTACAAAGAATTAAGTCAAAAGATCAAGGAAAATTTGATTTCTCAATTCATGACCCCTTTAAAATGTTTGTGAATACAGGTCCAGTTTAGGATGAACATGATCCTTTCATATTTTGTAAAACGTGAAATCAGAGTTCAGATTCCAAAGGTTAGATTCCCAGCGAACACAAATGTTTAAAATATTTTGCTAACCTTCCAATTAAGTTATGAAAGCGTTATTTCTGAATGTCCTCTGAATGTTTAAAACTTTTAAAGACGTTTAACTTGTGGGAACATTCCATTCTATAATTTTGAAAACTATGGGAATGTTACTTGTGAATGTTCTAAACATCCTGAAAGAAGAGTTAACATTTAAAAAATGTTTGGCGAACATCCAATTAAAACGTTTTAGAAAAAAATAAAAAATTAATCCATTGATGATATTGTCACGCTTTAGCAAAGCATGATGTTGGAAGACGATTAACAAACTTTATTAACAAAAGCAAAACATAAACTCAACATAAACGTTAACAAGAACCGACAGATGAGAACTGAAACACAGGCAAATAAATGCTAAGTGCAAACAAAGATGATTGAATGAACACGTTTCTGGAACATGTTCATTACTTTGAGAGAAAGTTGTCAAAACCTTGGCCAAATTTCTGAGAACATTCCCTTGTTAGCTTGGTTTAATTATAGTATTTTTGGTTACCAATTTATATTTGACAAACTTTTTTTTAAAGTGAACTTTACAAAACCATCGTTTTCTTATTCATATAAAAAGACAAAAAAGTAAAAAAAGAGACTTATCTTACTTTCTCAACGGGTTTCCTCAAGGTCACTTGTTCTGCACAAGCTCTTTATGAAAATTCCAGTGCAGGGGATTTTAATCAGATTAAAACTTATTGCACTCTGTGTGTGTCATGGAGGGGGTGACTTTTAATTCACTTCAGCTCTGTGTTTGGAAGAATGCTTTGTGTTCAGAAATCAGAAACTCCTTTTGGCAACCATTAACCCCAAAATTAATCATTCATAGCTTTTGTTTTTTGCGTAATTTTCATTGAAGGTAAAGAGTTCAGTCGTGGTGAGTTGTGTCAATCTGCGGAGGAAAACTCTAGAAATATTACGGGAGTCTCGGATCAGTATGGGTTTTGCAGATCTCCTGGAAGAAGTTGGCGGGTTTGGACGCTTTCAGTTGATTCATGTCATGCTTCTGTCCATCCCAGGCCTTCTGATGGCTTGCCAGAATTTACTAAATAACTTTACTGCTGGTGTGCCGGAGCATCACTGTCGCATACCGAATATAACGGCTGCACTGAACGAGAGCACCTCATCCCTCCTGCGCGCGTTTATCCCACTGGATTCATCACTGGCACTGTCCAAATGCACTCGGTACACTGAAACTCAGTGGCATTTAATCACAGACAAACTGAGTCACAGAAACGCGACTGAACTGCAGACAGAGAGTTGTGCTGATGGCTGGACATATGACAAGACTGAATTCAGCTCATCTATAGTATCAGAAGTAAGTTGTTTCATTAGCTCTGACACAAAATATGTTGGCCTATTTATCAACATTATAGGTCGAAATTTATACAGTGGTGTACAAATGTTTTAGGATTTAAAAAAAAACTGAAAAGTTTTGAAAGCTCTAAATAGGCTAAATATTGCAAATTCTGCACTTCTAGGTTTATGCAAATTAGTGGCAATGAGATATGTCGACAATTTGTAGACATTGAGTCAAAAAAAAATTCTATTGTAGCACGAGATGCTCTTTTCAAATCATGCTGGATAACATGGATCATGGTTTAGTCCATGTCATACAAACGGCTGAAAGCAAAAGAAAACACACCAAATACTGAGACATTCTCAAATGAACATGAATTAAACTTTTTTAACATTTCAATTGTTACTTACAGCGATAAGCGAATTTGCAATTTTATTAAATATATGAATAAAATAATATTAAATGAGAAAAGTGGGAAAAGTATTACTAGGGTCATTCTGTATCAACTCAACCAGAGGTCACCGGCTCAAATGTTTGACTTTGATTTTTCTTTCTTTTTTTCTGTAGAAAGGCAAACATAAATAGTGATGATAATCAAAATATTAAATGTCACAGATGAATATGTACTGCGCAATCCACTGTTTTGTAGAGGGCGGTCAAAATTTCAAGATTTGGAGCCAAATTAGAGGGGTTTAAAAATGACTTTAGAAAGATGTCTGCATCATTATTATATTTTTACACAGTGATTGGTAGGTGTATTAGTTAAATCTGTTTACTTTAGAAATCTTTGTTTAATTAAATGCTAACGGTGACCGTTCAAAAATGGAAAAAAGTCTTATTGTGGTTTTTTTGCCTCAAGTTTGAATGCCTGTAACTCAAGAAGTATTAAAGATATCTTAATATCTTTTTAGATTCCAGTTCTTAACAAACTTTTCACTTAGTATCTTCATTTTAAAGGCCCTCGATGGATCAGTCCCAGAGATATGGAGATATTAATGCAGCGCCATGAGTAAATTGGTCATTTGCACACATTTTCAGTGGTCAAACCCCAAATGTGGGTCACTTTGCATACAGTTTCTTTCTTTTAAAGAGGAATATCTGAAGAACAAATAATGTTGAAACTTGAAATTGTTGTGGCAAAAATTCATTAAACAATCATCAACTGCGTAAGAGACACTCTGAAAATCAAATGATCATTAAAAGCATTTTATTCCTGCAAGAAGGCTCAGTTGAGACACAGAAGTCACAAGTACAGTCTGTGAAACAAGTGCGACGACGAGAGGGAGGGCAGAGGAGCCTTTATACTGCTTTCAAGGTCTTCTGCTTACAGGCCCTTATCTAAACAAGGGAAGGTTTCTCTGCTAGTGATCTAAGTTTATTCTTACAAACTCACAAGTTCTAGGGGTCAGAGGTCCCTTTTCAATCTGCCTCCTCCTGACGTCTCACCTGTTTCCCAGTGTTTAAAAACACACACACATTAGTCATATGTTGGCAGACCACGTACAGTTCAGCAAGGATCATTTCAATGTCTTACTGAAATAAATGAAAATCAATACTGTAAATCAATGAAAATCAAAAATTCCCATTACAAAATGTATCTCGTGTTTTTCTATCAAAACCAGTAATTTTTTAACAGGTCCTAACTATGGTGTGCAGATTATTCATAAATAATCTTACATAACTATTCTTAAATTATTGTAAAACCTGCACCGGATCCTGTGAGCAACGATTCAAAGCCACCTCCAACCCTGGAGATTGATGGATCTCCTGCTGATCTTGTCCGGGAGATCCTAGATTCACACAGGAGGGGTAATGGGATGCAGTAGGCCTAACCTGGTGGACTGGGAGGGATACGGATCAGAGGAAAGGTCTTGGGTCGCAGCCGTAGACATTATAGATCCATCAGGGCGTGCACCTGAGACCCGCAGTGACGGATTAATTGACAGCTGCTGTCAGACTCTAAAATGGAGAGTGACTGGAGTGACGCAAGTAGCTTTGCAACAGAGCTGTCATTTGAAGTCGAAGACTTTTCTCCCCCACCTTCACCTGAAGTGGAGGAGGGTGAATTGTCTGTGGACACAGGGCCAGAGCCATATCAATTCGAGCCGCTGGCTCAAACTCCAGTCTTAACTCCCGCATCGTGATCGGCATCCGACGATACTAGCGAAGCAGCCGCGCAAGGGAGAATGGGGCCAGTGTAAAACATTAGCATTATGGCTAAATTAGGCTAATGCTCATAGCAAATGCTAACGGAACTATCAAAATAATTTAAACCCATGCATTTAGGTTAATTTTGGTATGATTTAGTGTTAGTAATTAAGCGAAAAACATATTTCAAGTCTCCCTCTACAATTACAAATGATTCTGTCTCAACAGGTGCACCTGTGGGCACTGCAGCTCACTGTCCCTGGTAGAGAACATCTGTTGTAGGGAGATACCCAAGGTATAGCTATGAAATACGACAAGACCAGAGTGTTAAAGGAATAGTTCACTTTAAAATTAAAATTCTGTCATCATATACTCACCCTCATGTTGTTTCAAACCTGTATGAATTTCTTTCTTCTGCTGAACACAAAGGAAGATATTTAGAAGAATGTAATATTTAGTAACCAGGCAGTTTCTGGGTCCCATTGACTTCCATAGTAGGAAAAAAATATACTATGGAAGTCAATGGGACCCAGAAACTGCCTGGTTACTCACATTCTTCTAAATATCTTCCTTTGTGTTCAGCAGAAGAAAGAAATTCATACAGGTTTGAAACAACATGAGGGTGAGTATATGATGAAAGAATTTTAATTTTAAAGTGAACTATTCCTTTAAGTCCAGTTAATTCATTTAATAAGTAGTACTATACACAAAACCAGGGTTCATACAGATAAATAGGTAAACAAAACGCGAACATAACTTCATGCGCTGTTTCACGATTAGAGATTATCACAGACCTCATGTGTTTTTAAAGAACTTTGACCTGTGTCTGCTCACTGCCTCCTCCTCGTTGGGCCGAATAAACTGAGCACACAGTTTTTCTGGTACAGCCATTTGTCCAGAGAAGTCTAAAAAGCTCCAGCAGTTTATCTTCATAAACAATGTACTTAGTCACTTTGTGGGGTAATACTTCATTGGAAAAGAAGTATTCTATGAAGACTCTATGTAAAAGAAAAAAAAGTTAAAACAAAATTAAATAAAAGCATAAATAATCATAATTTGGTTATGTTGGTTATATTCAAAATCACCGTTGCTCCTCCTCATGGGCTTCATGTTAGCCTGCACACCTGCAGATCTGGAGCTGACTGGTTCAGTCTGGCACCCAATGTCTCTGGTCATTAGCCTGGTTAAAACCAGACCATTCTCAGTAGTAACTGAGTTATGGTCTGGCAAAGCTTCATTAATAACTCATTTCCAAAGGGGCGTCACCAACGGACGTCGCTCAAATGCCTCTGGGCGCAATTGGATGGACCTAAAACCAATCAGAGCGATCGTCATTGTGTAAAGCCATATGCTGCGTCCCAATTCGCCTAAGTTACACTACGCCATAAAAGTATGTACTCTTTTTGTGAAGAAAAGGTATTTACTTTTGAATGTGTAGCAAAAAAGTAGGCAAGCTTTGGGACATACTACTTCGTCATCTTTATCGGACGGACCTGTCGCGTGCATCCTGTCACGTAAACTGCCCTGTCAATCATCTTGTCACAGTTAAAATCCTCTATTAAATCTAATTTAAGAGAGAAATGTAGTAGCACGTTCATCTGCCAGTAGGTCTTTCATGGAGACTGTCCTCATGTGTTTGCAATTTGAATATAATAATGCATTTAAAAGTTGCTGCGCTTCACCAACGGACGTCGCTCAAATGCCTCTGGGCGCAATTGGATAGACCTAAAACCAATCAGAGCGATCGTCATTGTGTAAAGCCCGCCTCAACGTTTCTGATTGGTGCCGCAATTTCAACGGATTAGAAATGGGCTTGAATGGGCTCTTTGCCAGACTACTTGCAGAGCAAATCTAGTTGCCGGAAGTTGTCTGGGTTTTCCCAGGCTATCTGGTCATAGTAGGCTAAAAAAAAATAAAAAATTGTGTTATGGTTTACAATTACAGTCTTATATTCAGTCATTTTAGAGATTTTAAAATGTTTATAAATACTATTAATTAATTAACTCACAAACTTCTGAGGTAATTTTCTCCAGGATTATTATTACTATTACGTAATTACGTAATTTTCGTGTAATTACGAGTTGATGTCAATAGCGCGCGCTCTCTGTAGGCATATTCATATTTTGCCGCTATGTGAAAAAATCCAGCAAAATGCGCCGGCGCGTTTGTCGACCCCCGAGGATTAACTTTAGCCTAACCATAAATTGTGATTAAAATATATATGATCACTCACCTCAAGACGCTGCTGCGGTGATGGAGTCCATGCAGGAGGAGCAGCGAAATGCTATGCTAAATAGATGCTAAAATAATCTATCCTGATCGTTTTCAATACTCGCAATTCCAACTCCCGACTCGCTAGTCGCTACAGTGATTTTGATGAAACAAGATGGTTTTTATACCTCCAAGGGCGTGGTGAGCTCGTACCAAGGGTGTGGTGAGCTGGAACCTGCTTACGTCACGTGCCACGGCTTACGTCACGTGCCACCGCAAACATCCAATAGAAAAATTCAACTGCAGTAGCCACCGTTCAACCTGAAGAGGGCAGCACTCAGACGTTTTTACACCATATATTGTAGAATTAAAACACTTTATACCCAAATGTCAAAAAAGTTACTCGAATCAATGAACAGCACTAATAAAGCCCCATTCTTACAGATCATTAACTAAAAAAAGTTGGTTTAGTTACCCTTTAAAGGCCCCGAGAAATCAAAATGTAAGTTTTTTTTAATATGTCTTACATATCTTTTAATATGGATTTGTTAGCCTTAAGGTTATGAATAAGCTGGTGCTCCAAAACAATGACAAAATTTGCATTTAGGAGAAATAAGCATTCAAACTTACAGTCTCTCACTTCTAAAAATGGATCACGGATTTTTATGACATCACCGCGGACTTCAGCTTCTCATCACATCTTCTGTCCAATCAAATGCTCTCTAGAATCTAAAGCTCCGCCCCCTATGCTATAAATACCACCTGGCCAAAGCCACCGTTGACACGTCACGGAGAAATATGGGTTGGAGATGTGTGTTTGATTGCACAAACACTCCAGTTTTATTCAGCTTTCCAACTTGTACGTTGGTTAAGAATGAAATGGCTAGAATTTATTCACCTCTACTATTGAATCCAGCGTATCATCAGCGCTCGGATCCGCATCCATGGTGCTCTCAAGTACGACTTGCAGTCTGTGAGGTAAACTAAACGCTATTGGCTATTTGAAAAGAGGGAGGAGCCATTCAATATGTCCCGCCTTAACTTCCTGTTTCAGTGGAAATTACGTCAACGCATCATAGAAAGCTGCGTGATCCAAAGCACTTCAGTGGGACTTTAACCCCTTTATGTTCAAAGATCACCAACAGCTCCAGAGATTATTGTTGTTCAACATTCACTGCATGTTAAAACATCTTACTTGATCCGGACAAACTGAGCATCCTTAGCCCGATACGGTGTTGCCATATTATGTCAACAATTAATTTCTACTAATTTCCTTGTTATTCAGAAAAATGGAAATTAAAAGGGCAGGCCTTAAGGTAGCCAATGATGTGCTTTCTTTAAGTCACATGACATTTGAATGTCCCTTCAAAACTCTCTTTCCTACGGTCACATGGAAGACACATGTTGAGGAGCTCCAGAAATTGCTCTATTAACCTAATTTCTAAACATCTCTTCTCAAGGGGGATTTTTTTTGCATTATCTTTGATTATATCTTTGATTATTGCATTATCTTTTTATTCACAAATCAACTTTGTCTAACATAGTTTTACTGTAAATTGAGAAAATGTCCATGTCAACGCTATACCACAGTGGAATTGCAGCAATGTATTTCCCTATTGTTTTTTTGTTTTTTTTATAGATAGTAGCGTCAACAATTTGTTCTTTATTTATTTGAAGTGTTTTTTGTAGTATAGTTGTATTTATGTATAAATAACTAATTGATTTCTTCATTTCAGAAAATAAATACAGCAATATTTTACAGAAAGAGCAATAGGAAGAGTGCAGATTTAGCTCTTCCATGTGATGAGAGTGCGGATGAGTTAGCCAAATGATTGGGAATGATAGTGATTAAATGATAGGGATCTAATTATTTTTGGTTTGCATGAGTTCAAAGTATATAAATCTATCAATTTCTAAAAGAAATGTGCAATTAAATAGAAAAGAAAATCATAATTGAATAGAAAAACTTATTTTATGACCATTTTCCATTGTGGTACAGCGTTGCCATGGCAACATTTCCCTTAGTATCAAAAAAAGTATCTTTTTTTTTTTTTTTTATATTTTTTGATTTGTATAATTGAACCTATTTAATGTCATAAAAACGTATTTGAAAAAATATTTCATGGTTAGAACATAATGAGAGGGTTAAAAAGATTAAAGATTCCAGCTTTGAAATTTGCCCACTGTTTATGATAAAACTGGTTTCAGTGACATTCATTTCTTAATTTATGTCAGGAGTGCAAAATAATCTATGTGTAATGTTTGATATTTAGAATTTTGAAATATATTCCATCAATCAGATCTAAAGATATTCCTCATGGCGTTCTAACCATAGAGGTTCTAACACAAAAAAATACCACAGACGCACGTCGCCAAGTATATACTCATGAAGCACTCGCGTTTGGTTCTCGCTTATAACTTCATGAAGCATGCACAGACCGTAGAAAATTGAAAAACTCACCAAACTCAGCATAATCCATAACTCAGATCTGAAGATATTCCTAATGGAGTTGTAACACACGAACCCCCACAGGCGCAAACAGAGCCTTGTATATAGATGGAGTTATGATGTCGCGTTTTCATTCATAACTCAACGAAGCATGCGTAAATTGTGGAAAATGGCACATCATTATTTACAGCAGATTGTTAAGATTAAAAAGAGCCCAAACTCACCATAATCCATCACTCAGATCTAAAGATATTCCTCATGGACTTCTAACACATGAAGTTGCACAGGCGCACATCCAATGCAGTAGCAGTGATGAGATGTTTTGATGTGACGTTTCAGCTCATATATCCATGAAACATGTATGGATTGTGAAAAATCTTATCTAACAGCAGATTCTCACGATTACAAAGAGCCCAAACACAACATAATCCATTGCGTTGATCACGAGATATTCCTCACGAAGTGATGCATACTTGGCTAAAAAACAAGTCTCTCATCTTTCTGGGGTGCAAAGTGTTTTCCAATTTTCCCGGAACCGTCTGTGTTTGTTTTCAAACGTGGAATAACAAAAATATGAATCATCTTAAAGCTTAGAATCTCAGCTTTTTAAAGCATCTAGCCACTTCGATCAACTCTGAATGAGAGCTGACTAGTCGCTCTAAACAGGAGTGTACCGCCTGCGGGCGCCACCTAGCTGCGTAAATATTAATTATCATATTTTTCAAAATTATTGCCTTGATTAACACAAAATTGATGTCATTTGAAAGCTTAGAGTCTAAACTTTTCAAGTGAATGTAGCCAATTCGAAAAACTCATAAGTATTGGTGAGTTATTGGCTGATAAGTAAAATTTATTTTTTTCATAATCTATAAAATACTTTTTTGTACTATATACTGCAATGTGTCAAAAACATCATACAGCTCATGAAACATTCACAGATCGTTGAAAATGGCACATCATTTTTTACAGCATATTATTACAATTAAAATGAGCCCAAAATGAATACAATCTATTGCGTTGATGATAAGATATTCCTCATCATAAAAATGCCCATGAGGGGGCGTCAAGGACTGAACAAAAAGGCTATCTTGGTTCCAAATGCTGTAACTTTTGATTCCTTTATCCAATCACCACACAATTGTGTCCAGATGCAGCTAACATGTAGAGGGACTTCACCAAAAATAATTTTCCTCTTACCTTATTTCCTTCCTGAGTTATTCCATGTCAAATAAGAAAGATATGCAAAATCATGACAAAAATTATATATATATATATTTGTCTTTTATCAGCAGTTTCTCAGCAGGAGAATGTCCAAATGTAATGTATATTTATATTTGTTAGTGTTCTATCAAATGATATCTACCTTTTGACTCTCCTTGCTTTAGTTTTGGAGTTATGAGTCTTTAGTTTTGTGTTTGTCACTCAGACAAAACATCTCTAAAAATGCCTTCAGGGCTTAAGGGGATTATTGCTGAATAAAAACAAAAGAAAAATGAATATTAAGTCTCATACAGTCAGAAGTGCTAACATTCGTTGAGAGAAGACAATAGAGTTGTGAATGGGCAGTTCTCCGCGCCAGACATTAGAGTGCAGGGGAGTTATAGGGACCTCAATTATTTCATTAGCATTTTTATTAGCCTTCTCTAAAAACACACATAACATGATCTTATGAAAGGATTAATAAAATGGGGGTTATAAGTTGTTATACCACATATATATAATATTTTTATACATTTAAAAAATATATTCTTAATATTTTAGATTTTATGTTTGAGCTTATATATCTCCATATTAAAGCTGCAGTCTGTAACTTTTGGCACTTTAGCGGTTAATAAAATGCAAGCGTCTTGTGTAAGAGCCTTGTAGCTGGAGCTGCTTCTCTCTGTTTGTGTGTCTATGACGAGTCACGCATGTACTGGGCTACTCCGCAATGGTACGACCCGACCAGTCTAATATAGTCTGAATATAAACACTTATTATAGGTGTACCGTAGTGATTCAGGATAAGACAAACAAAACAAAACAAAAACGCTTTGGAAAATGGATTCATGATGTACGCGCTTATTATATACATTTTACAAAAATATGTTACACACTGCAGCTTTAATAAGAGCAGAGTCCTGGACGGGTCCATTTTTGGAGACCCGCCCCCGCCCGTACCCGCAAAGTTCAGCACCAGATCCGACCCGTCACCCGTGATAATATCAAAATTAAATCCGCACCCACCCAGCCCCGTTAATATTTGGCCCGTTACCCGACCCGTGCCCGCGATAAATCACACACAAGCTAAAATCATTCCAATTAAAGTGCTTTATTTTTTTATCTCACACCTCTCTCAACATCACAATAGCCTCATGAATGGGCTAATGAAACAGGCTAAAGTGCGCTTTGTTTTGCGCCATTCAAGTAGCCTACCATCGGCACCTAAATAGGCTATGGAACCTGATAACATTAGCCTATACGCAAATAGACCTATTAATGAAAAAAAAAAAGAACAAGAAAAATACTACCTGAGCCTGTCGCTCACAAACAATAGCCTATAGGCCTATGCCTATGCATTTACTTTCCCTTAAGGTTACTGTGCAGGAAAAGGATATCGTCCACAGTCCCAGGTTTAAGTTGCGTTCTCCGTTCTTGAATTACAAATCCAGCTGTGGAAAAGTCTCTCTCACTCGCAGCGCTCGATGCTGGGATGGAGAGAACATTCCGCGCAATCATTGCCAGGTTGGGAAATGTTTTCGCATGCTCCTTCCACCACAACAAAACATCGAAAGGATCCCCCTTGGGTGGCTTGAACTCGATGTATGCAGAGACCTCGTCCTCGGGCAGCACAGTGTCATCGCTGGAGTCCTCTACGTCTGACAAACAATCAACTGTTGAAACCAAACGAACTCTCTTCGCAGCTGGACCCGCCGACATGCTGCGGCCTGGTAGCAGATCTTCGCGTTTCTCCTCGAGTTCTATTTAAAAGAAATAGACACATGGATGTATATATTTCACTAAATTATTAATTTGCCCATTAACAATAATTGATCATTTATTAAAGACAAGTAGCATATATTAGTTTGTGATTGAATAGCTTACCTTTCACAAGATGCCGTGCTTCGCTATGAACTCCCATAATTTCACCATGGTCTGCCAGCAGCTTCAGGCTTTTCAACTTTGGATGCAAGAACATTGCCAGCTTGTGCAAGAGATGCAGCTCAAATTTCTCAGTTAAAATCTTGAGGCATTTTTCTTTAAGCGATGACAATGTCAGACTGTCGGTAGAAGACGGCTGAAGGGGACGTCTGAGGCGCTCCAACCACACAGCTGTCAAGTGAATGGTCGGAGTTTTGGATGCTTCCAGGGCTTTGGTGGCTTCTTTGAATCGTGCCAAAAAATTCACAATGTCATGCAAAGTCTCCTTGCTCATGCAGTTTAAACGGTGTTCTTCGTCACGTTCCTCCAGAAGAGCACGGATGGCCTCGTACTGGCTGCTAATGGAGTCCAGCATCGTGTGATGCGAGTTCTATCGCGTCTCCACGGATGCTTTCAGTGTTTTTTTGCAGACGATTCTGGAGATGTGACTGCTTAAAGTAAGTCACAAGCGACTTAGCGGACTCAATGACACCAGATACCTCTTCGCCAAACAAATCGTCCCCAGCAGGTTTCCCAAGTGTGGTATGCAATACTGTGTTCAGGATATGTGCTGCGCAACTCAATCTCGTGGCTGTGCGGAGGGCCGCAACAATGTTTGCACCTCTGTCAGTTAGTTTGGGAAAGAACTCATCCAGTCCAAATTTGCGGAGTGCTTGGACGATGGCTGGCCTGAGGTTGTCAGCTGTTTTACGTAAATTGCTGTCCCATTCAGCTGTGCAGAGCACTCGAATGTATTGTCACACAGAGATATCCAATTTTTCGGAAATCATCCGTCCACAAATCCAGCGTCACAGCCCCATTGCTCTCGGTCAATTGTTCCCTCAGCTCCGGAATTATGCCTTGTCTGTTATCCTCGGCATATTTAGTGATCCTAAGGGAGACAGTAGTTGGATCGGGCAGAAGCTGACGCGCATCCACAAGGCCAGCTCGTGCTCCAGTGTCAATTAAGCCCTGTGCCAGTTCCAAAAATCCATCGCCGCACAGTCTCAAATGATCTAATGTCTCGGCACACAAATTGCACAGCCAATTGTGTTATCGCCTCCTTGTCTTCCCCTCTTGTAGGTTTGTAGCCTTTGGCAAAGTACCTGTCAATTGTCGCACTGGCAACCCCTGTGCTCCTGCAAGTCTCGACGTGCTTCCTAAGAGAAGACGTGCCCAGCTTCCGGCTATCAAACGCCAAAACTTTATGGCATGTTTTGCAAGCCGCAAAGCCGCTTATGATGTTATGTTCCTGATCTCGTATTACACCACACTTTCTCCACACATCCGATTTTGCCTTTAAAGACTCGTTGTCAACAATTTTATATACTCCACTTGCCAACTTTACTTTTACTTCATCCATAGCTACTCCTGCAACGCTCCAACTAGGCTACGAGAAGCATCAACGAAAGTCGCACTGTTGCAGTGGTGACATGATGGGTCAAAAGGTCATATCTAAAACACATATTTGCGTATGTGTAATGGTAATTTAGACATACAAATATTGCACATATTTTTCATCCGCTACCCGCCCGCAAGGAGTTCATTATCCGCTCGCATCCCCGCCCGTGAATTTTAGGAATGTCACAATCCACCCGTTTTAGCCACTTTTATGCGGGTACCCGAACCGTTGCAGGACTCTGAATAAGAGTCTTGAACTGTAAACTCTCAAGTGTCAGCTTATAAATGTTGATTATGTCTATTATTTTAGAGTGTTTCCTGGGGTGCACTTATAATATTAGTATAATTTTTACATCAAAACTTGTCATAATTTAGAAATAAAAGGCATTTTTCCTAACCTGATTTTAGCCTCTGATTTGAACTCTCTGTTTGAAGTCTCTGTGAGACTTCAGTGTAAACGCCCACTGCTGTGATTGGCTGCGGTGAGACTTCAGTGTAAACGCCCACTGCTGTGATTGGCTGCGGTGAGACTTCAGTGTAAACGCCCACTGCTGTGATTGGCTGCGGTGAGACTTCAGTGTAAACGCCCACTGCTGTGATTGGCTGCGGTGAGACTTCAGTGTAAACGCCCACTGCTGTGATTGGCTGCTGTGAGACTTCAGTGTAAACACCCACTGCTGTGATTGGCTGCTGTGAGACTTCAGTGTAAATGTCCACTGCCGTGATTGGCTGCTGTGAGACTTCAGTGTAAACGCCCACTGCTGTGATTGGCTGTGGTGAGACTTCAGTGTAAACGCCCACTGCTGTGATTGGCTGCGGTGAGACTTCAGTGTAAACGCCCACTGCTGTGATTGGCTGCGGTGAGACTTCAGTGTAAACGCCCACTGCTGTGATTGGCTGTGGTGAGACTTCAGTGTAAACGCCTACTGCTGTGATTGGCTGCGGTGAGACTTCAGTGTAAACGGCCACTGCTGTGATTGGCTGTGGTGAGACTTCAGTGTAAACGCCCACTGCTGTGATTGGCTGCGGTGAGACTTCAGTGTAAACGGCCACTGCTGTGATTGGCTGTGGTGAGACTTCAGTGTAAACGCCCACTGCTGTGATTGGCTGCGGTGAGACTTCAGTGTAAACGCCCACTGCTGTGATTGGCTGACATCTTTGCATATGAAATAGCTACGTTTTACTTGTGGAATTCTCTCGAAAACTTTTAGCACGTTTGTACTATTACAGTTCTCTTATCGTGAAAAGTGTTGATTATAGCATATTTAGATGAAAGTCTGCAGCGATCTCGTCATTGTAACTCTATTTCTGCACACTAATGCTTTCATCATAACTAACAGTGCAAACACAATGGAAATAAGAGATTCGTTGATTCTAACGGGAGTTTTGGCGAGAGTCCATAACACTTGAGCTGTTTGATTGACAGTTCCAGCGATTGTAAAGGGACTATCTAGATGATCATTTAGTCAACAAAATTAGTTACACTTGATGCCCCATAGGAATCAAGTGAGGGAGTCAGGACCACCATTTTTGTCAAGCACAAAGAGTAAAAAGCATGTGTAATGTTTTGCAGTAACTCTTTTCTCTCATTTGTCACAGTGGGATTTAGTTTGTACACTTCGTCCACTCAAACAGATGAGCCAGACCATTTACATGGGAGGAGTACTGACAGGTGCCATTGTATTTGGAGGGTTATCAGACAGGTAAAGCATCCATAACTTTCTGTGTTCACGGTCACGTCTTTGGACAAAACAAATTCACATATGATGCCTTTTTGGAAAGTTAAAAGATTCAATAAATAGTACACATTATAGTATACATGATGTGCAAGTGCATTTACACCTATATATCAGCAGGTTTTTTTTTTTTTACAAGAAAACAACACCACAATCTTTATTTGCATAAGAACAAAAATGATCTCGAATAAGACTGGTAATAATAAGACTGGTAATAATAAGACTGCTTGATAAAATATGCATAACATGCAGAAAGTAAAATGAGAACTGAAAGGTAGCCACCATGGATGAGATAAATATGATGCATACGTCATGAGCTCATATGCAGGATTGCCACCTTTTTCAGATCTTCTAAACACAGTGTTGGATTATTGAAAATATAAAATAACAATGTGACAACTCACCTCTCCCCGCAAGCTGAATCGCAAACAATTTCAGATATCTCAATGTTTTTTCAAACTCATTTGACCAGTTAGATAGAAAATAACTGATTCAAAACAGCTGATAGAAAACACACACACAACAGTGATTCTCAAGTCGGTATACAATGATTTCCCATTATCACAGAAATTTTTATATAGAACTAAATTAAAAAATTTTAACAATTAACTTATTGACTAGAAATGTATTTAAAAATGTACAGGCCCCATGAGACAAGTCTAAAATGTAAGTTTTTTGGCTTTCATTATGAATATAAATATAAACCTTGAGGTTATCGTTAAGCTTGTGTGCTCCAAAACATTGAAAAAACACATTTAGGGCCTTATTTTAACGATCTGAAATGCAAGTATCAAGCGCGAAACGCAAGTAACTTTGTGGGCGGGTCTTGGGCGCTGTTGCTATTATACTGGCGGGATAAATGACTCTTGCGCCCGACGCAAATCTTAAATAGGTTGGTCTGAAGTAGCTTCATTACTCATAGGTGTGGTTTGGGCGTAACGTGAAATAAACCAACTTTAGCGACATCTCACATTCCCTGGAGCAGGCACGCTTGTTCCATAGCGATTTTTATTATAACGGCGGATTTGCCAGGTGCACGCCAGGAGCGGTTCACAGCCGAGGAGACCGACGTTCTCGTCAGGGACGTAAAACACAGAGAAGTGACATTGTATTGGGATGGAGAAACACACCCAAATTAGCTTCGGTTAAACAGGCGTATGATAATTTGGGTAAATGTGTAAGCTAGATTTATGCCTATTTTTCACATCTTCATGGACACAACAATGATTTCCCTCGTGTGTTAATATTTTTCCTTGTAATAATGTATGATTTGCAAAAATGAAAACTGCTGCTTTTGTGTAGATGAGAGAAGCAAAGTGTATGCGCGTTGTGCACACGCTACATTATGGCCAAGCATGTGCCCTTAAAATAGCATATGAATAACATGCGCAACGCCAGACTAGGTTTCTCCTGGTCAGTGGCGGAATTGTTTTCTGGAACTGCAAAATAGCACCAGGGAACGTTTGCGCCGGAACACGCCTCCTCTTTTCGCTGAACCGCCCCCGGGAGCGCAAGTTCATTCCCTAGTTTATCGACACGCATCTGTGGAGGGAAAAGTCTGCTGTGCGTCGGGTGCAAAATAGGAATGATACATGCGTCGGTGTACAAAGTCAATTGCGCTGGGTGCAAGATAGGGCCCTTACTGTTTTCCTTATGGTGAATGGCACATAATCCACTATATAGGGTATAGGGAGCGCATAAATATGCATCCAATTGGGGCAAATTTAGGCAGCTTGTAGCGGCAAAATGACTGTCTGTACTGTAACAATATTTTAAAAAATCTTCTCAATACAGTCTCAATCAGTGAGTGTCTCGTTTCACTGTCATCCAACATACAATATACAAAAATGATTTACAAATAAAAAATCCAATGAAAGTAATCTCTCAAAATAAATAAGTACTTCTCTAAATGTGTTTACATAAGTTATTTCTAACAAGAAGTTGGTATTACTAACAAGTACATGGCAGGAGACAACATACACTTGGAGTGAATTGAGGTAGCAGTGGCATTCCTTAATTTGATGTGGGTCCTCTTTGAAGGAAAGACATGAATAATTGAAGGAAAGACATGCTGCCTTGATTCACTTCTCACGAGAGAGACAGTGCATTACACTTCTCCTCTGAAGATTAAGAGATCATTTAGAAAATTATTGTTAAATTACATTACAGCATGTAATATCTATGCATGCTTATCTGCACCACATCCCAACATTGTTAACAATTTTATGGACAATAAAAAACACTACAGAACCATTTTAAACTGGTGAATTTCAGATTCAACTCTTTATTGTGTGTTTATATTCTCGTGTAGGTTTGGACGAAAGCCTATTCTGATTTGGTCATATTTTCAGCTCGCTGTCTTAGGCACATTTACAGCTCTCTCTCCGTCGTACTTGGTGTACTGCATCCTCAGATTCCTGACAGGAATGTCTGTGTCCGGAGTCATTCTCAATGGCGTCTCACTCAGTGAGTGTCTCTCTTCACTGTCATACAGCATACCATATACAACAATTATTTACAAAGTAAAAATAAAATGAAAATAATCTCTCAATAAATTAAATAAGTCAATCACTTTAAGTCAATTAGCAAAAAAAAAAACTATAAAGATAAATGTTTAAAGCAGTCATTCCCTTTCAAGGGAACTTGGAGCTGCGTCATGGTGTTGACGCTATGGGAAAGCCTCCAGCATTAAATGTTGAATAGGCATCTGACTCAGAGGAGTTAGATGTTCAGTACGTGATATGTTCATTGTTTCCACGCACTTCTTTTTATTCATATCATTTATTCATTAATTGCCTTAATATTGGGTGTATAGCTACGCTGCATTGCAAACGTTACGGTTCTGCAAGTGTACCATACTGATCTCCTGAAAGAGATAAACTTCCTTTCTGGGGGTTCTTGGATGTAAATGTTGTTTGGGTATTGAGGGATGTGTCCAATTCTTGCTGAATATTGTGTCCCAATTTAAGGATTGGTGTGTCACAATTGATCAAGGCAAAAGGGTACATATTTCTCTGCCTGAAAATGGGAAGGTCCTCAGGCTGCTTCACAAGTAAAGCATGCTTATGTTGATTCTTCCGTCAATCTAGCCCGAGGGTGCCCAACGAGTGAATAATATGTGATGTAACAGGTGGAAAAATACTTATGTTGTCATTTGTGATGCAGGTCAGGAATCAATAGGCACAGGCGGACTGTGGGTCCAATAGTCAAGACTATTTCGACTCAATTCGGTAACCACTGATTGATAATTGGTTGTGTATTCTATTAAGGACTGCAGGTGCGGGTTTACCAAACACGACCGGTGCAGGACTCAACCGTATCTATATGGACAGACCCCGGCTTCATCCCTGGACCCCCCACTTGAGTCGTATTGCCATCATTGTTGCGATGGACACGTCCTTTCATTGCAGTCCTAGATAACTGGGTCCTACCAACTAGGAAAAAGGAAAGTATAAAGATATCTGAGGGCTCAAGGCTTTAAGTTGACAACAACCTTTGGTGCTTTCGCCCAATGGCCCCACTTTCTTCAAGCCCCAAGATGGTGCGACTTATTGTCTCTAATTCTGAGAAAACGTTCTGGGCGCAGGGCTTGGTTCTGCCACCCCGGCTGGGGATGCGAACAGTTCTGCCCCCAAAGGGGGAACCATCTTATGGGTCTGGTTTATTGAAAGCACTTTAAAAAGAGTTCAGTTGTTACCTGGTCTATTGACTGACTCTATTAGACACTCAGATTATGAGCTCTCCCTGTCAGTGATTCAGTGCTGTGTCAGGCAAGGCCTTTCTGCACAATTCTGAAAAACCATTCTCAGGCATGGTGTTAACCTTAGGATTAGATATTTGTGGGTTAACTTTTGCTCAGCCAGTCTGTGATTGCTTTTCACAAGTTTTCACAAGACACTTTTTAAGAGTCTTTCAGCCATGGTCTGCTCAATTGACTGAGGTCATTAGATCGTTCAGCTCTTTTCAGTGTTGCAACAGAGTAGACCTGTCTGCACGCTTCTAAGTTCTTATGCTTTCGCCTTCTGGGTTAGAAACTCTAATTCACTAAGTCTGTCATAGCCTTTCATAGCTTAGGTGGGCAGGTAGTTATAGGCAATGCAAGCGAAGGGCCAAGGCATTCATTTTCAAGACCCGTGATGGTTTTGTAACCAATATCTCTTTTTTTGAGCAAATCTTCATGTAGCATGGGGCTTGGCTCTGATATGATATGATATGATATGATATGATATGATATGATATGATATGATATGATATGATATGATATGATATGATATGATTGCCTTTATGGTGGTGTTGGTATTAATATTCCCATAGCGTCAACACCAGGACACAGCATTGAGTTACAGGCTACATTTGAAACTGGGAATTTAACCCAGTTCCCTAAGAAGGGAACTAGATGCTGCATCACATTGCCATACTTCTGGCATGTCTACATCATCGGATCTCTGTTAACCAATAGAATTGGCGTTTTCACACGTGCCTCAGACATCGGTCATGCTGGAGGAATTCCCATAGCATTAACACTGTGATACAGCATCTCATTACTTATGTAACAAGGGTGTTACATACGTAACCTGAGATGTTTCCAGTCCCGGTGATGGGGACCTACTGCTCTGCGCACTTTGCATATATCCCCTATTTAACACACCTGAATCAGATCATCAGCTGATTAGTTGAGAGCTCCATGAACTGAACTGAGTGTGTCAGATAGAAAATGCGCAGAGCGGTGTGTCCCCAAGATCAGGACTGAAAACTGCTGGGTTAAAAGACATTTAATATCAGTATTAAGCTGACTGCACTATTGGATGAAAATAAAACTGAATTGAGCTAAGTAATTACACTATCGTTGTTTCATAATGAATGAGTTTTGCTTTTTGTTACTGTGAAGCTGCTTTTAAACATTATATATTGTATAAAGCTCTATATAAATAAATGTGACTAGACTTGAAATGTTTGCATATATTGTATAAAGCTCTATATAAGTAAATGTTTCTCGACTTGACTATGACTATGAGCAACTTGTTTGTGTTCTCAGAGGTGGAGTGGATTCCCACTAAGACTCGAACTCTGGTGGGCACCTTATCATCTTTCTTCTTCACGTTTGGTCAGATGGTTCTAGCTGGAATTGCATACAGTTTGAAAGACTGGCGTAAAATACAATTGGCCGTGTGTCTCCCTTTCTTCATCTTCTTTTTGTACAGCTGGTGAGAGATTATTCAAATAACTTTTTGATACTGAATAACTTCATAAATAATGACATTCTATATTACTGATGTTTGTGACTGACTGGAATTATTCGAACGACCCATGCTCAATGAAAAAAAAATTGCTTGTGGTGACATTTCTGCAAAATGATATTACATTTCTTTTTGCACGTTGAATGTTAAAAATCAATAAACAAATTTCAACAAATTTACTGTCGCTGACACACCAACTCTGAAAATGTAGGGTTTAAATATGACATTGTGGTGCCATTCATGTGCATTCAACTCATTTGATCTTTTCAACCTCATTTGAATGCACCATGAATCAGCAGAACCAGGACTGAAATCCGTAATAAACACTGTTGCTGAATTACTACAAATAAATGTTATTAAATGTCAAGAGGTACATGGTAAAAATAAATCCTGTGCAAATACACAGTAAACTACTGGCAGCAGTAGTTACCAGCGTTTTACTGTAAAATTATGATGTGTTACTATTATTGAAATTAACAGCACAATACTGTTTTGTCAGCCTGGTGTCACAGATACTGGAGACAGGAGATGAACTCAAAAAAACAAACAAAAAAAAAATCAATAAACAAAACCAAAAACACGTTTGTAGCAAAGTTCAGGGAAGGAGGAGATGGGAACTGTCAGATGCAAACTTTAATGTGAAAATAAAAAGTAAACAATAAAACAAAATGAAACGGCAGCCACCTCACAACCGACTGCCATACATAAAACATAAAATGGCCCAGGATCTCTCCCCTCTCTCGCCCTTCATTGTCGTCTGTCCTCCTTACATCTTTCTGGAGCTCCTTTGTGGGACTCAAGAAAAAGACTTTAGACTTTGTTCAAGACTGGTGTGTTGCACAGGTGTCACTCATTAGCAATCGTTCAAATTTCCTTTGCAACATCTCCGGAGTGAAGTGAAGAAGTGAAGTTTATAAATCTTAAATGATCTTGAAATTGTGCGCAGCTGAATTGTTTCCGATCTCAGTTTTGTAAAAGCAACCTAATTAATACCATTGACATATAACAGAGTACCAGTCAACGTCCAAATCCAAATACCTGCAGTACTCTGACTCTCTGCCACAAGGAAAAGTGCGTACGTCTGCTCCGACCCTGTCATGGTGCTAAGCACTTTTTCACATCAAAGACCATTTTTATAAACATGAACATTGGCCTGGCGTTTTATAAATGAGGCCTCAAGTCCTATCTACTTGATTGGGAGAATCCTGAAATCCAGTTGGCAAAAAGGAATGCCAGCCCCAGCTGACAGATCACCAAAGGCACAAAACATAAGTCCCACAAAAGGTATAATTTATTAAGGTGGAAAAAGTAATTAAGTTAAGGAGCCATGGATTCAGGGTGCACCAAGGGCAAAATAATAAACAAAATAGACTTATGAATAAAACATGTATAAATTACCTTATCAGGGAATAAACAAAATTACAAAGAAACTTCCCTAACTCCCTTTAAATAAACAAATCACAAACAAAGTCAAAATAAATGGCAGGACAGCCCTATGCTCCTAAAACATAAGAAAGAACCAAATTAAATCATCACAAACAAACGAACATGATAAAAAGAAAGTTTTGGGATCTTTTGACAGGAGGAGGAATCCTCACATCTTCGATTAGCGCCACCCTTTTTAAAGCATGCATCAGTAGAGTAAGAAATTAATTTTCTTGGCAATGATTTTTCCGTGGTAGATCGCCAGGTCTTTCCCCAATCAACTGCAATGATTGGGTAACAGTTTTGCATAATTAAAATAATTCTCAACGTCCCAGCAATTACGAATATGAAATTGTTTTGAAAACTTCCAATGTTGAAAAATATCTTGTTACATAGTTTGCCAACAAAGTGAAACATTTATGTGTATTAAACATGCTTTATATGTCTTGGTTGTGACTTGGAGTTATCACAGTTATAATTGACAGGATGACTTACGGTGAATTTACTTGTTCTTATAGGCTATTCATTGTTCATCCGGTCTGGTCTGGTCTGTTTATTTCATTTTGTTTGTATGTCAAGTTAATCTCTCGCCATCTCTTTGTCGTCTTTCCTCAATTGTTATTTGTGTATCTTTCAAAGCAATATTTTTCTTGTCTGTCTCTCTTATTTTTTTAGGTGGAAGAATCAGTCTGTCTCTTTGACTTGAGTGCAGCAAATCTGTTGATTACTCTTCCTAGCTCAATTGAGTTAACAGATTCCTTTTCAATTGAAAGAACATCAAGGTTGTGAAGTCTTTCCTGACCCATAGTTCGCCTCAACCATGTGTGCAGGTGTCTCAGGGCACTGAATGTTCACATGTACAACTGCTGATAAGCAGTGTTAGTACAATCTGAACAAGTTTTTTGAGAAAGGGGAACCTGTCACAGTCCAGCAGGCGGTATAGAGTGAGTATATCTGGAATTCTACCTTTTTCCTTCTTCCAGATTTTTCCTTCTTCCAGGACAACAGACACTCAAACATTACCATCATGTAAACCACAGGACAACTTGCACAACTTCACCCTGAGGGATACTGCAACAGGTGTTACCAAGTGCATTTGTCAGTGCCTCTTATTCTGCCTGACAGAAAGAAAAGCTCGTAGCCTTCTGAAGGCAGAGCGTTTTGACCAATCAGATGAAAGGGGCGTTTCAGCACCGCCCACGTGTGCAAATGAAATATCGAACCCATAAACCGATTTGTAAACCACAAATGAAAAATCGAGCCCAAATCTCATTTTTCGTTTTTTAAACTAAACTAAAAAACGAATAAACGACCTGGTTTTCATTTCTCGTTATTCCATTCCAAACAGGAAATGAAATTATCAAAAAGTACACGGACCAAGGGCCAGTAAACGCTCCATCAATTTACCATCTGAGTTCACATATTGTCATGACTTCGGTCTGATCTGCTGTGTTTTTGTCTTTTCTCTGTGTGCCTTGTCTTTTGAGCACATGTGCATATTTGTTTTGACAGCTCGCCATGTGCTCCGCTGTCATTGTGGCGTCTCCCCTCCCACTCGTTATCCTTAACTATCCTTGTTCTCCTCACACCTGTTGTCAATTAATCCCTCATTATCTCCCCTATTTTAGATCCTCTTGTGTTCAGTCTTTTGTCAGACCGTTGTTGTGAGTAAAGCTTTTCCTGTGATCAACTTATCATTGTCTTGCTGTGCTTCTTCAGACTCTAAGTGTGGTTTTGGTTTTGGTTTTGTTTTTGCATTTTGATTTTTTGTCCTGCTTCCACTGTCTCCCTCTCATCCTGCCAGGCCTGGTTTCCTAGACTGCCTGCCCAGGTGTTATCTTCTGTTGGGACTTGGATGTACCACCCCAGACCCTCTCTGTGTGCTCATCAACTTCTTCAGGGAATTCAGTGTGACTTGGACACTGCGTCGGGTGACGCTATGATTGGTTTCTTTTGAGAAGTGCTCTCCTGGCCCAGTGGACATTTATTTGGACTTCCTCTTTTCTTTTTGTGTTCCTGTTGTTTTTTCCTGGGCTCATTTGAGAGCAAAATAATTTGTGTCTCTCCCTGACAGAATGGTCTGACCATAAAATGGATTCAGCAGGTGCAGACCAAGTCAGAAACGCGGTGAGTCAACAGGGTGTTCTTCTGGGACTGCATTCCATACAGTTAACTGCCACTTCACGGGAGGTTGAGTTCCTGACCACCCAAGTAGCGGATCTCAATCTCCAGATCCAAGAATTCCAGTGGGAAGCCTTGGCCAGCAGATCAGCTGCTGCGTACGATCGTTCTCTACCTCATGCTGAGCCTGAACCCCATGCCAATAGTCCGCCACCCTACGACGGGGACCCCAATTCCTGCCGTGCGTTCCTGTCTCAGTGCTCACTTGTCTTAGCATCCAGCCTCGACGTTATGTTACGGAAGAGTCCCAGGTGGCCTTTGTTATCACACTCCTGAAAGGAAGGGCCCGCAACTGGGCAACGGCTGTGTGGGATGCTCGTGCCCCATTCTGTTCCACATTCGAGGACTTCAGAGCGGAGAGGATTAAGCTGTTTGACCGCTCTGCTCAAGGTGATGAGGCGGCCTCCCAGCTGGTGCAGTTAAGTCAGGGCGGCCGTTCTGTTACGGAATACTCCATCCAGTTCAGAACTTTGGCGGCCTCCTGTGACTGCAACGAGGTGGCATTACGTGCTAGTTTTTGGGAGGGGCTGGCTGACGACATCCGAGCTGCCTCACGACTTTGACACCCTTGTGGAACTGGCTCTTCGTGTGGAGGGGCATCTTCAACGTCGATGCCAGAGGTGGACAGCTCGATCCTCCTGGGTGCTGGATGAAGGTGCCTCCAGTGCTGTTCCCACCTCCTCGTCTCCTTCAGCAGACCCTGAGCCCATGCAAGTGGGGCGTGTTCATCTCACCCCTAAGGAGAAGCAGGATCGTTTGATTCGGGGCCTTTGCCTTTACTGCGGGAAGCCAGGGCATCGGGCTATACGGTGTCCTTTAAAAGCCGGAGCCCATCAGTAATCTGAGGGATCCTGGTGGGCGCTACTCCTTGTCTCAAATCCTCCATCTCACGCACCCTGCTAAATGTTTCTATTCAATATCAAGACTGTTCACTCCTGTTCAGCCCTGATTGACTCGGGTGCTGAGGGCAACTTCCTGGATGTCTCTGTTGCTATGCTGTGGGGAATTCCTGCCATTCCTCTCCCTTCTCCTTTCTCTGTCCGCTCCCTTAATGGTCTCCTTATCACCTCCATCACCCATTCCACTCCTTCCGGAAGTTTTTCTAGTCTCCGGCAATCACCGTGAGGTGACTGAGCTGTACCTTCTAGATTCCCTGACTACCCCCGTTGTCCTTGGGTATCCGTGGCTGGTGCAGCACAACCCTCACGTGGATTGGTCAGACAATTCTGTGTTCTCTTAGAGTCAGTCTTGTCTTGCGTCATGTTTAGGTTCTGTCTTGGCTCTGTGTCTTCTGTTTTTCAGGTTGAGGAGGCCGATCTCGCCGGAGTCCCGGTGGAGTACCCCGATCTCTGTCAGGTCTTCAGTAAGTCCCGGGCCACATCCTTGCCTCCTCATAGGCCGTATGACTGTGCCATCGTTCTCCTCCCAGGCACTTAATCCGCCCAAGGGTCTTCTGTATTCCCTTTCTGGTCCTGAGAGAGAGGCCATGGACAAGTATATTCAGGAATCCTTAAATGCTGGCCTCATCCGTCCCTCTTCCTCGCCCGCTGGGGCTGGGTTCTTCTTCGTTAAGAAGGATGGCTCCCTGCGACCCTGCATTGACTACCAGGGTCTAAATGACATCAATATAAAGAACAGGTATACTCTGCCTCTGATGTCATCAGCTTTTGAGTTGTTACAGGGAGCCAGGGTCTTTACCAAGCTAGACCTCCGTAATGCCTACCATTTGATCTGGATACGTGAGTGGGATGAGTGGAAGACAGCCTTCAACACCCCAACGGGACACTTTGAATACCGGGTCTTACCATTTGGGCTCACCAACGCCCCAGCTGTCTTCCAGGCCCTGGTGAATGATGTGTTGAGGGACACGGTAAACAGATTTGTCTTTGTGTACCTAGATGATGTTCTCATCTTTTCTCCCTCCTTGCAGGTACACACTCAACACATCCGTCAGGTGCTACAACGGCTGCTGGAGAACCAGCTTTACGTCAAGGTGGAGAAGTGCATGTTGCATGCATATATCTCCATACTCTTCTGTACTCTTAAAGCCTTGCCATTAAGCCATGCTGGCACTGTGAACTGTGCTTTTTTTCATGTTCTCTGAATGAACTGAGGGCTTTCTTCCAATTTTTGTAGCCCTGACTCTGCAGTTTGTCACTGTTGATTCGAATTTGCGACAGCAATAGCAAAATGCTACATTTTTGTCCATTGAGTACTTAAACCAGACAAAACTGTCATACCATTTTGAGTTGAATGCTTTCATTTGAAACTTAAATTAGCTCATTGGATATTGGGCAAACTTCACTTATTTAGGGCCTATCTCAGTCACCTAGGTCATCCTTGTCTTTTCTGGCTCTCCCTAAGTCATCTCCTGTTCTTTCAGCAGTCTCATGCTCTTCCCTTCTGGATAATACTGGATAAAAAAATTGAGATTCTGGGGAAATATTTTATGTTTAAGTTAAAGAGTTCAGATTCAACGCTATATAAATAACACAGCTGTTATTGGGGTTATCTAGCTCTTCCTCTGATTCACTACAAACCCCAGAGCTTTTAAATGTGCTATTACTGTCATTGTTCCTCCCCCATCTCCCTTGTCCTGGCACAAATGAAAGAGTCAAGTTAGGCTAGTATTATAATGCCCTGTTGCCTTAATGATATTAATGCTGCCTCCGCATGTTTTGTAAATATGTGGAGTGCTAGAGAAAGGCCAAATGGAACACGTTTGAATTTGTATGTTGTTTCCCCAAAGGCAATCCTTTGAAATGTTCTTTGTTGGAGATGGATCTGGATGTGATAATAAGCATCCTTTAGGTTGATGGAAATTAACCAGTCTCCCCTCTGTACAGAATGAAGCAGGGATTTGTGTGTCAACATTCTGAATCTGTAGTTCCTCTTGTACTGTATTTGTTCAAAGATCTGAGGTCCAAGATATGGTGGATTTAATTGTTGTCACAATTGACAGGACACAGTAGTCGTGTTTCAAAGTAATCTCCAACAATAGGAAAAGGGCACATGATCCAGTGAGAGCCAAGTCCTAGTCCCAAGATGATGACACACTGTAAAGCTGGCTGAGATGACGTGGCGAAGACAGCTCTCCTGAGAAAAGTGTAGCCTGGTTCAACAGCAAATGTCTCTAATAATACGGTTATTTCTCTTTTGAACATTCTGTTGACTATAAGTAACTTTGCAACTACATGTCAACTAACTCTCATTAGAGTATTAATATACTGTCTGTTTAATATCTGCTAACTCTTTATTGTGATAGTGTTCAACAGACATTCTACTGACTATAAGTAACTTTGCAACTACATATCAACTTATTCTAACCCTACCAGTCTACTAATTCTCTAAAAATCTAATGAGAGTCAGTTGACTCTTGAGAGTTAGTTGTTAGTTGATGTAGGTGCAACGTTACTTATAGTCATCATAATGTGTTAAAGGGACCATCAAAATGAAGTCAAACCAGTTATTTTAATGTATAAAAAAATACAGCATGACCAATGTAACTGTGCAATGTGACCAACTGGCTAAGCTATGTGTTTTTGAGTACTAGCTCATGAGAGTCAGTGTGACGAGCAAGACGAGGCAGAGGGCCGTGAGAGAACGGCGCGAGGCTTGTGGCGTGATTGCTGATGAGCATCACCTGCGCGACGCACCGGTCTCGCCATTCTCCCACGGCCCTCGGCCTCGTCTCATAGTACTCAAAAACACATAGCTTAGCCAGTGTATTATTCTCCAACCAATCACACTTATGAGCTGGTGAATTTATGGCATTTGACAAATGCTTTTATCCAAAGTGACTTTTTATTGCATTGAAGGTGCAGAACAAGTTTCATCAGGTCATTCCCTGGTAATCGAAACCATGAGCTTTAATTGCTGGTGTACTGCACAACTGTTTGGTTCTAGGTTCATGTTTTTAATTTACTAATAAGAACTGGGAGTGATTTTTAGTCCTGGTTCTGGGCATCCTTTGCTCTGCACATTTCCTATAGCTGTGTCCAAATTCAGAGCCTGCATCCTTTGAAGCCTGCATTTGAGAGCCGAAAGCTTCACAGTGACGTGACGTTCAAATGCAGCCTTCAAATGAGTCCTTCTTTCCCTGGGCCACGAAGGATAGAATGAGTGGCTATGCTTTCACAGTCCGCGAAGGTCTAACCGAGCATTGTTAAATGAGACGGTCTGGCCTATACTGAGAATTACTTTTGTGACAGCTGCCGTTGACGAGCAGCATTAATGTTTGTGCTGGACTTTTTTGAAACTTTTTTATTTCATCCATTTATGTATATTATAAAGATTATGAACTATCTATAAAATTACATCTTAGTAAGATATAAGTCAGCATTTGAACTGCTTTAAAGTTGTTGTTGTTGTTGTTGTTGTTTTTATAAAAAATTGTAACGTTAGATATTTAAGGTAAATTGAATCCCAATACTTACATTTAAAATTATAATCTGTCACTGTCTCTCCAAAAAATCTTTTTACATTTTTCAGCCTGTACAGAAAATGACAGTGTGATTCTGTTGATTCTGAATATGATTCTGAAAAGGTCACCAGTGTGTTTAAAATGTATGTAGACTAATTAGAACTATAGAAATTCTGCACACAGTAAAAATAATGTTGCATGCATTAACTAACTGAAAAAATGTCTCCATGTCAAAGGTGGTTCTCTGAATCTGCTCGCTGGCTGGTGCTGAATGGCCGTTCTGAGGAGGCACTGAAGCGTCTCCAGCACGTGGCTAAAATCAACGGCAAGCCCGAGATGGCAGAAAAGATCACTTTAGAGGTTTCACATCAGCCTTTCATGTCTGTGTCATAATTAAACACTATACTTAGCGAAAGTTTAGGGTTGTTTTTTAAATGATATTTATTCATGTGATGGCAAAGCTGAATTTTCAGCATTACTCCAGTCTTGAGTGTCAAAATATCCTCCAGAAATCATTCTAATATGCTGGTTTGGTGCTTTTATTATTTTCTATTATTATTATTATAATTATTGTTATTTCAGTTTAAAGAGGTTGTGCTGCTGAGAATTTGTTTGGAAACCGTGATACATTTTATTTTCAGAATTCTTCGATGAATATAAAGTTCAAAAGTTTGATGAATATAGGGTTAATATTTATTTATTAGAATATTTGTAACAATGTGCTTATCTACTGTCATCTTTGATAAATGTAATGCATCCATGCTGAAGATGTTTAATTTTGTAAAAAAAAAAAAAAAGGAAGAAATTAAACCCAAACTTTTGACCAGCAGTGTGTGTGTTTTATGGATGTGCTGATGTTTAGGTGCTGGAGTCCCACATGCAAAAAGAAATCCAGTCTAGTAAGAAAATGTATACTGCGCTTGATCTCATGAAAACACCAACCATGAGGAAGATATCCATGTGCCTTATGTTCGTCTGGTAAGAATCAATTTGAACATGTCAATGTTTCAATGTCTGTATGCAAGAAACCTTGGATGGTGGTTACGCCTCTTCTTTTATGTATAAATATAAATACATAAATTAAAAATCAATAATAAAAATGACTACTGTTCTTCCTAACAGGTTTTCGACTAGCTTTGCATATTATGGACTGGCCATGGACCTGCAGAAGTTTGGGGTGAACATCTATCTAATGCAGGTCATCTTTGGGGCGGTAGATTTTCCTGCTAAACTGATTGCTCTTCTGATGTTGAGCTTTCTGGGCCGGCGTTTGACACAAGGCTTGTGTCTCCTTGTGTCAGCATCTGTAATATTTGCCAACATTTTTGTTCCTAAAGGTAAGACAATAGCTCTCTTTCTATTATGATGCCAATTGACGCTACAATCATTCACCTAATGCAATGGCTAATCACCTAATGTGATGACACGGATTTTATAAATAATAATTATAAAATTATAAAAAAAATAAAATAAAAAAATCTTGGATGTGATTCGAAAAGGTTAAATGGTCCTGGAGAAAAAAAATTGTCACGCTTGTATTCCTTGTGGTCAAAAATGACCAGATTGGAAATAAATGTGAGGTGAATTTCATCTAGTGAAAATTTTTGGTAATGCACCCAAACATAATCTTACTGAAAGCTCAATTTTTGAGATATCAAACTCAAATTTGGAACACATCTTGTTTAGACATCTGGCCTTAGTTTTAGAGTAAAACATGTTTTGAAAAATGGTGTGTTCAGGTGTGTCTGATTATGGTTGTAGCTAAACTCTGCAGGGTGTCATTTTTATAATGGATTTTTATTCTAATGTTTCTTGATTATTAATAAAAGTTGTCATACAGGGATATCTACACCTGTCAGCCACAACATTACAACCACTGACAGGTGAAGTGAATTACATTGATTATATTGTTACAATGCTACCCTGTCAAGGAGTGGAATATATTAGGCAGCAAGTGAACAGTCAGTTCTTGAATTGTGTTGGAAGCAGGGAAAATGCTATAGCAAAAATATCTGAGTTGCTTTGACAAGGACAAAATAGTGATGCTTAGACAACTGGGTCAGAGCATTTCTAAGAAGTCTTATGGGATGTTCCCAGTATTCACATGCGGTATGAAAGCTAGTCCGTCTGGTCTGATCAGATCATACAGCTAAAGTTACTGTAGCTCAGATTGCAGAAAAACGTAATGCTGCCCATGATAGAAAGGTGTAACAACACACAGTATATAGCCGTTAGCATCAGAACTGGGCCATGGAGCAGTGGAAAAAGTTTGCCTGATCAGATGAATCACGTTTTCCTTTAGATCAGGTGGATGGTCATGTGCGTGTGTGGTGAAGAGATGGCAGAAAATCATGGGAAATCTATGGGAAAAAGGCAGGCTGGCGGACACAGTGTTTTGCTGTTCGGCTGGGAGACCTTGGGTCCTGACATTCAAGTGGATGTTACTTCGACACAAACATTGCCTTCATGGCAGTGGTGTTCCCTGATGGCAGTGGCCTCTTTCAGCAAACTAATGCACCCTGCCACACTTTTTCCTTTTTTTCTTGTTTTCTTTTCTTTTACACGGACCATGCGAGGCACGGTTGTTATGCCAGAGTGTAGTTTGTTATAGTTTTAAAAATGTAAGTGTATAAGTGTAGTTTCCATTCGGCTGCTAACTCGACAAAAAGTGTTCAGGAATGGATTGAGGAACATGACAAAGAGTTAAAGGTGTTGCCTTGGCCTCCAAATTCCCCAGATCTCAATCTCATTGAGCATTTATGGGATGTGCTGGACTAACAAATCTGATCCATGAAGTGCCCACTTCAAAACTTGTAAGAGTTATAGGATCCACTGCTAATGTCTTGGTGCCAGAGACCACAGTATATAGTATAGTATATAAATGCACTAATTATTTTTGATCAATAGACAAATTCAGCCTTATACTCTTTAGTCTTGATCAGAGGTGTAACTGGTTGTTGAGTACTTTTGAATGTACAGTACACATGCTGTCTGTTCTGCTTTAGCTCCCTATTCACTAAAAAAATAAGCTGATCAGGCAATGGCGCAAATATGCCCCCACAAAATCTATGCTGAATCCATGCAAATGCCAAACAAAAATTCAGAACGTGCAAATCCAGATAAAAATGTATGCAAATAATGCAAAAAATACAAAATTGTATTATTTCCCAAGAAACAAGATTTAGCTAAAAGTTTTGTTATATGTTTTATGTCATGTGAAAACACAAGCTACAATATCACACACACACAGGTGTGTCTAATCTTAATAATTCATACTGACTGGTAATTAAGCTGTTTGTCATTGCAGATATGCAGTTTACAAGGACAGCGCTTGCCGTTATTGGGAAGGGCTTCACGTCATCGTCCTTTACTTGTGTCTACCTATTTACTGGAGAGCTTTACCCTACTGTCATCAGGTCAGAATAAACATAAACTATAGAATCTGTCTGAAGCATCCAAATGTTATAGTTTTGTTTAAACCATTAAGCTATTATGCAACAATGTACAATATAGTCCCGTGGAATCTTGCAACATAATACCATTGTATATGAATATAGTGGGCTATTCATTCAGTATCATGGTATTGTTATCTTATACCATCATTGTTAAATGGACTGTACAGAACATGGATATTATAGTCCTAAATATAAGTGCCACAGTATAGTAAAATCATCTCGGTTACAAATGTAACCCTGGTTGCCTGAGAAAGGGAATGAGATACAGCATCCTAGGGAGATTTGGGGAACACTCTCAGCGCGACCGGAGTCTGAAGCATGCGTCTAATTGTGACAATAACATTGGCCGGCGACAGTCTTTGACATCACCACTGGTGTGACCAGAGTATAAAAGGGATGCCTGTAGTACGTCAACAACTTCTTTTGAGACCTGGGCAGGCATACCCAAAGCATGGCAACGAGACGCAGTGTCTCGTTCCCCTTCTCAAGGAACCAGGGTTACATTTTTAACTGAGACGGTCCCTTTTAAATGTGAAAACTCACACTGCATCCTAAGACACTTTCGGGAACAAAGACCGACATCGCAATGCTGAAGGAATGAATGCTGTAGGAATGAATGCTGTAACCGCTGACATAACTTCTGTGATTCCACGGAGCTAGGTCCGGAGTCACCTTTCCCCGTCTTAGATGGTACGCACCGGTGGCTGTCGTGAATAATCCCTAGGGCCAGAAACCCCGTCTACATACTCCGTGGGCAGAGCTCAGGGCCTTCGGGGTATTCTTATAAATACCTTCAAGGTAATATGGCCAAGGATAAAGAATATCCTGCTTGTCACTTCAAGGGACACTATACCCCTGATGAGTGGAGGTCTCAGGAAAACCACTCTCACACGAGAGGAGACCTAGCAACACAAGGAGGCTCGCAGAGAGCCAACGACCTGATAGTATCCGAGGGGAGCTCTTCGAATGGAGACCTCAGCAAGCGACTCTCTAAATGAGATCTACGCTAAGGTCTGCTTACCAAGAAGGCTAACAAAAAAGCCTACAACCCAGTCTACTGCCTCCACAAAGCTCTCAGTTCGGAGGCTTCTGCAACCTAACTACGATCTATGTTAAAGATAACCTCACCAAGGAGGCTCGCAGAGAGCCATACAACTTGGACATGTTATGCGGAGCTCTGGGGAGCGGAGGTCTCAGCACGACGACTCTATAAATTGAGAGGAAATCTAACAAAGCTTCCCTAAGGGTGGTTCCACCAAGGAGGCTCACAGAGAGACATGCGGCCCAGCATAGCCTGACCGAGCCTGACCTGACCTGACCATGTGAAACCTTGTCATCTGACCTGACCTGACCAGCCTGACCGAGCTCTAAGCTCTAAGACGACTCTTTAAAGCGAGAGGAGACCTAGCTACGTTCTACGCTAAGGACTGCTTACCATGGAGGCTCAAAAAAGAGCCTGACAACTCGATACTGCTATCCAGGGGTGCGTTTTCCGTACAACAACATAACTCACTGCTATACTACCATAGTACGACTGTTTCCTGAAACTGCATTATCGCAAATTGGTCGTTCAACCACATTGGTTAATGATTTCACGCAGGTGGTGGAGTAATAAATATTTTTAATGAATCTGTTTGAGATCAATAATGATAGATGTTTTGCTATAAATTACAGACATGGGATCTGAGGCTATTTCTCATTTTTCTCAGTAATTTTGCTTTATTTCCAGATTCAACCATAGGCTCGTTCTTACATACTAGAGCACGTTCGCACATGGGCACTCTTCAAAAACGGTGCTTTACATCTCTTGACAAACTAAAAGACGTAAATTACATTTGGATGTATCCTAAATAAAATATATAGATTGTACTGAATGTCAGCTTGCTTATTTGGCTCAAGATAAGGATTTATTAAGTCCACATGTCATGCAAACAAGAATGCTTCTTACCACAGGTCGAGATCTGTCGTTCCAGCCACACAACTTTGCGATGCTGTTTGCGAATGTTCGTTAGAACCATGGTTTCGAGAAACACTGACAGTTTTCAGCAGCTCTCTATCACCCCGTCTCCTCACACTCGCCTGGTTACTTTCCTAACCAGAAATATGGGGGGAGTACTCTGGGCTCGGGCCAAAATACAGAGCTTGGAGCCCACTCCTCGGACAGCACGCCAAATACGCATACTACTTTACTCTATTTGTAAGTGTGAACTCGTGAATGTAATGAATAGAACTTTATTATTGTATAGTGGTACCAGAAGGAGAGCATAAACACTGCTCAGGTACAATGAGCTGAATGAGAGAAAGCAAGACATGGAAAAGAAAAACACAAAAATCACAAGTTCCCTGTCACGGGTTTGCCAGGCTCTCTCTCCTCCACCACTCAGCGATCCCTCTCACCTGAGTACTAACCACACACACCTGTCACCAATCACTCTCCTCGTCGGCACCGCATAAAAGCACACACATCAGTTCACTCATTGTCTGGCCTTTAACTATATCAATGACGGGGAATTTCCACCAACTGCGGAGCGGCTCCGGAACGGCGGCGGAGTCAATAGGTTTCCATTAAAGTCAATGTGTGTATTTTCACTGACTGCGTTCTGACTCCGTCCCAGCTCCGGAGATCTGCAGCCCTCCGGAGCAGATACGCAGAGCTTCTACTTTTGCCGGATGCCGGAGAGCAATTCAGCACAGGGCAGATTGTGCGGGACAGGAAGTCAAGCACAGAAACAAAATAAAACATCCGGTTAATTTTTTTAATAAAATACACCATAGTTGGCTAACAATGCTTTTAGGAAACGCACCACAAGCAGAGCTCTGGGGGCGGAGTCCTCAGCTGGATGACTCTCTAAAGCGAGAGGAAGCCTAGCAACGCTCACCTTGAAGACATTTACCAAAAAAGATCCTACAACCCAGCTTCAGCATAACAACCCTCTATAGCAAGAGGAAGCCAAACTACGCTCTACGCTAAGGTCTGCCTTAAAGGAGTTTAACACAGTTTGTTGTTATGGGAAGAAGGAGGTCAATGTGACCATTAAAGAGGCCAATGTGACACCGTGCTCACGGCGGATCATATTAACCTGCACTACACCTTAAAAAACATAATAATGAGCAGAGACAGGCCTGAAGGGTTACTCCTCTGGATGGAAACAAACTGTTGCTGGTTTTGTGGTCCTGTTTATAGAAACTACATCGCGAGATCTCGTGGGTCCTTGTGACTTCAGCTGTCAGTCATGACCGCTGCCATTCCACAACAAATGCGGACCTGGTGGGTATTGAAGGACGGCGGAGCACAGAGCCGACACGCAGCGGAGCTGATCCACAGCCGTTACGCAGTTGGTGGAAATCCGGGGTCATTCCTGTTCTGCCACCACGATTGATATCCTTGTGTATTCTCCTCATGTTTCCCTGTGTTTGTGGTTTATTACCTGTGATGCTCACCTGCTCCAGCCCAGCTTCACTGAGGGTCCGTTTACACGACACCATTTTCAACTAAAAACAGAAGACTTTTTATGCATTTATGTGTCATTTACACGACAATGGTATTTTGGTGGCTTGAAAACACAAACTTTTGAAAAAGGGGTTTAAAGTGCAAGTTTTTGAAAATGACACCCTTATCATCACTGTGTAAACTACAAAAACGACAACATATGTGAAAACGGTGACGTAATGAACCTGCGTAGGCCATGGAGTGGTGCAGGTATGACTTCACTTTGTTGGGTAAAACGCGGACACAAGTTTGCATTTTAGCACTTCCGGTTCCATCGTCCCGAAGTCAATGGGTTTTTGGTTAAATGGCTGAAATAAGGTATGTGGTGAACACAAGCTTAAGACACTTTCACGTTTTATTCTACAACATAAAATACATCAATATTACCCCACTAATGATTTTTTTGAAGCTGTTGCGTGTCTTGAAAAAGGCAGATGCTTACAAGTGGCTAAATGTGACGACAGAGGCTGTCGAGGAGATTAAACGTCATTAAGCCGAACAGGTAAACTCAGCACACTTATAACCATAACGATGCTGTAAAAGTGGACTCTTATAAACTATTCTAACGCAAACATTCTGGGAAAATGTTTTTAAGTAACATCTGAAAGAGTTGTCGGAATCTAAGTGATGGTGCCATGGTGTAGTTCGTTTATACCCTACCTTTAGCTTTTTACTTCTGGCGGCTGCATTTAGGCTTAATTTTATAAAAGTTGTGTTCATCTGTCATTGTAAAGTGCCGGAGAAAGCAGGCGGACGCGAGGATCTAAACGCAAGGTTTTAATGAAATAGACATAGAACAAATAATAAAGAATTTCAGGGATAAAGAAACAAAACCACGATCATGACAAGACTAGAAGCAACCCTTACATGTACAACAACTGACAAAGTAACAAGTGAAACACAAGGGCTATAAATACACAGGGACCAACAAGCTAAACAAGATAACAAGGGGGTGTGGCTAATTTGAAACACCTGGGGATACTAATAAACTAGAAAAACTACAAAGGACTACAAAACATGACACAGAACAGGAAATAACTAAAGTCCACACAAGACGAGGGAAACACAAGACAGGAATCATTACATAGCCCCCCACTTAAGGAGTGGATTCCAGACACTCCTCAGAAAAACAAGTCCAGGAGGGTGGTGGATCGGAGGCGGATCCGGGGGCGGGATGGAGGGCCAGGCCCATGGAACGGAAGAGGGCCTGGAGACTGCGACAGGACGAGAGGCCAGGGAGGAGCAGCCAGTGCAGGCGACCAGGGCGGAGCAGGCTGTGCAAGCAACCAGGGCAGAGCAGGCTGTGCAAGCAACCAGGGCAGAGCAGGCTGTGCAAGCAACCAGGGCAGAGCAGGCTGTGCAAGCAACCAGGGCAGAGCAGGCTGTGCAGGCAACCAGGGCGGAGACGACCCTTCAGGCGGCCAGGGCGGAGACGACCCTTCAGGCGGCCAGGGCGGAGACGACCCTTCAGGCGGCCAGGGCGGAGACGACCCTTCAGGCGGCCAGGGCGGAGACGACCCTTCAGGCGGCCAGGGCGGAGACGACCCTTCAGGCGGCCAGGGCGGAGACGACCCTTAAGGCGGCCGCGGCCAGGGCGGAGACGAACCTTCAGGCGGCCAGGGCGGAGACGAACCTTCAGGCGGCCAGGGCGGAGACGACCCTTCAGGCGGCCGCGGCCAGGGCGGAGACGAACCTTCAGGCGGCCAGGGCGGAGACGAACCTTCAGGCGGCCAGGGCGGAGACGAACCTTCAGGCGGCCAGGGCGGAGACGAACCTTCAGGCGGCCAGGGCGGAGACGAACCTTCAGGCGGCCAGGGCGGAGACGAACCTTCAGGCGGCCAGGGCGGAGACGACCCCTCAGGCGGCCATGGCAGAGATGATCGACCCTCGGACGTCCAGGGCGGAACAGGAGACCACCCCTCTGGCGGTCCTGGCGGATCAGACTGGTCCGGAGGTGTATTGCCCCCCCCCAAAATTTTCTAGGGGAGGCTCCCCGGTAAAGAGTCCTGGACCAGCGATGAAGAGGGCCTTGAGCTGGGCAGGACCAGCGGCGAAGAGGGCTTTGAGCTGGGCAGGACCAGCGGTGAAGGCTCTGTGCTGGACGGGACCAACGGTGAAGAGGACTCTGAGCTGGACAGGACCAGCGGTGAATAGGGCGTTAAGCTGGACAGAACCAGCGGTGAAGAGGACTCTGAGCTGGGCGGGACCAGCGGTGAAGGCTCTGGGCTGGACGGGACCAGCGGCGAAGAGGACTCTGAGCTGGGCAGGACCAGCGGTGAAGGCTCTGTATCGGCAGAAGCGACGTGAACAGTCTCTGGATCAGCAGAAGCGACGTGAACAGTCTCTGGATCAGCAGAAGCGACGTGAACAGTCTCTGGATCAGCAGAAGCGACGTGAACAGTCTCTGTGGCGGCCATCTTGTCCGAAGACACAGGCTCGGCAGACGTGACGTGAACAGGCTCGGCGTCGGCCATCTTGTCTGAAGACACAGGCTCGGCAGACGTGACGTGAACAGTCTCTGTGGCGGCCATCTTGTCCGAAGACACAGGCTCGGCAGACGTGACGTGAACAGGCTCGGCGTCGGCCATCTTGTCTGAAGACACAGGCTCGTGAAGTTTCTCCACCTCCCCTACAGTGAAGGGGGAACCACAAAACTGCAGGACAAAGTCAATGTACTGTACCAGGGTCCAGCTGGGGTCTTCCTCTGGTAAATTTAAGCTAATGTCCTGTTCTAGTCCACTCCAGAAACAGTCCTTCAGCCTAGTCTCGTTCCCAGGAACGAGATGACTATAAAAAAGGAACTCCTCCACATAACTTTCGATGCTGCGATCATCTTGAAAAATAGAAAAAAATTTTGCTCAGTGGGTCCCAGCTAGTACTTGCTAGATCCATAGTCGGTCAGTTGTTCTGTAAAGTGCCGGAGAAAGCAGGCGGAAGCGAGGATCTAAACGCAAGGTTTTAATGAAATAGACAGAACAAATAATAAAGAATTTCAGGGATAAAGAAACAAAACCACGATCATGACAAGACTAGAAGCAACCCTTACATGTACAACAACTGACAAAGTAACAAGTGAAACACAAGGGCTATAAATACACAGGGACCAACAAGCTAAACAAGATAACAAGGGGGTGTGGCTAATTTGAAACACCTGGGGATACTAATAAACTAGAAAAACTACAAAGGACTACAAAACATGACACAGAACAGGAAATAACTAAAGTCCACACAAGACGAGGGAAACACAAGACAGGAATCATTACAGTCATCATTATCTTGATAGACAAAACTTGAGAGTATCATAAACTTTTGTAGATCACAGAGCTTGTTTTTTTAGCGATAATCCAAAAGCCTATGGGAAAATCCAATTGGGTTTTTGTCGAGGGAACCAGTGTGATGCGAACTACCTACAAAGTGACGTCATGCCTGTAAACTTTAGTCTAGAGGCAATTTTTTTTTTTTTTTTTTTTTTTTTTTTTAAATGAAAGGATACAGATATTAACAGTAAGAAATAAGGGGGGCATACAGACATCATCACAAGTGGATATAAGAATTACACCAATTAACCCAATTTAACCTTTTGTCATCATGAAAAATTAAAGGTTCCTTACAACAGACTCCAGGATGATACATGTTTTCGAAGCCTTTGTGTTCAAAGGTTTTTACATTTTCTTAAAGGAAGTAAAACGGGACTTTATATCAAAGGAGAACATTATAAACTTTAGATTACAGTGAATGTTTCTGGCTTTGAAAGACAAAGTAATAATGCAGTATTATCAAGATCAACATCATTAGAATGAAAATTGGACAAAAAAAAAAGATATAAATTAAGTAATTTGTGTCTATAGGCATATGTGCTTCCGGCTCGAGTTTACTGTAGCGTATGTACATCACCAATTACTTGTCTGGCATGAATAATACAGCGTTATTAGTTACGTTTTCATAACATTGTCATCTGTACAAAGAAAAAACTTTTCCGTTTTTATCTCATTGTTGTACATACCCTGAGGTGTGTGTCCTGTCAGCCAGCATCATTATCAGCATATCAGCCATTATTCATCATATCATTCCCTATCACCGTCTGTTTGCTGCTGTTTACCGTGTGTCTGCTGTGTGACCACAATAAAGTGTTTGTCTGGATTCACTTAATACCTTCTTAGTGTGTATTTACTGACAAAGTGAAAATAGCATACTTTCTTAGCGATGGATGCTATTAACACAGTGCAAATAGAGAGATATTCTATGTACACTATGTAAAAATAGCAGCATTTTCTTTGCAAGAACTATAAATAGTAGTTAGATACTATTTGCACCTCTGTATTTTAGTACATTATAAAACAGTATGCAATAATAACATATTGAGTGTAAATTATTATATTTATTGAAATAAATGGCGCCTTATTAGGACAATAAATCCCTCCCTACACCTACCAATAGACACTTTATTGTTAAACCGGTAGGCACTTTAATTCACATATTTCTTCATATTTCTTGAAAATAAATGCCTTTCCGAGCTGATATGCGATGGGAAAAGGACGCAGAACGAGTTCGGCAAAAGGCGGATTTGAATTCTGGTTCTCGCGTCAGAAGTATCTTACCTTATAGTCCAGTCATTTTAAGCCAAAATGGGGGTCAACCTTGAACAAATTGCAACAGAAGCAAACTCAACTGATTTTGTATCCTCAATATGTCCTGAGTAAGAAAAAAAAGCCCCAAAGAATCCCATTAGGGGAAAGTTTTGAAAAGGACCCAAATATTCATACGCCTATTCATTCTTTTTCTTACATGATTAGGGTACAATTTTTAACCTTTAGATATCACCATGAAAATTACTGAGTTGATTACTTACATCAAGACAAACAAAAAATGTATTACAAGTTTTTTTAAATTGTTTGTTAACATGGACAAACGGTGCAGCCTTTATTAATTATTATTGTAGAGATGGGGTTTGGGGCTGAGTCTGTGGGACTGTTTCTGGGGGTTCACTTTTTATTTTACCTACCTTTTTGTCTTCTGCACTCGTCCCCCAGAAACAGTCCCACGGACCCAGCCCCAAACCCCATCTCTGCAATAATAATGAATAAAGGCTGGTTTCTAAAGCACTTCTTCCTGCCTCTATGTATTAATGTTCATGGGTAGCCTAAATGGGTATTTTACTGTTTTACAAGATTCAACAAGACATTTTCACCTGGTTATACCCAATGTTTAGATCTGTTGTGGTATTTATGCAAATTAGCACATATGTAATTAGATTATGCACCATTTGTCCATGTTAACAAACAATTTCAAAAAACTTGTAATATATTTTTTGTCTTGATGCAAGTAATCAACTCAGTAATTTTCATGGTGATATCTAAAGTTTTTTTTTTTTTTTTACCCTATTCACGTGAGAAAAAGAATGAATAGGCGTATGAATGGGCTATATTTGGGTCTTTTTCAAAACTTTTCCCTAATGGGATTCTTCTGGGTTTTTTTTTTTTTTCCTTACTCAGGACATATTGAGGATACAAAATCAGTTGATTTTGCTTTGTTGCAATTTGTTCAACCTTTTTTCATAAAATGACTGGACTATTACTCCCTACGCCACTGCCTCTGATAAATTACAGGCTTTTTTTGTACTTTTGTCTAGCCCAACCAGACATTGGTGGGTGGAGTTAGAGTAAATAGCTTCTAGCAACAAAGAGGACTATTTGCACTTGGTGTAAATAAACACTCCGAAATTTTATTCCATAGTGTAAGTTGAGCAACAACCACCAAAGCTCATGCAGCCTCTTCATTGTTACTCCAGTTTTCATGTTTGCTCCACAGGCAGACTGGCATGGGCTTTGTCTCCACCATGTCCAGAATAGGATCCATGGCCGCCCCTGCTGTCCTGATCTTGGATGAGATTATGCCGGCTCTGCCTAGCATTATATACGGGGGATCCGCTGTAATTGCTGGTTTAATAGCCTTTTTGCTTCCAGAAACCCTCAACATTCCTCTGCCTGAAACCATTGAGGATGTAGAGGAGAAATGGTAATGTCATCTGTTCACATGATCAGTCTCGATAACAAATCAGATCACCTGATTACTAAATATCGGTTTCACGACTTCGTGTAACACTGTACTGTACATTTCACTCATACAGGGAAAAGAAAAAGCAAAGTCTTGAGGAACAGACACAGAGTGAATCGCTGACCTTGCAGGACTTCAAACAAGATGGAGGAAAATATGAAGAGAACAAGTCTCACCTCCATCCACTGTCAGAGAATCCAGTTCAAATAAAGGAATAGTTATTACACACTGAGACTGTTGATGTTGGCCGTCTCAATCTAGACCAATAAAACTGGACTACAGCTTTTTTATATTATTATTCTTAAAGGAAAATGAGAATGAATTTCTGATTGAAAGCAGTTGATTGCTTTAAAAGTGAAGTGACGTATACATTGTTATTCTCCAAAAGTGCATAGGTAATTTATGCGACACTTGAAGTATATTGCGTGATAAACAGACTGAAATTTGAGTCATTATTCACCTGATAATCTTTAATTGTCTTCTTTTTTCCCCCTTTCATGACATTGAAAAATCATGAGAAGTTGAAGTTAATGCGTAATTGCAGGGATTGATTTTGTTCAGATTTTTAAAGGCACAAATAAGTGAGAAGTCTGATGTTATTATACAGTAAAGTATGCAATGATGCTCAGAAATACCTTCTGGATGATTATTTAAAATGTGAGTAATGAAGGATCTGCAGTCATTTCATTATGTGAAACTTATGATGCAGAATGATTCTGCTTTTATTGTAATAACTAAATGTTGGTTTACAATAAAGCTCAGTTCATTAGCTAATGCATTATCATGAACTAAAATCGAGCAACACTTTTTTTTACAGCATTTAATACTGTAGGTTAGTGCTAATTTATTTATATATATATATATATATATATATATATATATATATATTTTTTTTTTACATAATACATTATACTATGAGGCTGTTGAATGCTTGAATCTGATTGGTTGACAAACGTTCTAAGGTGTGCAATTATTTAAAGTAGTTCCAGGCAGGTCTCGACCGCATTACAGTTCCATATATCACTTCGCCAAATGATTTCAGTTATTTCAAAGGTCCTTACAGCCGACAGCAGAAAAATAACAAAACCCCCCAACAACACTGACCAAGCAAATAAATAGTAAACAATAGGATAAAAACAACAAATTATTTCCAGTTTTTTTTTTTACCACAAAATTAAGTTTTTATTATGTATGGAAAGTACATACTCTCTCTCTCTCTCTCTCTCTCTCTCAAACACGCAAACATGTACAGTGCATTATTTTTCTAATAATTCAACAGCCCGTCGTCATTCCTTACTTACTTAATGTTAAAAATGTATTAGAAAAAAATAAAAATGTAATGCTTTAAAAGTTAAAAGCTCATTGTTAAGGTTTTCTCAACATTCAGAGCCTTAAAGGAGCTGTATGTAAGAAATGTATTTCAATTAATCATAAAATGGCCCTGATATGTCACTAGATATTAAGAAATCATGTTAATTTCAAATACTTATATCACTGACAACAGTAGTCCGGCCAGGATATTGTCATTTAAAAGTGAAGTTGCAGCCCCTCAACTGATGTTCTCTTCTCAATATTATTAACTCGTCTTTATCTTTAGGTCATGTTCCAAGAACATTTAAACTGGCAGTTATAAAACCTCTCATTAAGAAACCACAATTAGATCATAATAATCTAGTAAATTACAGACCCATTTCAAATCTTCCATTTATGTCTAAAATACTAGAAAAAGTGGTGTCCGCTCAATTGTGCTCTTTCTTGCAAGAAAATGATATCTATGAAAAGTTTCAGTCTGGATTCAGACCGCATCATAGCACTGAAACTGCGCTCGTTAAAATCACAAATGATTTACTTTTAGCTTCTGACCAAGGCTGTATCTCAATACTAGTTTTACTTGATCTTAGTGCTGCGTTCGATACTATAGATCACAAAATACTCTTAGATCGACTACAAAACTACACTGGTGTTCATGGACAGGCATTAAGCTGGTTTAGATCGTACTTATCAGACCGCTACCATTTTGTCTGTTTAAATGGGGAAAAATCGAAGATAACGTCAGTAAACTATGGAGTGCCGCAGGGATCTGTGTTAGGCCCTCTGCTATTTTCAATATACATGCTGCCGCTTGGTAATATTATAAGAAAACATGGAATTAGTTTCCATTGTTATGCTGATGACACTCAATTATATATTTCATCACGACCGGATGAAAACAATAAATTATCTAAATTGACAGAGTGTGTTAATAAAGATATAAAATACTGGATGACGTGTAATTTTCTGCTATTAAACTCAAATAAAACGGAGGTTATGGGTCCAAAAAACTGCCCACAAAACCTCTTACAATGCAACTTCAATTTAGAAGGATGTCCTGTTACTTTATCCTCTACAGTAAAAGACCTGGGGGTTATACTAGATCGCAACTTGTCTTTCGAAAATCATATTTCATATGTTACAAGAACAGCCTTTTTCCACCTTAGAAACATTGCTAAGCTACGTAATATGCTATCAGTCTCTGATGCTGAAAAGTTAGTTCATGCATTCATGACCTCGAGACTAGATTACTGCAGGGTTGCCAACTTTTCAGTTTAGCTCGGAGTGAGACTTCTCCGACGGGGGGGGGGGGGGGGGGGGGGTGGGGGGGATGGGGCAGGCAGGGGCCACTTGTGCTTTTAGGGGGCACACCTTTAACATTCATCTTAACCTATTTTCAGTATTATTTCAAGTCATTTTTCACCATGTCATGCATGACTGCAATCTCTAGAAAAAGCTAATAAATAATATTAGCTAAGCTAATAAAACAATTTCAATTCAAATGAATGTTTCATTATGTTTAATTGTAATGTGATATAATGATCAATAATAACACATTTTTAGCATCTAAGCACATCTAGGCACTTTTTTACACCTGGGGTGGGCGATATGGCAATAATATCACAATTTTTGTTTTGTTTTTCAGAAAAAATCACGATTTTATCATGATTCTTTTTCATGTTGGTTTTACTATTTTGCATGTGACTGAGCATTACAGCCAAACTAATGTCCCTATTTTAAAAACAAAGCCTTATAACAAAATATAGGTAACAAAATATAAAATAAAAAAGAATGGCAGACATTTAGGTCAAAGTGGCGAAGCAAAAATCTTTGTCACTATTTTCTTTGTTATTAAAAATTAAGAACAGAGATACATATTACACATACACAACTTAATATACAAATGAAATAAACAGTGCTTTATTTTTTCAGCTATAGGTGTATTTAACAGTAGAATTGAAGAAAGTAATTAAATGGACAAATATGAAAATAAAACACAAAAGACTTAAAGTTCTCAGTCAAGAGCAGTGAATGATTTCCTGTGTGTTTTGTTGTTTTATTAACATTAACGGCATAGTTCTCCCCCCAAAAAGTCATAATTTACTCTCTTAAGTTGTTTTAAACCTGAATAAGTTTCTTTCTTCTGTTGAAAATAAACGTTATTTGAAAGAATGTCAGTAACCAAACAGTTGATGTACCCCTGTGACTTCCATAGTATATTTTTTTCCTACTATGTATGGAAGTCAATGGAGACCAGCAACTGTTTGGTTTTGGGTGAACTATCTCTTTAAGGACAAGCGGCAGCATGTTTATTATTAGGGCTACTGTCTCTGTAAGAACTGCACGCGACGCGTCTAATATACACGCATATGACAAGCAGATTTTAATTAATTTTCTCTGTTTGCTTTCACTTTAGACATAACCAACTTTGTTTATGTAAACATTGTCTGTATTTGACAGTATTAGCGCAATATTAGACTCACAAGATAACTTAGTCCAGTAACAGGCTTTTAGTGCATGTGCGCGTCGAGTGTACGCGCTCAGTAAAGCGCATATTTGAACAGCGCATCAGCAGCGAATGACATGTTTAACCGGCAAGGCTTTAAAGCACATGCAAATAATGAACTTTTGTGAACTGCAGTGTCCCGTTCCTCTGCGTTAACATTTGATGTGAATATACGTCGTGCTGCAGTGTAGACTATAGATGAAGGCGCCGCAACTGATAAAATGCGCAGTTGTAAGACTTTCCCTCTCTGCCGTGCGTGCGCGCGCTATCGGTTGGTTTGGACGACAGTCTCGCATGCGTGCTCGCTCTAGGTTCTGGGAGATTTTTAACTAATTTGCGCCATAACTAGTGGTCCATCCAGTAGTTAAGAGCCTGAATTGTTTATAGTAATTCTGAAATTTAGTGCACATGAGTGAAAAAAAAATAGAGCACAGAAGAATGTCTATTTTTGCGTGAGATTTCTTTGTTGAGCGTGAGAGCGTGAGATTGAGGCTGAATGCGTGACTGTCACGCGAGATGCGTGAGAGTTGGCAACCCTGTTACTGTAATGCTTTATTAGCTGGTTGTCCTGCATCCTCAATAAACAAGCTACAGTTAGTCCAAAATGCAGCTGCTAGACTTCTTACTAGGTCAAGAAAATATGATCATATAACACCAATTCTATCATCTCTACACTGGTTACCTATTAGGTTCCGTATCAATTACAAAGTATTACTAATGACCTATAAAGCCCTAAATGGTTTAGCTCCTGGGTATTTAACGGAACTTCTATCGCCCTACAATCCATCACGCTCTTTAAGATCACTAAATTCGAGGCTTCTGGTCATTCCTAGGATATCTAAGACCACTAAAGGAGGGAGGGCATTTTCACATTTAGCTCCTAAACTCTGGAATGGCCTTCCTGATATTGTTCGAGGCTCAGATTCGCTGTCCCAGTTTAAAACTAGATTAAAGACGCATCTCTTTAGCCAAGCATTCACATAATACTTACCTTTTATACTACAGTTGAATCAGATTGAATGCATTAATATTAGGAACAGCAGCTACGCTAATTATTTCCCATCTGCTTTTCTGTTGTTATCTCGGGACGCTAGTCCCGAGGTAAATAGAGTACGTCAGCTCCAGTTTGTATCCAGCCTCTCATGGAAACTTCAGATGCCGCAACACCCATGCAGAGACGACTCGAAGCCCGTGAGGAGACGACTCGAAGCCCGTGAGGAGACGACTCCACGCCCGTGAGGAGACGACTCGACGCCGGCGATATGTTATGCCCTAAATTAATGCATGATTAACTAACTGTATTTTTCTATGTACATTTTTTTGAAATGCACTTTCTGTAAAGCTGCTTTGAGACAATATGTATTGTGAAAAGCGCTATACAAATAAATTTGAATTGAATTGAATTGAATTGATGTTGATGTTGTCATCTTGTGTTTTGGCCTGAAGCTCCACCCTCCACCTATCTACCAATCACGAAGTCAGTAGTGTTTCGGCATCCGGGTTGCCAGCTCAGCTCTAGTTACCACAGCTACAGCTACAAACGTTCCTGCTGGATCCTGCAGCCTATCTGGCAACCTCCAGTCAGGGGGGAGGGGGAGGGGATACACCGCTCTACAGTCATTTGAAAGTGATTGCAGTACCAGTTTTGGCCACAATCTTACATACGGCTCCTTTAAATTACAACTCATTTATCTCCAGTGTTCTGTTAAGTAGGCCTAAATATTGTTACTGGATTTACAAGAAATATTAATATTTCTTGAATCAGTCTTCACTTTGAATCAGTGCAACTGTGATGGGTGAAAGAGATAGCCAATGTTGTTTCCTACAATCTTAAACACTAGGCTATTATCAGTGCGCGTGTAGCGCATGTGGGTGATGTTGAAAATTAAGCTTTTAATGTTGTTTATATGTCTATGTGGTGTTTTTAATATGCTTTAAGACAAACCATGTGTAAATTCATAAGTCGACACCATTGCTGAGTGTTTTCTCCTTAAAACTGCAGTGAACCAAAGACAGTCTCAAAAACACGATTTGAAATCGCTGGTGTTTCTGACGTCACAAACTACCTTGTAACCAATCAGATCAACGTGTGATCGTCAACCAGTGGATCTCTGAGCTGAGTGAGTGAGTGGAGGCGGGGCTATTTTAAGGAAATAAAAAATTAAATATGTAATTGAGGTGATCAGAGTTTTAAGGGATAAAATTATTGCAGGGGGATTTTAAATAAGGTTTGTCTTCCAGATGGGTTACATGTACAATGATTTAGACTAAAGGACTAAAACCAGGTAGTTCTTTTAAGAATCAAAATTTTACAGTTAACTTAATTGTTATCAACTAGAAATTAAAATTACACCTTATTTTGTAACACTATTTAGCCTATTTTTAAGCCAAGAAAACATGCACTAAATGCACAGTGTGTATAAGGTACAATTGTATAAAAGTGACTATTATGAGTGATAGTGTTGATCGTTTTTTCTCTGTAAATAAAGTTGCAAAAATCCTCTGTGAGGGATTGGGAGAGAGGTTTATGAGGGTTGGCACAGCAAAAATTAAACTGATGTCCGTGGTTTTAAGTTGATATAGGCTAGCACTCACTATTTACATTAGATGTTGGATAAGTTGTAAATTTCAATATATAGTGATATAGCGCGAACAAATATTAGTTATAAAAAAAATAACTCTTGCATAATTTAATTTCGTAGATTATATGGACTGAAATTCTAAAACACACTTTGTTCAGGCGGCCTTTGAATGAGGTGAAAATGACAATTTTGTCCATACGAGCAGTTCAGCTTTCATTTTACTGCAGGCTATCGCGTCATTTGTCTCTCAGTTCTTGTCTAGTAGGTTTAAGTTCACCTGATTACATTATAACCCAACCCACATGCGCGAGACTGAGTGACTGAGTGGAGAAACCGGTAAGACTCAAACGTCAAGTCACAAACACGCTGTCTTACATGACGTATTCATTCTTCTTGAAGAACCATATACGAAGGTAAGTTACAAAGTCTCTCATATAGATTTGCTATTTATGTTAGTCGAGGTTTTATTTCATTAGGACTGTTTTTCATAGACTGAAAAAGTATGTTTACATACAGCAGTAAAACTAGCTGTCAAGTTTCATATCAAATGTAGCCTAGAGTAGGCCTACTATAGTAGCCTATCTGTAAGGATTATTAGGGATATTATTAGATTTTAGTCGTCGTCGTAATAGTAGTAGTAGGCTAGATTAGAACTAACACAAAGCGTTTCGACCTGAAAGCGTCCAGTTGAATTAGCCTATTCTATAAACTAGTTTTAGGTGTTGTATATAAACAAGAGTTTTATATCCCATTATACTCATAAATCGCCACGTTATTTCCGCTTAGGAATTTACAGTATTTATATGAGAAAGATTGTTGTTTTAACTAAAGGGGGCGCTGTAATAACAGTGACAAACATGACAATATTCCTATAAACTTTGTCATTGGAAGGAACAAGAAATAGGCTACTGGTAAAAACCGAGAACAGTTATTGTTTCATAAATGATAAACTTATGATATGAACTGAAAGACTAAAACCCTGATAAGTTTAGCTTGCAGCAACATTTTTATTTGTATTGTCTATTAAGGTGCAGTTATCCAACATTGTTGTGAAATACTACAGTGGTTTTACATTTAGTTATATGACCATCAAACACTGAATTTATTACATTGATACGTGATATATTAAAATATGTAACTCAGAAGTTCAATAATATTTGCCACTCACTCATCAACACAAAAATATGTACAATATAAGTTCTAATTCCCTTGATACACTGATTATATTCATAAATACAGTACAGGCCAAAAGCTTGGACACATTACTATTTTTAATGTTTTTGAAAGAAGTTTCTTCTGCTCATCAAGCCTGCTTTTATTTGATCAAAAATACAGAAAAAAACAGTAATATTGTGAAATATTATTACAACTTAAAATAATAGTTTTCTATTTGAATATACTTTAAAAAATAATTTATTCCTGTGATGCAAAGCTGAATTTTCAGCATCATTACTCCAGTCTTAAGTGTCACATGTGACATCCAGTCTATCACATGATCCTTTAGAAATCATTCTAATATTCTGATTTATTATGAGTGTTGGAAACAGTTCTGCTGCCTAATATATTTGATGAATAAAAGGTAAAAAAGAACTGCATTTATTAAAAATAAAAATATATTTTCTAATAATATAAATCTTCTTTACTATCACTTTTTATCAATTTAACACATCCTTGCTGAATAAAAGTATTGATTTATTTCAAAAAAAGAAAGAAAAAAATTACTGACCCCAAATTACTGACCAGTAGTGTATATTGTTGTTACAAAAGATTTCTATTTTTTAAAAAATTGCTTCTTTTTTTTTTTTTATTCATCAATCCTAAAAAAGTATCACAGGTTTTACACAGGAACCAACCTTTCTTTGATGAATGGAAATGAATCTCTGCTAAATACGTCATGTTTCTAAGAAATTGAAAGGCAGTGATCACTGCATACTTGTTATCACTGCATTCAAATCTTGATGTTTAAATTCTTGCCATTTCTAACCTAGTCATGCATAGTCTAACATATGTTATGCATTATACTTTTTTGCTGTAGATGTCTGTGTCTGATCCACCTGTTCTCATACCTGTGCCAAAGCCACGATCAAGATATTTACTCAGAGCAAGTGTCGGACAGCCATCATTTCCTGACAGGTGAGCAGATGCTGTTAAGTCTTAATCAGAAAACAATCTTTCTTTGTAACACTACAAAGAAAGGCATTTCAAAAGAAACAAAGGACTTGAATTTTCTATCAGGAGTCTAATCCTAATCCAGGATATCTAATATCACGAAATCTTTTTTGGATAGTCAATACATTTACTATACTTGAATATCTTACAGAGATGGCGTTGGTCAGATGCCTTGTCCAGAAGTTCAGGTTGATGCACAGATGAACTCTGAAGGTACTTTTTATTATGTGTTTTTTTTATTATCTTTTTTTTTTTTTTTACAAGATATCAGTAACATGTTTATCCTATAGTATTAGTCGTCCTTAATACATTATACTTAAAATATAAATTTTTCCTTCAATTGAAAAATAAAAAAATAATATATTATGTAAAGTGGGTACAGAAAGTCGCCAAAACTTTCAAAATATTCACTTTTTTTTTTTATCCCTATAAAAGATTAAAATGAAAACACAGCCAAACTGTAATCCACAATATTTCATATTTCAGGAAATCAATTAAATATAAAGCCATAAAATACAAATTTACATTTAAATGTACAATTTACGTGGCACACTCTCTGTGTAATCCAAACACCAATGACTCGAAATGTGCAAGGGATAGTTCACCCAAAATGAAATTTAGCCCGTGATTTACTCACCCTCAAGACATCCTAGGAGTATATCACTTTCTTCTTTCAGCCGAACACAAATGGAGTTATATTTAAAAATGTCCTGGCTCTTCCAAGCTTTATAATGGGAGTGAATTGTGACTGAGATTTTGAAGCCCAAAAATGCGCATCCATCCATCATAAAAGTAATCCATACGACTCCAGGGGGTTGATAAAGGACACATTACACTAATAATGACTTCAAAACTAATACAGTAATAAAACATTTATTCGTTAGACTGATTACGACAAGCACAAAATTAATTAAACATTTAAAATTACAGCACAGTAATGAGTCTGTGAAGCCAATTTGACTAAAGGGTGCATTTAATGAATTAAATAAAAACCCACAATGCAATTCCAGTTTCAAATCTTTTATCTCAGAAATCAAAATGGTGTAAGAGCAGCATTTACATATCATACATGTTTTAACCATTTAAAATGTCCATATTAAAGTTTTAAACCAAAATATAGACTATGACGAAATGTTTCTGTGTCTCAGGCAAACTGCACACAGTAGATGTGTGGACATGTTCAGCACACTCCAGTGCTCTCTCTGGGGTTTCTAGGTAGATCTGTTCACACTTAAATGTGAATTAAGAATATTAGAATTTTGATTCATGAGTCACTTGCCACCGACTAGCCTAGCGATGTAACCCGCAGACAGGTAAGCAGTCGAATTCGAGGAGAATCTTTCTGGTGAACTGATTCAAAAGAAGCTGAAGATGAAACAAGGCATATTTGATTTATGGACAATATAAATGGAATAGAGTTGCATCTAAAAATGAGCTTTTCATTTAGGGTGAATTTTGATGTAGGACCCTTCCTCAAGTCCATTAGCAAAAGCGGGACACAAACTAACGCAGGGCTAGTTGTAACACATGCCAGCATGATGAAACTTAGTGTATTTACCAGTTGCCATATCAACACTATATAGAGAAAAAATTGCACCAAAATTAAAAAAATCTTTGGAAGATTTAACCAGAGCAAAAGTACATTTCAGTAAAATTTTCATCTCTGTTTTTTGTGTTTATTTAAAATTAGACACATCTGATATTATTTTAATCTTATATCTGTTATTTAACAGTTGATATGGCTCTTTAATGCTTCGCTAACCAGCGGAAGACACTCACCGGGTTTAAATCCCAGTTGTGCAGGCGGGGCATGTTGTCACACTGCGTTACAATGAGCCCCTATTAGAATAGGGCTATTCTATACTTTTATGAATTCTATTGAGAAATTAGAAAAAGGTGAATAAATACTTAGAGTCAATGTTCAGAAATTATTATACTGTTTTAAACTATTCTGTATAGCTGTGTTTTGCAGTGTGTTTGTTGTCAAACTCAAAGAAACATTTATTTTTAATTAGTTAAAAAATGCCATTATTTTATATAACAACTTAATAATTGTATTTTATTGAGAAACTATTTTAGTTTGAATTTTATACTTTTTGATTAGATCAGATAACATGGTCATGTTACAGTGTACTCCACCTATGGGGCATGTTGTCACATTACACTTCCATTCTTTCGGGGTAAATCAAGTAAAAAAAAATATACACTGTATTAATGAAACAAAACCACATAATTTTACTAGACGTGGGAAATTAATGTGGGAAAAAATAAATACTCTGAAACCTAAGTATATTTACACAAACTGAGACATTCAAAAAGTGTTTTGTCATTTCGATTCAAGTCGTTTTGTTTGTGAGATACATACATTATCGTCATGCATTCAATATGAAGTTTAAGTAAGTTTCATATGTAAGAAATGTGTTTAATAGTAGATACGGTACGTTAGGTAAATGTGACTACCTGCAATGTCAGACGAATAGAGGGCAAGTTTTAAAGTGTTAAAGAGCAGAGGAGAATGTTGGGTTTCCTTGTTTTACATCATGATTTTTATAGTCTATTATACAAACTGTATATTCTGTCACCTAAACCTATCCATCACAGAAAACTTTCTGCATGTCACATTAAAAAATAAAATAAAAAAAAATCACTTTTTAAGCTGTTTTCCTCATGGGGACCAAAAACGTAGGGAATACCCGATTACTCAATTCAGTTCATTAAGCTTTCTGCTAACGAGCTGATAATCTGAATCAGACGTGTTAAATTAGCGAGATGTACAAAATGTGCAGAGCGTTGGGTCTCCAGGATTGAAAACTTCTGCTTTGCCAAGTGTGTCCCAAATGGCTTTGTTATGGGTGCGTCTCAGTCAGCTCCTGTGTTCAGTGGTCAGGGCACTGATCTGGGAGTCAGCCATTTTAAAGGTAGGGTAATAGAAGTGGTCTGAATAGAAAAGAAAAAAATTTTTTTTTACATATAGCTTCTGTGGAAGTCTCTGGACCAAAAAATGATGGTGTGCCTCCAGGATCAGGGTTGGGAAACACAGCCTTGGTCATTAGTTTCTGATTAATCCCACACCTGTTTCTGTTCTGGTTAACTAACTGTTTAATACAATCCCAGTATTTACAGTTGAAAAGTTACATGTTATCAAAAGAAGAACAGATAATCTGTATGCCATCTTTATCAAAATTAGAAAGAATAACTCTTGGAAATTTAGAAGGCAAGGGTCACGTATCTGTGTACTATAATTTAATGGTCAAACACAGTTCTGAATCAACATTGGACAAATTAAATGCCTGGAAAATGGATATACAGGAAGATATAGATGAGGCAGACTGGAAAGATGCATGTCTTAAAGCACAAACACAGACAATAAATACAAGGTTTAAATTACTTCAATATAAATGGTTAATGAGAACCTATATAACACCTGTCAAACTTCATCAAATGTCTGGTAATATTCCAGATGTGTGTTCTTAAAGGCTTGGATAATAAAGGTACATTATATCATTGCCTCTGGGAATGTCCAAAAATACAAAACTTCTGGAAAGAGGTTATAAAATGTATGTCAGACATGTTTAACATTAAAATTCCTTTGTATTCTTGGAATATATCCAATGGACTTTAGTTTATACAAACATCAAGATGGATTAAATGTATAGACTTTGGTCTGCTTCAAGCCAGAAGAGCTATTGCATTATGCTGGAAGAGTATGGACGCTCCATCCATGAAAATGTGGATAAAGGAGATATCAAACTGTATCGGACTGGAAAGGCTAACTTATATTGCTAAATGCAAGAGGAAAGACTTTGATCAGCTGTGGGAGCCATACATAAATATCATGTAAACTGGGAATGTTATCATGTAATTTGGGATTACGGATCCGTGAAAATGACTAAAAACGCTGTATTCTGCTGCCAGGCCAGTAGATGGCGATGAAACGCTATAGACTGAACACGTAATACGCATGTACATGACCTCATCGTCTTCAGAGATTCCTGTTTTTGTTGCTTACACGGAGACCGAATTCAAAAACGTGCACTTTGAAACACATTTTCAAAAGTGTTTGTTTTCAGGCGGCCAAAACACTGTTGTTGTGTAAACGAACGGCCAAAACGCATACATTTTTTTACGTTTTAAGTTGAAAACGGTGTCGTGTAAACAGACCCTTAGTTCTTTGTCCGGTATTGTCTACGGTTTAACATGCCTGTGTTCTCCTGAGTTTCTCCCTGGATTTATTTTTATTTTTATTAAAGACTCTTTATTTCTCTGAAACACCAATGAAGACAAATGTTGACAATACTCTTTTTATTACATACAGTGCAGCTGTTGTGAAGCTACAAAAAGGACAAAAATACATAAAGAAATATAAATACCATTGAAATGTGTAAAAGTCATCAATATATCTCATCCCATGCAGTGGCTTTGTATATTCTCATAAATGTCAGATATCAAAAACCACGAACAGAACAACCAACAAATGTAGACAATAACCAACATGTAGCAGCTGAAACTGAGGGCTATAAATACACATGCAAACACCAGGGACTAAATGAGACAATTAAGTAGACACAGGTGCAACACATGAGAGCGAATCAGAAACCATGGCAACAGTGGAGCTGGGACAAATGAAACTGAACTGGGAACAGTGCAAAACTAAACACAAAGTCCAACTCAAGCAAAACACAAACACAGATCCAAGCTTACAGCATCTTGCCGGTTCTTGCATGTCTTGTTAGCCGACATGGAAAGTTTGATTACGTAGTGATGATGACATTTCAAAGTATCAGTGAGTAATGACATCACACAAATCTACTGTATTGAGGATACTTGGAATTTTGAGCATGATTCACATGATTAGATTCATGGTGATTTTTCTATTTTTACTTTCATTGTTTCAGAGCTGAATGGAAATTGTTGAACATTCCTTCTTTTGGCTTTGGAATGATATAAATGTGTGAGATGACATTCACCCAGAAATGATTTACTCACTCATGTTGTTCCAAACCTGTATGAGTTTCTCTCATCTGTTGAACACAAAGAAAGATTTTCTCCCTATGTTGTGAAAATCAAGGTTCTGTGAGTGAGTGGAGGTGGGGCTCATTTGCATATTCATAGAACCGTGCATACTAAATGAGGCAAGGGTGTCGAGTTACATTCAACCTATTTTAGGGCATGAAGAATTTTTTTTCAAGGAAAAATGCTTAAATATGTAATTTTAGTAATCAAAGATGAGTTTTAAGGGATAAAATAATTTACTACAGGGGGACTTTAAAGAGTTGGTAACCAGACAGTTGACGGTAGCCGGTGACTTCCATCGTAGGAAAAAAAAATATGGCTATCATCAACTGTTTGATTGCCAACATTCTTCAAAATATCTTTTGGTTTCAACAGAAGAAAGAAACTCATACAGGTTTGAGGTGCGTAAGTGATGACAAAATGTAATTTTTGGGGGGAACTATCCCTTTAAAACAATGGTCTCAAACTCAATTCCTGGAGGGCCACAGCAGTTTAGCTCCAACTCACTCCTGCTTGGAAGTTTCTAGTAATCCTGAAGAAATTGATTAGCTTGATCAGGTGTATTTGATTAGGGTTAGAGGTGTGACCCTCCAGGAATTGAGTTTGAGACCACTGCTTCTACTGCTCACAGCCACAAACAAGGCAAACCCTTATCAAAGTGTGCAAAAGGTATGGAAGCTTGTTTCCGCCACAGAATAAAAAAATAAAAAAGGCAATTGCAACTTTTTATCTTTTTTTCCTCAGAGTTGCGTCTTATAAAGTCAGAATTGCGAGAAACAAACTCACAATTCTGACTTTCTAACATGCAACTGTGAGGAAAAAAAGTCGCAAATCATTTAAAAATGTTTTATTCTTAGGCAGCTTCCATAAAAAGGTGATGGGCTGATGACTCTTTTGTTGTTGTTTGTTTTGTTTTCTCAGTAGAAACGTATATCAAAAACGATGTAAGTGTGGATGATTCGTCTAGTCAGTTGCATCCCACCTCTGAACCCCATGATCTTCAAGCGGTTGAAACCAACAGCAGTGAAACATTGCCTTGGCCAGCATCACTCACCATCAGTCCCAGTTCAGATCCGGATCCAGCGAAAACTGCTGACTCAATGTCTTCTGACGATTCCACTGTGACTCTCAACTCCTCAAAATCACATGATGACCTTACGAAGGATGACCTCATGAAGGATGACCTCACGAAGGATGACCTCATGAAGGATGACCTCATGAAGGATGACCTCACGAAGGATGACCTCACGAAGGATGACCTCGCGAAGGATGACCTCGCGAAGGATGACCTCACGAAGGATGATCTCACGAAGGATGACCTCACGAAGGATGATCTCACGAAGGATGACCTCGCGAAGGATGACCTCGCGAAGGATGACCTCGCGAAGGATGACCTCGCGAAGGATGACCTCGCGAAGGATGACCTCGCGAAGGATGACCTCGCGAAGGATGACCTCGCGAAGGATGACCTCGCGAAGGATGACCTCGCGAAGGATGACCTCGCGAAGGATGACCTCGCGAAGGATGACCTCACGAAGGATGACCTCACGAAGGATGACCTCACTAAGGATGACCTCAATAAGGATGACCTCAATAAGGATGACCTCACTTCTGATAATGCAAGGTAATGAATCACTTCTGTTTCCTTCACAACTGTGTTTTTATTTTGTTTATGAAATGGCATGTTTCTTGACGAAACTTGTCTTTGGTAACTTCTCTGTTTATATTTTTCCTTGTAGTTTCACAGATCAGTTAATGGATGCTCAAACAGAACTTGGCACCAGAGAAGGGATCTATCAAGTTCCCAAATCACTGAACCTTCAGATCAAAACTGACAGATTCAAGAAACCAAGGTACATTATGATTATTCCTCAGAAAACAAGGTTCCCTATGATGTCTCATATGACAATCTCGTGTGCCAATATTATATATTTAACGCCTAATCAAATAAGAAATACATTTACAAATACATACATTTTGTGTACTTTTATTTTTTATTTTTGCATTGTGACGTTAAAGTCCCCCTGTGGTGAAAATCAAGCTTTTAATGTTGTTCATATTTCTATGTGGTGTTTTTAATACGCTTTAATATCCGTCCTTCGGATGAGACGTAAAACCGAGGTCCTGACTCTCTGTGGTCATTAAAAATCCCAGGATGTCTTTCAAAAGAGTAGGGGTGTAACCCCGGCATCCTGGCCAAATTTGCCCAGTGGCCTCTGTCCATCATAGCCTCCTAATCATCCTCATATACTGATTGGCTTCATCACTGTCTCCTCTCCACCAGCAAGCTGGTGTGTGGTGGGCGTTCTGGCGCAATATGGCTGCCGTCGCATCATCCAAGTGGATGCTGCACATTGGTGGTGGTTGAGGAGATTCCCCCTTCTATGTAAAGCGCTTTGAGTGCAGAGAAAAGCGCTATATAAATGTAATGAATTATTATTATTATTATTATTATTATTAAGACAAACCATGTGTAAATTCATAAGTCGACACCATTGCTGAGTATTTTCTCCTTAAAACTGCAGTGAACAAAAACACAGTTTGAAATCACTGGTGTTTCTGATGCCACAAACTACCTTGTAACCAATCAGATCCACGTGTGATCGTCAACGAGTGGATCTCTGAGCTGCAGTGAGTGAGTGGAGGCGGGGCTCATTTGCATATTAATAGAACTGCGTAAATGAGGCAGGGGTGTCGAGTTACATTCAAGCTATTTTAAGACATGAAAAATCCTTTTTTCAAGGAAAAAACGTCGAAATATATTTTGGTGATCAAAGATGAGTTTTAAGGGATGAAATTATTGACTACAGGGGGACTTTAAGCACATGCACAACTCTAATATAAAAGCAAACTTGACATTGCATTTTTTTTTTGCAAGATCTTAAAATATCTCGAATTCTTGGTCTGCAGGGCTGCAACCATTCGTGTGAGCAGGAAGAAGCAGACGTTATCAGGCCCGCGCCAGAGAACCAGTGAGTGTGCGGTGACACAATCCAGCTGGCTCGACGTATGGAAGGGACGCAAGTAACTAACTCTACACAATCTCAGAAATCACATGACAACTTCAAAGAAAAGTCAAAAATCCATTTGAAACATTTCAAAATAACCAGCTATTCACAGCTAATTTAAATAATGTATTTCAAAATAACAATATTAATACTACATATTAATATGAAATAATCAAACATCTTTACAAAAAAAAAAATTACATAAAAGGGGCCCTTTCACACCAAACACTCTGCGAAAAGATAAATTAAATGCAGAATTAGTAAATTTATTCAGACAGCCAAACAAATAAGTTGGCTTAAGGAAATGGAAATTTGCGCACATTTGTGCCCATAAAAAGATACTTATGGTAATTATGAAATTTATATATAGGCCTGGTTTCACAGACGGGGCTTAGATTAAGCCAGGATTTGGCCTTAGTTAAATTAGGACATTTAAGTATTATTATTTTTATAAACATGCCTTAGAAAAAACATTACTGGTTGTGCATCTTAAGACAAAACAATGACACTGACATAGTTTAAGATATTTCAGTGCAACTTGCTTTCAGTTAAATAAGCTCAAACATGCATTTAAATCTTTAAATCCTAAGTTAGTGGTTCGATTAATCACTAATTGCATTTAATATAATACATTTTCACTTAATTGCAAATGACATGCAATTAAGTGTCTGAAAACCTAACATTAAATTACACTTGTGTGTGTATGTGTATATATGTATATACACACAGTGCTATGCATAAGTTTAGACACCCATGCTAAAGTTGACTAAAAAGAGGAATAAAAAATCATCTTTTGGAAATTGAACTTAATGCCTTAATTAAAAAAAATTGGAAAAATCCAACCTTTAAGGACACCAATTTTCTTTGTGAATGAATAATGTATTGTAAATAAATAAATGTTCTTCCTTAAAATACAGGGTGCATAAGTCTGGACACCCCTATGTTAAATTCCCATAGAGGCAGGCAGATTTTTATTGTTAAAGGCCAGTTACTTCATGGATCCAGGATACTATGCATCCTGATAAAGTTCCCTTGGCCTTTGGAATTAAAATAGCCCCACATCATCACATAGCCTTCACCATACCTAGAGATTGGCATGGAGTACTTTCCATAAGATCATCTCTCAATGCAAATCAAACCAGCTATTAGGCTAACTGAAATAAAACCATGCCAATCTCTAGGTATGGTGAAGGCCTCTTTTTAGTCAACTTTAGCATGGGTGTCTAAACTTATGCATAGCACTCTATATATATATATATATATATATATATATATATATATATATATATGTGTGTGTGTATATATATATAATATTTGTTTCTGAATAAGTAGTCTTTTGAAAAGTATACTAATGTGTACTACTTTGGGATATTGCAAAGAATAAGATGTAAATGTAAAACTCTGGTGAAAGAATGACTGATTCAGGTAAGTGTAAAAATGTTCAGAGTAGAAACATTGAGTATTAATTGTATGTCTCACAAAGGACACAAGTGCCAATGCTTTAGGAATATTTTCGACATGCTAATCACAGGGTGTTGCTCGGCTAATGTTTGAGCCTGGCAAGGCACTTTACTGTTAAAAACGCTTTCAATTTTGCAATGGATCTGAGATGATAAAAGCTACTCTTCACCACTGAATTGACTTGTCGAATTTAAGGCTGTTATCAAAAATCACTCCCAATTTTTGGCATGAGCATGAGAATTCCCAGATAAAGGACCCAGATGGTTATTTATCTGCATAATAGAAGCTGGTGGTCCAGAAACTACAATTTCAGTTTTAGAGTCATTCAATGTTAGAAAATTAGCTGCCAGCCAGCATCTTACCTCCTCAAGACAGCTCAACACAGAGTGTATGTCATAATTATCCCCTTTTTTCAAAGGGAGGTACACCTGGGTGTCATCTGCGTAAAAATGGTAAGGAATGTTGTGCTTTCGAAAAATCAAGCCTAAAGGAGCAAATACAGCGAAAACAACAGCGGCCCAAAATAGACCCTTGAGGTACACCACTAGTTAAAGGGATGGTTCAGAGTAAAATCAACCTAGGGTCCTTTGCACCATGACCTCGATCCAAACACCACCCCAGAAGCCTTTTCTCCCTTGGTTGAACATTATTAAAGTTAGAGCTTATTTTGAAATATCAGCCGGATGGCTTAGTGCAGGCGCTAATGGATCCTATGATGTATCTCGTAATTTACCCCACTAATAATGCCCAGTATGGGCCAAACCAAACTTATGTACCAAATGTACCAAACTTATACAGTAGTACAAATAGGTTCTGTACTCATAAAACGAGGCATTGGAAAGTTTGTAAGTATATCAGGAGTTTATTTAAATAACACTTGCCTGACGGCTAATGCTACCGCTAACCCGGACGTTGACGTCACTTCAGTGATTTGGGAAAAGCACGTAAAAGTCCTGGCAGAAAGCGATGCATAAGGATGTAGTGTAACGACGAATTATAATTTTTTCCGAAGTGTTAACACTTCGTTGTTACACTACATCCTTATGCATCGCTTTCTGCCAGGACTTTTATGTGCTTTTCCCAAATCACTGAAGTGACGGCCCGCCGGCCCAAAGTTGCAAGGGTGTTTTTTCCGCTCAAAGGCGCTAGGGAGAAGCGAGACGACCACCATTCAACCCGAAAAAGGTAATATAACCATTCCAATGACTGTTCAGTTAAGGTAAATTAAGCTAAAAAAAACCGCATAGTTCCCTTTTAAGCCAAGGTTGCGTCCTTAATTTAAGTTTCTTAATTTTAAATGGAGTCCAAAACATTGCCACACAGAGTGTTAAAATAATAAATTTGATCATCAACATACATCTCTGTGAATGAAGAGACAGTAGGGCAAACATCCCTAACAAAAGCATCTTCGAACTGTTTAGATGTAACAGAATTAACAGACCGGATTGGACGACCACAGGACTTGACATTAACCTTTGCAGTATTGAGTACAGTGTTAAACAATACTGGCTTATGATCTGATAGACAGATTTCATCAATCTCTATATTACTGACAGTGAGACCTACTGAAATGACCAAATCAAGAGTATGGCCTTGTTTATGCGTAGACTCTGTGACAGACAAAGTGAGATTAAAAGAGTCAATAATTTGAAGAATTCATTAACCAAAGGATGAGAGGGACAACACACATGTATATTAAAATCACCTAGAATTAATAGTTTGTCATAAGGTACCAGAGAAGATGAAATTTCCTGCAGAAACATCTTATTATAATGGGGAGGTCGATAAATCAAGGCACAGAGAAGGGCATTCTCTGTACTTATCTTAAGTACTTAAAGTTGGCATTTGCTTTTCAAAACTACTAACATTGTCCACTGATAATAAACGACACTTAAAACTGTTCTTTAAAGTTGTAGATCCCCCCCCCCCCCCCCCCCCCCACACACACACACACACACACACACACACACAACCCGATGTCCTAGGAGAACTGACAAAATTAGTCATCAGGTGCTGCTTCAGCAAGAGGACCAAGTTCATCACAATTTAGCCAAGTTTCAGTTCTAAACATAAAATCCATATCATGTGATGAAAAGAAGTCATTAATTAAAAGTGTCTTATTTGAAATCGATCTTACGTTCAACAGAGCCATCGTTACAGTCGTTGGTTCCGCAGATTGAGTCAGTGATGCTGTTTGTCAACATCTGTGAAGGAGCGCGATCAAGAGTCCGGAGGTTGCCGAAGTTTACCCCAGCCTGGGGGCTTGATCTTAAAAAAGCTAGATCCAGTTAACAATCTGTACGCCATATCCCAAATGCTGTGGCCAGAGAGGAACGAGGCACGAAGGTCTTGTAATTGGCGATCATATGTAATTAAAGATGTAGCATTATGTGCTGACAGGCACATTAACAACACAGTTACGAACAGAAACAGCGGGACACACTGCACACACACAGAGTGACGGCCTACCGATCAACACACTGGCGCCATCTTGCTCCGAGAGGAAAAACTGGTGTGAACAGTTTCATAGAAACATAAAATCTTTGTGCTCAACATTTGCATTTGGTGTGAAAGTGCCTTTTGGACACCCATTGATTATAAGATTGCAGTGAGGAAACAGAAAGAGACCTCTAAAGAAAGTTTTGTGTTCAATTTCGAGTTAAATTTAGCAAATGCCAACTTTGTTTTGCAGGCACAATGTTCTGTGGACGACTCTAGATGGGCATCTCATGTCATTGTGGAAAAAACGCACAGTGAGTTGTTTCATAATAAATACTGAATAAATCAGTTTTTGCCTCTACCTATTTGTCAATATAACCACATTTTCAATGTGCTCCAGGACAAGTTCACAGAATATGTGTTTCACATAGCAAGCATCACCAACATACGGAAGCAGGATCAGGGACACTTCTCCATCTCTTTACAGAAGAAGCAGTTTGAGTTCATGGCTCATAGTGAGGGTAAGCTGTATTATGAAGAACTGGAAACTCTGGGCGTAGAGAAGTGAAACATGCCATTTCCTAAATCTGAGAGTCAGTTTTTGATTCACAGTGTTAATATTAGCATCTAGTGACTGAAGGTCATTGCGTTCAGCACTATCTTGTGAATGTGTTTTGTGGTAGCTGTGCAGGAGAGCTGGTTAGTGTCTCTCTACGCCACTCGAGGGAGGGAACCGGTCACTACACCCAAACAACACGGACCACTGGTCATGAAAGACCCGAGGAAAAAGGTGTACACTGCTATCTGTGGATACACCCTCTGGATTTACAGCAGCAAAGAGGTGTGGAAAATTGCTTGTAATGTGAAACTTTCAAGAAGTAAAAATAATTGTATCCCTTAATACTCATCTTTGGTCTCCATAATGACATATTTAAGTGACGTCAGAAACACCAGCGATTTCAAAGCGTGTTTTTGAGACTGTCTTTGGGTCACTGCAGTTTTAAGGAGAAATACTCAGCAATGGTGTTGACTTGTGAATTTGCACATGGTTTGTCTTAAAGCGTATTAAAAACACCACATAGACATATAAACAACATTTAAAGGCTGGATTTTCACCACAGGAGGACTTTAAGAGATAAGAGATGATAAGAGTGGAAAACATGGTTTTACAGCTGTTACTAAGCCAGAGTTTTTGTACTGTAGCTCAGAGCTCACAATCTGTACTGGGGCCTTTACACCTATGCGTTCCTTATCCGGATAGTAGAATCCAGATATGAAAGTGGATAGCGTTTATCCGCATTCCAACGCAACTTTAGTGCCGTGGGAAAGAGAGCCGATCACACTTATAAAATGCAAATCACCACTTACATATAACATGAGAGTTTGCATAAACTAAACATTTCTGTCATTTTACAAAAGATAAAAGCATTCACAGATCGTTCTGTCATTGTAATCTATATTGTCCCTCTCTTTACTTGGCGGCTCAAAACTAAAAGAAAACACAGGAAATGAGTTTTAAAGCACACACACACACAAAAATCTCATAAAATAATTAGGTAAAATATTGGAAATTGTTGATTTAATTGGCTGAGTACATAATCTACAGGCTCAGTCTATCAAAGTGACGTTAACTGACATAAACTGAGGAAATAACGACCGGAAATCATTTCAAATGAATTGAGTGAACTTGAACCCAAAACTAAATTGTTTAAAGTCCCCCTGTAGTCAATAATTGTATCCCTTAAAACTCATCTTTGATCCCCAAAATAACATATTTAAAAGTTTTTAACTTTAAAACATGCTTTAAAACAGGTTGAATGTAAATCGGCACCCTTGCCTTGTTTAGTATTACGCGGTCCCATGAATATGCAAATGAGCCCCGCCTCCACTCACTCACTCAGCTCAGAGATCCACTCGTTGACGATCACACGTTGATCTGATTGGTTAAAAGGTCGTTTGTGACGTCAGAAACACCAGCGATTTCAAAGCGTGTTTTTGAGACTGTCTTTGGTTCACTGCAGTTTTAAGGAGAAAATACTCAGCAATGCTGTCGACTTTTACACATTTACACATGGTTAGTCTTAAAGCACATTAAAAACACCACATACACATATAAACAACATTAAAAGCTGGATTTTCACTACAGGGGGACTTTAATAACATGAAGCAACAACTGTCTGGTTAAAAGTGTTGAGACTATGAGCAAAGTAAAGTTATTATTTAAATGTTATATACTGTTTGTTAAACTTAAACAAAGCCAGACTGTGATATATAGTTGTTGACAAGGGAAGTTTGCAAATTGAACTTTTTTTTAATTAACAGGACTTCAATATAGGTCTTGGCATGATGTTTGTGTCTATGAATATAGCATCTGTGAAGTCGACAGGGCGTCACAGCTTCACTCTCATCACTCCATACAGGACCTTTAAGTGAGTCTTCCATTACAACGTTTTTTTGTCGTACCTCAACACACTTTGTTGACTGTGGGTTGGTTTGTCCAGTTTCTCCGCAGACTCTGCGAAGGAGGCGACCACGTGGCTGGAGAATCTGAACGACGTGATCCGCAGCGCTCTGTCCTACAGCGAGGTGGCTCATCGACTGTGGTCGAGTCCCTGTAATAAAGTGTGCGCTGACTGTGGTGCCGCCAACCCAGAGTGGGCTTCAGTGAACCTGCTGGTGGTCATCTGTGAGGCCTGCGCTGGCGCACATCGATCCATGGGCAGTAACCGGTCCAAAGTGCGAGGTCTGAAACTAGATAACAAGGTTTGGACGGAGCCTTTAATTCAGGTGAGGTTTGTCATGTTGCAACAACAAACAACATTATATGACCGGTTTTATTTCCTCCTCATTTCACAGTGCTCTGAAAAGTTGTTTTTGCCCATACCTCCATGCAGAAATCCTTTAAACTTTGTGATTTTGGGTGGGGTTCTTGCATGCACAACCCACTTCAGTTTTCCCTACAGCATTACGATCTGGATTTTTGACTTAACCATTTCCACACGTCAGATGTCTTGCTTCGAAACGTGAAAATGTTAGCAAGATAAGTTGATAGAAAGTTGTCTTGCTTCTAGACAACTGTCTAGAACTATCAACTTATCTTGCTAACATTTTCACTTTACTTCCGTCCAGTGATAATTTGGAAAGAAAACGCGATGGAAGCCTAATGTTACTATAGCAATGAATGCACCTTTAATTGCGTGGAAATTGGCAATTAAAAGCCACACACAATACGTTTTTTTTATTTTTATTTTTTTATTCCATTGCACTACTTTTCCATCATTTTTAATGTAAACAACACCCTAGATGTGATTGACTGTTGCGCTCTCATCTCGCTTCCATACTTTTGCAGAGTATTGTGCAAGCTTTCTAAAAAGCGGCACTGAAGTAAAAAATAACTTTTAAAAAACACGTGTATATGAATGACCCCTAACTGACTGAAAGATGAACTGGACATTCTTATTGCGCTGTTATTTAAGCAGACGGTTTGCCTCGTACATTCAGTTTAACAGCATTAACAAGCCAAAGAGGGCAAGGTTTCAACTGAACTATGCATATGTGTTTTAAACACTTACATTATTTTCTTGCTCCGTCCATGCAATAAATGCACATTCTTAAATGAGCGAGGGTCTATCTAATTTCAACTTGGTATAATTCAAAAATCAAATCAGAGTTGTGTATTAATATTTACAAGTAAATATGATGATACATATTCTCGAAGATACAACTCCTCGTAATTTACATCTTGATTGCATGCAAACATTTGCCCGTTTTCACGTGTGTTTGTCATCCTCTGCATTTCTGCCACAGACTGAAGCGCGTGAGTAGCATATAAAACACGCCATTACATTCAGTTAATAAAGGAAAAAGACTGCAAATTTCTGGTTTTATTTTATTTTTGTGACTGTTTGGGGCATTACACAGCCATTCATTAAACCTTTCAACACAGAACCCACCTCATGTTGCTCAATCAATGCACAAATCGTAAAAACAGATCAACACTATCTGTTCCTAAATTCTGTTGTGGGTGGGCCAGCCCAACCCTGTCCATGCCTAGAACCGGTTACGGTTATTGGCATTGGTCTGTCTGTGAATTAGCCTTAAGGCATCTTGTGCTCTTCTCTCGGGTTGAATTTGGTGGGATAGCTCGGTCAGAACAGACTGTCAAACCTTTTTTCTTCTCAGGGGCGTTGGCACCTCTTTTGATTTTGGCATTACGGATGATTGAGGTTTATATAAGGTGTGGCCTTTTTCTTTCATTCTACTAATTTGCACTTGATTCCAGAATATAGCATATATAATAAATGTAACCATCTTGGAGCTCGTAGTTGGTCTGTCTATAAAGGTTTATATGGTGTTGTTAAAAATCAGTTTTTCTGTTGAGAAGGTGAATAGTAGTATATGTACTTACATTCTCTGATGTTACTTCAACTTTTGGATTTTGAAATTTGCAAAACCAAAATGTATAAGAGAAAGTAAAAAAACTTTTAAATAATGTTCAAATTAATGTAGTATCTTTTTTTTTTTTGTTTAAAGTCCCCTTGTAGTCAATAATTGTATCCCTTAAAACTCCTCTTTGATCACCAAAATTACCAAAATGTTCCTTAAAAAAAATTCTTCATGCCTTAAAATAGCTTGAATGTAACTCGACACCCTTGCCTCATTTAGTATGCACGGTTCTATGAATATGCGAATTAGCCCCGCCTCCACTCACTCACAGCAGCTTAGAGATCCACTCGGCCAACTTACTGAGGTAAACGCTGCACAATGATATCGCTCTTTACAACGTCGGACACATGAACAGTAGTTAATGTGATTAGCCTTTTGCTTGACTGTTATCAAACGGCAAATAATGTGTTGCTAATGTTACACAAACCATGTTCCTGTTCGCATCTCAGAGCCTAACAATCATCAGAAAAACTTTGAACAACTCAGAACGTCAGTGGAGAAAGGCATATAGTTCATCATAACATCGTAATATACCGCTATATTGCTAAATCAACCAAATTTTTAATGATATGCCAAAGCCTGCCGACACGTTGATCTGATTGGTTACAAGGTAGTTTGTGACGTCAGAAACACCAGCGATTTCAAAGCGTGTTTTTGAGACTGTCTTTGGTTCACTGCAGTTTTAAGGAGAAAATACTCAGCAATGGTGTTGACTTGTGAATTTACACATGGTTTGTCTCAAAGCATATTAAACACACCACATAGACATATAAACAACATTAAAAACTGGATTTTCACAACAGGGGGACTTTAACAATAACATCTAATCAATCAATAAATTTGATTGTTCAATCAATCAATCAATCTAAAAGTTTAATTTTTGTTTAATAGTCTTTTAACAGTAGATGCAAATGTTTTGTTTCTCAGTTGTTTATACGGTATGGCAATAAAGCTGCCAACAGTGTGTGGGGTCACAACATCCCTCCGGCGGAGCAGATCGGACCTGATGTCTCACCAGATCAGAGGGCAGAATTTATTCTAGCCAAGTACCGTAAAGGACTTTACCGCAAAGCTCACCCGCTCGCTGCAAGCCAGAAACTGCTTGACCAGGTCAGAAATCTGATCACGGCACCCTGCAATCTTATTAGTTTCAGACCTATCTCATATTGACCACTGCATTATGTTCTGGTTCTCTTCAGTGGTTGCGTGAGGTGGTGTGTGGTCCTGATGTCGAGGAGACTCTGTCTCTGCTGTGCTCCGGGGCAAGAGTTTCATTCAGCGCCACAGATCCCGAGCTTCACTCCGCCATCAGTGTGGCAGAGAGTTCTGGACAGGCACTGCAGACAGAACTACTCCGACATAATGAGTTCGTGGGTTAGTGGAGTCCTGATCAGGACGAATTAAACTCCTAGTGTATCAGAGAGTGTTTGTTAACCACCTAACAGTTGTCCATGGCTCATTTTAACCCTTTTTTGAAGATGGTACATTTTAAAACCATTCAGATAATTTGCATTGTGTCATTATTTCATGACAATTAATTACAGAAATCAATGTACCCTTGATAAACATAAGCAAAACAGGCTGTGGAATTAAACAATTAATCAAATTTACCTTTCATAAAATCCAAATAATTGAAATAAAAAAAGTTATTGTATATGTCAACTCGTATTTTTATACAGAGAAACGGTCAAGTGGTAAATCATGACTCCCCGTTTCAATTTAAAATCTATAGGAATATACTTTATTTAGATTGTTACTAATAAGAATCTCTAAGGGTGATAATTGTGCTGTTCTTTAGAACAGCTTTAGTCTGATCTTTAGAATAAATGTATTTGCAAAAAATAAATAATAATAATTCTTGATCTTGAAATGTAACTTGGACATGTTTTAGTTAAACTGACTCTCTTGTTCATCATCTAACATAAGTGTATTATTCTTAGATTTTTTTTTTTTTTATGAATTGAGGATGTTTTTAATTCATGTTGTTCTGTTTTAAAGAGGCACCTGACTTTGAGCAAACAAAACATACAGAGGAACAGATGGGTAAGAATGCAGTACACTTTTAGATTATTGTATTGAGAGTGAAATACATTTTACCAATGCAGAATCAGTTTTATGAAGCCACTTTGATTAAAGTAATGACGCTGTGGTTTTTCTCTGATTTCCACATGTGTAGAAGAACTCCACGGAAAGCTGGATGAGGAACGTTTCTTGTTCTCACAGGAGAATGAGTCTGCTGCCTGTGATGTGCTGGATTTGACAGAGGTCATTTCAGTGTTTGACTGCTCTGCAGGGTAAGCTCATGCCACAATATTTATTAGTGTGTGAAAGGATGTATGACTTGATTTACTGTCTACAAGTTAGGACAGCATTAATATAGGTGTGCTTGATAGCCACGCATTCAACACAGGTTTATTCATATGATAATATTTGTAGACGCATTGTGTGTAATAGGTTGTGGATGTAACGTGTAGATAAACAAGCACGAATCTGAATCGAGTTATTTTAATGAACAAGGAGAATACTCAGGAGAAAACCAACAAGGAAACTACACATTAACATAAATAAGACTGAACAAAGAGGGCTTAAATACACGGACGAGGTAATTAACTGGAACAGAAACAGGTGAGTGATAAATTGGAAACCTTGGAAACTGATAATGACCAGGAACACAGGCAAAACGGGAACAGGTCAAACGAAACCAAAACATACTGCTGGTATTAGTCCCCCCTCCCAGAAGGTGTGTCCTCACCTTAACGAGTCCAACTAAGGGGGACTAATGCCAGGAGGAGAATCATGGGCTTGCGAAGGGTAGGACACAGGAGGATATGATGGTGGGAGAAACCAGGGTGGCGATGGTGGTAGGAGGAGACAGGTGGGAACCCAGAGCACAGCCAGGAAGAAGGCCCACGACAGAGTCGAGGGAGGGATGAGCCATGGTGGACACCAGGCGAAACCAGGGGGATGACAGACTGAGACGGAGCCGATAGAGGTGGAGACTTAGGGGGAGCCAAAGAGCAGATGGATCTGGAAGCTGAGAGCCGCTGTGACGAGCCCTCATGGAGACCTCGGCGGGGCCTGGCGAAACCTAGGGGTGGAGTGACGAAACGCAGCTGAAAACCCAGAAGTCTGTGGCGCAAGCACAGTGACGACTGACCCTGGCGGAGCCCGGTGAAGCCGTGAGGACAACGGCCCTAGGTGGAGCCAATGGAGGGAGGAGCCAAGGTGGAGTGACGGGCTCGACAGCTGGAGGCGGAGCAAGGGCCAAGGTGGAGCTGGAGACCGGAAGACCGAGGCAGATCCACGCAGCAGAGTGGAGTCAACAGACAGGCAGATGAGGGAATGAAGGGAACCAGCGGAGGCGGGGCCAAAGGACTGGCTGTCTTGAGTTGAGGCGGCAGGAGAGGGAGGCTGTGTGGGACCAGCGGAGACACAGGAGACTTGGAGCTGGACAGGACCAGTGGAGACGGAGACTTGTTGTTGGGTGGGACCAGCAGGGATGGGACGGGAGACTCTGGGAAATATCCTCTTCAACTTCCTCAAAATAATTCCCAGAGGCCAGGGGTGCTTCTCATTTCTTATTTGTGCATCCTCGTTTCCTTTCCTCTTGTCTCAGCTCCAGCCCCGGTGGGATGCGAGGGAAGGCTGCAATGAAAGAAAATGAGGATGGAGGAGTCGAAGGAAAGCTTATTTGTGTATTGGAATATTCTTGATCACTCAAGCGTTACCTCAAAGCGTCATCAGCTGTGCTCAAAGGATCTGCCCTTATGTTGTTAAAGTTTGGATATTTAAGAAATTAATAAATAATAAAGATAAAGCAAGATGCACTGTTGATAAACGTGTGATATATGGTTTATTTAAATAATAAAGACTAATATAAAAATAAAGAATAAATTAAAATTGTGCCAGATATGAAGGGGAGGAGAATTTATACGTGCGTCAGGATTCTCGACAAGAAAGACTTTCAGCATAGGATACACCTGTGCATCCTCACTCATCATAACTCCTCTGGAAGCCTCCTCACTCCTCGTTCCTCGCCTCCTCAAATAGAGAATTGAGATGTCCTTCAAGATGGCTAAGTTTGAACGAGTCAAGGGCTGGAGGACAGAGGAGCAAGGAAACAAGGAAGCATTCATTTGAGTATTGAGAAGCACCCCAGGTGTAGCTCTCCCTCAGCAACGGGAGTGTGGGCAGGGCTTCCCTCCATGTCCTCATACTCCACTAGCACACCCACTGGGACGGATGGTGTTGCTGGCTCACACACCTGGTCAGACGATCCGTCAGGCTCCGGGGGGATGATGTGCGCCGGCATCATTCGTCTGTTAGCCGCGTGGGAGGTGGCGAGCTGGGCTCTGGGGCTGGAGTGGGGCTGGTGATGTCCTCCCCATCGGGCAGATGGTGAACGGAGACCCCGCAGTTCACCAGCATCCACTCCACAAACATGGTGAAATTAGGAGGTCCCGGAGGACCATCACCAGGCAGGCGTGCCTTGGATGAGCTGTGCATTAAACGATATGAATGCACTCTATGGAGGCTCCGCGTCGGGCGGTTCTTTGCCTCCACGAGCGTACTGTACCTGTGCATTAAAATTGTTTAATGCACAGCTATCCGTGGATTATCCCTTACTTATTATCTATCTGCAAGTAGTTTTTTTTATGATTTCACGTACATTACAAGTGTGCATTAAATACAATTAAGCTTGTTTCTTTTTCACAAGGGAATAGTGTTGTCCAAAGTTCTGACTTCGGTGCCAAGTCGGTACTGATATTTAAAAATGTGACGATACCAGCATTTTGAGCGCTGTTGAACGGATTCTTAAACACCTTTGATTGGCCATTGTGTTGACGTGCTCAACATGTATGTCTCTGATTGGCTACAATGATCAACGCTTCAAAAACATTTCGTCTTCTCCGAGCGCTCACACAGATATACACGGGAGCGTTTGAAAGCGGGCATCTATCAGCAGATCCCTAATATATCCACTGACAGACGCCTGGTGCCTTCAGCTGTGTTTAACTACGGCCAAGTCACAATTGTGCTGGTATTCAGAACAACAGCCCACTTACTTGAATTATATTGTTTAAATATACTGTTATATTTTGTCAATAATGAATTGTTAATAATCCAGAACCATTCTTTGGAGGTTCTCTTATTTATATTTTTCTTATTCCTTAGAGAAAAGTAATTTCCTTTTGTCTTTTATAGGCAAACCCATGAGTTTGAGTTGTTAACTTTGACAGACAGACTGACTTGCTCGGCAGACGAACGAGACACCCTCCTTGGTCACATGTTGCATATCATGAAGGTAATGTGGTTAACAATCTCTTTCCTAGTGGATACAAATGAGCACTTTTTTGCTGGTAAATGTGTCAGTATCAGTACAGCAGTGCCTGAAGAGAGCGTCCTGCATGTGTGTAGATTGTGCTTGCGGGTGCAGTGGTGGATGACGATCTGTTGGGAGTGTTTGCCGTGTCGAGAGCGTGTCTACGGGAGGGTGCCGCTCTACAGTGTGCTGAGGTGTGGTGCACACTTCAGGCCGGAGAGATGACCATACACACGAAGCAGCACGGCTCCAGAGACACAGTGATTCTGTGCGCTCAAACACGCTGCCGTCAGTATCACACCCCACCATCAGTTTATCAAATACTGTTTTAGTAATGTCATTAAAAAAAAATTCTTCTTTGTAGATCTGCAACGCTCAGAGAAATGCATCCTGCTGGAGTTTGCTGAAAGGTCAGTGACAGGCCTTTGTGCACTTATGGACCGTGTCTCAAGACCTAGTGAGCTGCCTATATGGACAGCATCGCAGGCACCAGTAACACCCCTGCCTGTATAACAAATACACACATTGCGTACCCTAACATCACCAGCATTTCAGCTAAAAAAGCGCAATGGTCAAAGATGACAGTCTAGCGCAGTGTTATTCAAATGGCGGACGGTTAAATCTATAGATTAAAGTGAGCAGCGCGTAAAAACAACAAATGTTTAATGCATAACGATTCTACAAGAAGGTGACTATTAAAACTGAATATTTGGCCATTATACTGTAAGTTCGTACAGCATTTTTTGGGGTGTCGACGTATATCGGCAGCGTTGGGGAATGTTGTGTTACTCCCTTAAAAAGTTACTAATTGCGTTACTTAGTTACTTTTTAAAGTCCGCGTGAACCGGAAGTTGCAAACGACTTTTTTTTTGATGTGACGTATTTCCAAGTGAAAGGGAATATTGAACAGAGGGCAGGGTTTAACTTTAGCGCTCCTCCTCTCCATCTCGGCTCAGAGCAGACTGACGGTTTGAGGCGAGTGGTTGCGCGTTTTCAACCCAAGCCGTCACACTGATGTCATCAGAGAAGGAACGCCATTCCAGACCGGAAGTCACTTTTCAGATTTTGATTAAAGATTACCACGGCAAACTATTTTTTTTCTGTGTATTAACTTGCATGGATTAATTGTTCATCACAAGACAAGTAATATGCGCTTACGAAGTAAATAGGCTCAATTTTTATTTCATGTCGACTATAAGAAAAGTAATGCATTGTTACTTTTGCGTTACTTCTCACCTGGACTGAGCTTGTTTGTTTTTAATTACAAAAAACTAAATTTTTGGGGAAAATCAGGCCCGTTCACACCAAAAATTTAAATAAGGCTGAAGGAAATGCAAATTAAGGCCTATACAGTAGAGGGCGCTCAACAGCTCAGACAAACCTTTCAGATGTGCTGCCGTTCTGAATTACAGAAGAATAGGGAGAGAAGAAAGTTCAACACTTACTTCAAAAATGAAAAAAAACAACAACTCTAAAGTAATTTTTGCTTATGGTTTAACTGAATCATCGATGGTCAACAGCAGCAAGTACATTGGTCAATAAAGTGAGATTGAATGCATAAAAATATTTGTTAAAGGGGTGATGAACTGAGAAATCAAATTTTCCTTGAGCTTTTGACATATAAGAGGTCATCATACTATAAGAATATCCTGTAAGTTTCAGAACTGAAAACATCCTTGTTAGTCCAATAAAAGCTTTTATTGACACCAGGCACAGCGAACGACAGTGGGGACCTATGACGTCAAAGGGAATCAAACCCCGCCTCCTCAGAAGAAGATCAACGCCTACTTCAACACTGCCTGTTTAGCCCCGCCCACCAATTCAAGCATTACATGAAACTCATTATAATATGCAAAACTGTTATCCAATCATAGCAGTGGGCGTTTACTTCCAAGTCTTCAATGCGTGCCGGCACGCCCATAAAAACCGAGTGTTTCAGGAGCTAGGCTCAAAACCAGGGTAGAAAATAGCCTATTACTTATTCATTTTGATGTTTTTGAATGGAAAAACCAAGCGAACGTCATAAGTTGACCTCAGACAACAATATTAAAAATGTAAAAAGCCAGTTCATGATTCCTTTAACATATTTCATAATTGGAGGTTTGTGTAGTATTCTGATTTTGCATTTCACTGATTGTATTCATTTTGAGGAATACTGAATGTGTTTTTGAGAAAGTGAAGATGAGTAAATGCTCACATTTAGTCTAGAACTACAATAACCATCATGTTCACACACAACGCCTCTGCACTTACTCACGATTTCTCGCAATTTGGGGACAGGAGAGCTTTTATGAACAAAGTAACTTTCTTGAAAAAGTATCTTTGATATTTTGTTGTAAATTTAAAAATAATGCATTACTTTACTAGTTACCTAATCTGATTAGGTAACTCAAGGTTCCTGTAATGCGTTATCCCCATCACTGTATATCAGTATGCCTGGTAAAGCACTGTGTGTATCTCCTGCAGGACGTTACACATGCAGTTTGATCTGGAGCTCAGCTGTGTGAGGTGGTATGAGCTCGTGAAGAGGGCCGTGAGCTCGACGACAGACGGACGGCAGCGTGCGGGATCTGTGCCGTGTGCTGTAGAGCGGTGTATAGCTCACATCACACAGTACGGTGAGTGACGGACTGGAGTTAGGCAGGTTATGAGGTTCAAGATGAAAAAGTGCAGATTTAAATGAAGGGATGAGAACAGCTTTGTATACATGCAGCTTCAGTTTGGCTAGTTTAACAATATACTGAAGCTCAGGTGCCTCAGGTTAGCTCTTGTGAAAAATAAGTCTGCTTAATTGCATTGAATATGTACATGCAGACAATATGAATTAAATAAAAGCTCACTCAAGTACATTTAGAGTAGACTACAACAAAGCGCACTTTTTAAAAGTGTTTCTTAATGTTAAATTAAAAGTTTTACTTTCTACATTTTAAATCATTGTTTTTATAATCTTTTGTTGTGCTTAAAGTCCCGCTGTAGTCAAAAAATAAAATAAAAGAGTTTTAAGGGATAATATTATCACCAAAATTACATATTTAATTTTTTTTTCCTTGGGGGAAAAAAAGAAATTATTCATACCTTAAAATATCTTGAATGTAACTCGACACCCTTGCCCTCATTTAGTATGTGCGGTTCTTTGAATATGCAAATGAGCCCCGCCTCCACTCACTCACTCAGCTCAGAGATCCACTGGTTGACGATCACACGTTGATCTGATTGGTTACAAGGTCGTTTGTGACGTCAGAAACACCAGCGATTTCAAAGCGTGTTTTTGAGACTGTCTTTGGTTCACTGCAGTTTTAAGGAGAAAATACTCAGCAATGCTGTCGACTTATGAATTTAAGACAAACCATGTGCTGTGCAAATTCATATTAAAAACTCCACATAGACACATAAACAACATGTTAAAGCTTGATTTTCACCACAGGGGGACTTTAAATACATGACATACAGGTTTCAATATTAAAGTATATTTTAGTTTACAATAAATGCATGTCAGTACATTCGCCAGTACACTTATTTCAAATACAATAGAAGTAATTATGAATTTACATATGAAGATGCACTAAAGTTCTGCATATTTGGGTCAAAAAGCACTCTTAAGTTCAATTAATTGTATTTAATATAAGTTTAAACTATTGCACATTGTCATTTAAATGCAAAAAAAACATGCAGTTAAGTCTCTGAAAACATCAAAACTATATTCTATTACATTACATACTTAAGAACTCTTTTCTGTTATATATATATATATATATATATATATATATATATATATATATATATATATATATATATATATATATATATATATATATATATATATATATATATATATTAGTATATTCTTCACATTGTTCTGTTTGGTAAATTAATTAATGAAATCTTTCCTCTGGATAGAAGGTTAGAATTGGTGTTTCATGTCATAGCTGGTGCTATATTGTGTATTTTAGCACAGCTGGATTGACCAATCAGCATCCAGGACCACATTTTAAAGCTTGACATATATCCTGAAAGCTTTCATTTGTAGAAAACCATCAAAATGAGAATCTTTCAAAGCCAGATCTGTAAAGAGTTGTGCTGTTTGTTTCAGGGTTAAAGGTCGAGGGCTTGTATCGGCGCTGTGGCATCGCTCCTCAGATCAGTAAGCTGGCCGATGCCCTGCGTGTTTCTCCAAGAGGAACTGTTCTGGAAACAGACGAGCTCTCCGTCCTAGATGTTTCAGGAGCACTGAAGCAGATCCTACGGCAGGAGATTGAGCTCATACCGAACACACTCAAACCGCACTGGCTGAAAGCTGCAGGTACGTCTGTTCCCCGCTGTCATCATCCTGACACACACACAGCTTTCACATCTCGGACATCATCGTTTCACTGCTTTAAAATGAGTTTAATGCTGAATGTGTTATGTGGCGTTCATGAGTTACTGAAGTGTGCATGTTCACGATAACAGTTTAAATACATAAAATAATGATTTAAACTGTGATAAACACATTTAGATTAAATATGTCACTCATTAATGGAGTCAAGCACTTAAATTACATGAAATCATTACCGAGACGTTACAAAATTGTCTGATTCGGTAACACTTTATAATAACTGCACGCTATTAATCATTAGTTAAGCATTCGTAAACAGTTAATTCATCATTTATAAAGCATTAATAGACAATAAGCAGTTTATAAATATAGCTATAAATGCTGTGTTTGTATTTTCATACTTTATTAATGACAGTAGCGTACCGTGGGGTTTCAGTCAGGGCCTTCAGTAACGCCCCCCCCCCCCCCAATCGCAATAACAACACACACAGATTCATGCAAAATACAATCATGCACTGTATGCACTACTGCGTAACATCAACGACGAGACAGCTGATCTTCAACCTCAGCGCACACGCGCACACCACTGTCACTGTGCATTATAAAAGCTGAGCTGAAACATCTCGCGCACGGATGTAAGTTACCTAATACAAATAAATAAAACATCTCCGGTTAACTAGCAGGACATTCATTTTCGTTTGTTGAATAAGATGCATTCTAGCGCTGAAATGTGTTGTTCAAGCCAGTGCTCGTTGCCGCGGATACAGTGTTCTCTTGTGGCTCACGCACAGTTTTCACTCAGATGCGCGCTTCAATCTATCGCCGTTGCGGAGACTTTCTATTTGTTGAAATCTTACTAAACAAAATGCACACAAACGCCCTGCTTGATATACAACCACTGATGAACATATTCGGTAAAAAAAAACAAAAAAAAAAACTATACGACCGTTAAACACATTGCGTGGATGAATATGCAAATGATATGCATATGAGGATATGCATAGTAAAATGAGGCGCTGTAACCTCCACATATGGTTATTTCGGGAGGGGAGACGCATGGTTCTGGCGTACGCACTGTTTTAGAAGTCTGAATATTTTTTGCCTTACCCCATTTTTGGCTTTTGGGCGCACGTACACTTTTAAGGATCTTACGCACAGTTTTATAAATGAGACCCCTGGGCCCGTATTCATAAAGAATCTTAATGCAAAGAGTAGCTCCTAGTGACAAAATTCTAAGAAAATTCTTAGAAATGTGGGCGTTTACTCTTAAAATTAAAGAAAAAATCCTAGTAAAGAAAAAAAGTAATTCAGAAAGCATCTTAACCCTTAAAAGAGCTCTTAAGGTCAAAATTGTTAGGAGCACAGACGAGGACTTTTAAGAGGCTTACGAGTTTCTTTAGCAGAGGAGAAAATGGCAGAAAGACAAAGAGGGAGAAGAAATGTGTTGCAGACAATGAATAACAGTGAGTTAATAAGACGCTATAGATTAGATCGTGCAGGGATCATGTTTGTGACTGATCTTATTAGAGACACGCTAACATCTCCGACACAGCACAGAAATGCCATAGCGCCAGAAATGAAAGTAATCACTACATTACGATATTTGGCAACTGGGAAAATTCCATGTTTGATACATTAAAACCAACATTCAAACCACCACTTAAATAGACATGCCAGCAATCAGTGTAATTGGAAAGAGTGGACATTTTTTTTTATCATTCTAAACCAATCAAATACCTTATAGGAAATTATATATAGTGTGTGTGTGTGTGTGTGTGTGTGTGTGTGTGTGTGTGTGTGTGTGTGTGTGTGTGTGTGTGAGAACGGTCAAATAGGAAAAATGACGCATGTAATTTCAAAGTGAAGGCTTAGAATAGACCCTATACTTAAAATCACTTCTTTTTTTCTTCTTCTTGGACAACCAACCAATCACAGTCTTCAAAAGATTGTGTCATACATAGCAACGGGGTCAACCCCGCCTCCTTACTAAGATGAAAGTTTTTGTCTTTTCCTTACTCAGAGTTGCTCTCAGATCGGTCCCGAATCGCTTTTAAGCTAAGACTCCTACGTAAAAGTTTTTAAGCTAAATTAAGAGTTTTCTGAGAGGATTCTTAGAATCTTTATGAATACGGGCCCTGGAGTTTATCAGAGAACAGTGAAAAACATGTACCAGCAACCCAACATAACTGGTAACCTTCTTCAATTCAAGGCACATTAATTTTCAGATGAATGAACCATTCAGCTTGTGCCAGGTAGCAAACAATGTGAATATCATCAGGTTTTAATAAGGATGAGCTGAAGAAAACACAGTCCACAAGTATTGAGCTCTGAATCTGAAGGATCTGGAGAGATTCTGGATGGAGGAATGGCCTCAGATCTCGTTCATCATCCTTATTATACATTATAGGAGACGTTTGAGAGCTGTTATCTTGGCAAAGGGAGGTTACACAAAGTATTAAATGAATTAATTGAAGCCATATAGTTCAGAAAAAAAAAAAAAAGACTTTTAGGTTAGATTTTTGAGAATATTTTGAATGAAAGACTTGAGAAATTGGACTCCACAAATATGAGCAAAACTGACTGTGAACATTTGTTTTTGCAGTGTAAATATAAAGACTGATTATACTGTATTGATCCACAGCTCTGTCAGATGAAAAACTCAGACTGCAGACGTACCGCAAACTGCTCGAACAGCTTCATCCGGACAACCATGCAACACTGGCCGCTCTGTGTGGACACCTGCACATGTATGATATCAAACTCAATATTTGGATTTATAACTATAAAATGATACGAGCTATCAATCCTGAAGATGTAATTAAATCTGAATATATATCTGTCAGCTTGGGAATATTGATTAACAGACTTGTTTTCTATTTTACATTAAAACAGAAGCCATGCTTCGTCAATATATTCATTGTTATGCTGCGTCATGCTAAAATGCTTTCAACTTTTTCATCAAATATATCATTTAAAACAAAATTAGCAATATCACACTGACCCAGGTATTCATGGAGTGTATAGATGTGAAGGGGGGAAAAAACGAACTAAATGAAAGCATTTTAGCATAAGGCTGCAACATGAAATTGTGGTAAAAGTAAATAAATGAAGGGGTCTGAATACTGTCACTGTGTAATATTGCAGAAATGTTGTGCAGTGATCTCGAATGTTTGGATTCTAATGTCAAGAATTCACAGAAACAAGGCAAAACCAAAGAGAGACGTTAACTTTTACAACAATATTTAATGATTAAGTACACCTGTATCAGCTTAGGGGAAACTGATCTAGGTTGATATTGATGGATTGAGCACCAGTTGAATAGAGAGGACCTTATGCTTTGTATCGTGTAAGTGTACTTTTTGGACAAGACCGAGTTGTTCTGAATCCCGTCTCTCTCTGCCCTCAGGGTGCAGATGCACAGTCAGGTGAACCGCATGACGGCGCATAATCTGGCAGTGATATTTGTGGTCACACTGTTCCAGGAGTTTGCCATGAACACAGGCATGGTGCAACTTACCCGAGAGCTGATCATGCTCCACACACAGATCTTCACAGTGAGCATGAGCGCACACACACACTATAATACATCTCATTGTGTCAATGACCGTGTGATCTGACATTGTGTGCAGAATCACATAGAGACAGATGGAGAAATCATCACTGCACTGTGAAGATCTCCCCGGTTCTCCTGGAGTCTCGTGAAGGAGTGAGTTCAACAGCAGGACGGGAGACTGAGCCACAGAGTGGATTAAGCTTTATTGTCGCTCAGAATTAGACAATACATTTGTATAAGTGAATAAATGCGCTAAAAAAAAGTGCATTTAAACAGTGTGTGTGTTTCCAGAGGGAACCCTTAGCTATACATGGGGCTTGACCACGTGAATGTTGGGATAAAACTGTCAACATTCAAGTCTTATAAGATGGGATAACGATAAGAATTTAGTTTCTAGAAGCTCTGGCATCACTATTTCCTAAACACTCTTCTTTAACTTTGACAAAACAACACTGGATGAATAGTAAAAATTAGAAACATGATAACATCCTTTCTCTACTAATGTATTTGGTTGTATGAAAATAAACAAAAACAGCACAACAATTAATTTACTGTTACACGTGTGCATCGTATACATGCGGCTGGAAAGATTTCTTCACTCCTGAAGCTTTAATATTTGGGCCGTTTTACGTCCACCCTGTACAATAGAAGAGGAAACAATCATGAGCATACACTGATCGTAACATGACTACATCACACTAGACTGAAAAACACACAATTCCCATAAGCTGATCAAATCTCATTTCTTTTCTGAGGTCATTTACATGAGCTTTAGCCCATATCAGACTATCATTTATTAAATAAATGTGGTTCAAAACCCAGTTTTACTCGGAGCAATTAATTCTCATAATTATTGGACCCTTACATTAAAGAATCGTGCATTAGTTTGAATGTTGATCGATGTAGATAACTAAAAAATATAATGCAACATAAATAAATAAAAATGCAGAGTGATGTGCCACTGACCCTTAAGAAGCTTTATCCGCTTCACGAGTATGATTACAATAATGTCTAATTACAATAGGCTACTCTTGACACTGAAATAAAAAAAAAAAGTGTAAAGCCTGTACAAATACTAGAAATCATGAAAAATGGAAATAAGTGGGAATTGTGTAACAAACATTTACACGTTTGATTTATCTATTAAAACTTTTGACATTTTGCCTGCTTGACTGCTTCCTTTTTTAATTACATGATGTCATTACATTGTATTGTCTGGCCTCCAGCCAATCGCTGCATTGTTTCAAGTGTCGATATATCTGCCCTTTCCATCCAAAGTTGCGACTTTAACTTGTGTGCAATATTAGAATATGGTATAAAACATTTGCGAATCAGTTTTCCATCCCGTGTGTTCAAGAGAACAAAATAGTCACTTCCTGGGAAATCTACTCAAAATATCAGTAATAATAACTGAAGTTGCTCTTCTTCCCTCCATCATAAACGAGTGTGTCTCAGAGCGTCAGACGAAACTCAGTGAACGCTGTCATGTTCTCTAGCGTTCGGATGCTGGTGTTCGGGAACACACTCGTGTGTGTGTGAGACGCTTCTGGAGGGAATTAAACCAAATCATTCTGATCACACACTTCGACTCCGGCGTTTCAGAAACACCAAACCAACGTTTGAGATGCTGCGACGCCATTGGTCCGCTGGTTAGTCCAGTTATCCAATCAGAAGTTTTTGTTGTGCATTGAGGGATTTATTCTGCAAATGTGTTTCCATCATAATTTATGTGCACGTCTTATCGGATGAAAAAATAAATCATTGGCCTCAACTGAGCACATTCATTTTTTTATGCAATATCCCAAAATTCACATAAAAATAGGTGGATTGGAACATGACTAAATTTTGGAGGAAAAAGAGAAATGTATACATATCGGATTTAATTTAAAATATGAGTGGCCCACATGTTGAAAATTCCAATATTTTTGCTGTTCACATCCAGTTTTTTTGGATTTTTTAAGACTGAAAAGTAAAGAAAAAAGAAGAGAAAAGCCAACAACACTCACCCATCTGCCTCCATCTTCTTTCTCTTCTCAATGATCTGAAATAAACACAGACAGTGTGAACATGCAGCAGGATTCATCATCATCATCATCATCATCATCACACCATATGGGGTTCAGCGCTAACACAGCGCTTACACATTCACAAACTCACCGCACTGATTTTCTTCCACTGTCGGTCTAACTCGGCCTTCTCGTTGGTTTCTTTAAAGCGGCGAGTCTTTCGGCCCTCTGACATTTTGATGCCGTACTGGAAGGCAGCCCTGCAAACACACCATCATCATCATCATCATCAGAGTGAACACACAACCTCACATGGCCGAACTGAGAAAACAGAGGCTGTGTTACTTTGGCAGCGCCTCCTTGTTGTTCATGTAGTCGCTGTACTCCTCTTGAGTGTCGAAGTCCCAGCGGCCCAGAGGACCCTTCTTATTACCCTGCAAACACACACACACACTCATGAACACGCCTGACCTGAGACACTCGGACACATTACAACTCATCAAACTCATTCATGCCTGGTCCATCTTGCTGTAGTCCACTTCTTCATCGCTGTCCACAGCCAGATCATCCATCCTGCAAGACAAAGCAGCATCAACATCATCATCATCTTTAAAGCAGTAGTTCACTTCAGAGTTATAATCTCCTGATCATCTACGTCATCCAAGATGTTCATGTCTTTCTCTCTTCAGTGGAAAAGAAATGAAGGTTTTTGAGGAAAACATTCCAGGATTGTTCTCCATATAGTGACTTCAATGGGGTCCAACCATAGACTGTAAAAAAATATGGACGACGGCCCTTCGCTCTCTTCCACTGGTGAGAACTGAAGCCGCCAGTGTCCTGATATGGCGCTGACATCTTGGGGCTTGAGTCTGCGCAGTAGCGATCTCGGGACCAGACCTGCGCAGTCGTGAGCAGGAAGTAAAGCCGCGAAATCAAGGCCCCGCCCCCTCACTCTCTATTTAGATATTAAATTTAAAGCTCCAAGCAACCTCCGAAGATCCCGAAAAAGAAAGTCTCTTGGTGCTTCAGTGACTACTTCGCTCTGAGAACCTGTCAATCACAGCTGTCAATCATGACATCACACCACCGTTTTTATAGCATCAAATAACTAACTAACTAAAAACAAACTTATTTTAAAAACAAGCACTTGAATTTACATCAGCGTGATCAAAACTACAGTAAATGACAGAGACCAATGACAGAGACCTTCGGGAAAAAGATATTTGAAGTGTAATTAAATTGTTTAGTTGGTCTCAAGTCCCATTGAATAACAATGGGAGGCGGGGCTTATGACCTATAGTAGGACCAGTCACCGGGGGGCGATCGAGACGCTTTGGCTTCACTTTTCAGGGCTTGTTCCAGAGGCTGAAGGTCCAAATGTGAGTTTCAGTGCAGCTTCAAAGTCTCGACACAATCCAGCCGAGGAGTAAGAGTCTTATCTAGACAAACCATCCGCCATTTTATAACAAAAATAAACATTTATATATTTTTTAACCACAAATGCTCGTCTACGACTTAACACATTACTACGCAATCACGTTGAAAGGTCACGCGTGTTCCGGTTCAGAAATGTAGGGTAGGATGAAAAAACTCCATCTCATTTTCTCCTCCAACTTCGTCTGACATCGTTGTTTTACCTTTTATTTATGAATAAATTTTTTTTGTAAATGGTGTTTGACTTCCACGAGTGACCTTTCAACCTGATTACGTAATGTGGTTAAAAAGTATAGAAATGCTTCTTTTTTTTTATACATATATAAAATGTCCGCTGGTTTGTCTAGATAAGACTCTTATTCCTCGGCTGGATCGTGTCGAGACTTTGAAGCTGCACTGAAACTCACATCTGGACCTTCAACCCGTTGGACCCCATTGAAGTCACTATATGGAGAACAATCCTGCAATGTTTTCCTCAAAAACCTTCATTTCTTTTCCACTAAAGAAAGAAAGACATGAACATCTTAGATGACGTAAATAATCAGGAGATTATAATTCTGAAGTGAACTCCTCCTGTCAGTGTTCCCGAGAGAAGAGATGAAGGCAGGAACTCACGTGGCAGGATAGCATTCGGCGTAACTGTTCGACATCCCGAAGAAATCTCCCAGATGCTTCTTCTCTTCACGTCTGCTTCCAGTGCGCACAGTTAAAGAAGAAAACTACAAACTCAGCACTGCAGTGTGAGGCATCATGCTACTCGACAACACTTTAAAATCATACACACGAATGCATCAATTATATACGATATTCATGTCTGCGCACAAACCATGATAATAAATGAGGATATTGAAAACATTTTTAGATCTAAGCATAACTGGAAAAATGCATCTTCATTAACCTTTATGTTTCTAATGAAACCAATTACTGAAAACACAGATATCTTATTTATTATCCAGCCAATCGCTGGGCTGTTTTAGAGACCAATTAACCCTTACATAAAATGTAGTATATTAAATCATTTCTGCACATTATTGCTTATAATAAGAACATTAAGTGCTGAATAAGTGCAGAACCTGAATCTGATTGGCAAGTTCTCATTCATGCAAGTGTCAGTGATTGGCTACAATGATCAACACTAAGTCCCAATTGGCCTACTTGTACTACGCCCTAAAAGTATGTGTAGCAGAAGAGTAGGCGAGCTTTAATACACATACTTCATCATTATTATGTGCATCCTGTCACTGTTTAAACTGATCTGTCAATCATCTCGTCACAGTTAAAATCCTCCACATTCAATCTAATTTAATTTCCTACCGTTTCGGAGAGAAATGTCGCACGTTAATGTCGCGTTTGCATAATGATGACCTTAAAAGTTAATGTCAATGACTAGACGTATCTTTATAAAAGCTCACAGCGCTATTGCAGATGAAATATAACGAGGATAACATTGAATAAATATCTTAGATACTGATTATTAAGCCCTCAATCCCTTTATCTAAACTTCTCTACGTATCCGTCTGACTCACACATCCGCCATTTTTGTAGTATTTTAACACTTTTTATTCATGTTTGTAGTTCTAATCCAATCCTCGTCCAACACTCAATGGGTTGTGGGTAATATTAGCCGTTAGATTGAGCACGGATCTGCACTTCGGACTCTAACCGGAAAAAGCGGACCATCCGGGTATCTTTGTAACACTCTTTTCAACACACTATGATTCGGGACACACTAATTCTGTTTTTGAATACTATTTAGATCTGATTTGGGTCGTGATTTTGAAGCTTTTGATGCAACAGGAGACTTTCGAAATGTGGCCATGTGAAGGTTAATGTAAGGTACCGTAATGAGTTATATCCTATTCTTTATGACAAGATTTTTTTGGCTTTAGGTCTCAAAAAATCCTGTTGCTTTCCGACCGGATTTCAAGTAGCCGTTTCATTATTTGGGACACAACTCTGATGGTATCGCTCTAAAGAGCAACAGTGAATTGACTCGTGAAGGATATGCTTCCGGACCGACTCCAGCAAACTTCTCATTGATTAACTTGATCTGGTCCTTCACAGAGCTTGGACCTGCAACACAACATCACAACTACAGCATTGAAGAACTCAACAGGCCTGGACTTTAGCATTCAAACGTGTGTGTTTTTTAAAAATGTGCTAATTTTTCAGTGAACTATTCCTTCAATGAACCATTTTTATGAGGAAACTATGAGGAAGATTGTGAATACTCACCTTTATCGATGTCTATGGGCTGAAAGGACAGAAATATTAGACAATTATTACAGAGATTGCTTACTTATGATAGTGATATCCATAAGTTCTGCACAAATATTCTAAAGCAATGAGAATCATTTTCTCTGGTACTCTTCAATCTTTGAAAATTGAAAGAAAATTAAGTTGTTGTTTTTTTAACGAATTTTTTACTTCATTGGATACAGAATGGTGCGAAACTTGGTAAATGTTTTGGCACTTGCTGTGTGAACACAGAAAAGAAAAAAAATCATGGACATGATTCAAATAGGTTAAATGGTCCTGTAAAAACAGTGACACGTTTGCTCTGAATGGGAGACGAATTGCATCTAGTGGAAGCGTTCGGTACTGCAGCCAAACACACTCTCACTGAAAGATCATTTTTTGAGACATCAAACTCAAATTTGGAACAACTTGTTTAGATTTATGGCTTTGATTTTCTTGCCGTTTTAGAGTAAAACATGATTTTGAAAATATATATTTCATATAAAATTTTAAATAGTATTTTTGTGCATTTTTCAAAACGCGTACAATTCTGTTACTTTTTTAAACTTTTCACTTTTTTCGTCTTTGAAAAGAGATCAAACTTCAGTCTGTGCTCTAAAGCATTCAACATTTACCACAGTTTAAGTTGGAAACGTAATTTTCAGGTCTATGCTCAAAAAGTGAATAAATGGATTATTAATTTAGTATAGTAAAATCCCCTAACATACAAAAAATTTAATAAAAAACACTATCAAACTAAAATATAGTACATTCATTTCATTGAATTTTTAAAAAACTCTTTAATTTTTGATCGACACGTGAAGAGCACCAGAGGGTTAAACGACACCGATCAGCTGACCTCCTCATCAGCTCGAGGCTTCTCGAAGTAACTGTGTCGTCTTTTCTCCTCGTCCCGATCTCTCTCTCGTTCTCGCTCTCTCTCTCTCTCCCTCTCCCTCTCGCGCTCTCGGTCTTTCTCCCTCTCCCTCTCACGGTAGCGCTCTTTCTCTTTGTCTCTGATGCTCTTGGAGGTGGAGGGTATGTAGTCACCGATGTCATCAAAGATGCTGCGTGGACACACACACACACACACACACACGTGTGGTTAAGAAGCTAATGATCGGATCATAAACGTAAAACACTTTGACTGCATGTGAACTCACCTTAAGTCAGCCTCTGGTGCTTTCTTCTCATCCAGACGCCCTGAAGACAGAAAACACTCAGCTTTCACACATATACAAGCACTACACGTGTGTATGAGAAATCCACAAGTAAAACTTCTTAATTTCCAAAATAATAAGAGCGCATTTTTCCTCAAAATGCATTTGAATTTGGTTAAAACTGTGCTGACTTTCTCTGTTTTGCTCTGAGCTGTATGAAACCTGAAGACTGAAGACGAGCCTTTATGCGGAAATATTCAAGTGAATCTTTGAGATTTTTTGTCTTGTCAATGCGTTACATCATGGACCCCTTTTCCACAGTTATTAATATCATAGATCTTGCAGAGTGTTTTATTAATATCATAGATCAGGGTTCCTCAAACTCGGTCCTGGAGGGAGTTTAGCTCCAACACTGATCAAACACACCTGAGCAAGCTAATCAATGTCTTCAGGATCACTAGAAACTCACAGCTAGGTGTGTTTGATCAGGGTCGGAGCTAAACTGTGCAGGACAGTGGCCCTTCAGGACCGAGTTTGAGGAACCCTGTCATAGATCTTGCAGAGTGTTTTTTATATACAGTACTGTGCAAAAGTCTTAGGCATTTAGTAAGGGTGTCACGATCGAAAATAATGCTCAATCTCGATTATCGAATCAAAAAATGGAATCGTCGATGCTGCCACGCCCCCATGTCACGGCAGCTCGGCTTGCCTGTAATAGGTAAAACTCCTTTTCTCGAGAATATTGAAGCCTTTATTTTAAAACACATTGCAGCTGCACAGCGAGAGCATCATATCTCGTCTGAGCGAGCTGATTGGCTGTGCTGCGGCAACTGCACGAACCTATGGCAAGTTAGCAGTGGTGTACGGTCCAATGGGAGCGCATGGCGCCCTGCCAATCTCGAGCGCGCCAATTTGGACGCGGCTGGAGAGTGTAATTCACAAAAAACTCGCCAAAGGATTTTAGGTTTAAATCGACTGAAGCGAAGTACCTGATATGAGCGAAATAGCACGGCAAGGCAAAGCAGTACTCGTTCCCTTATCTCTAAGGGAACCGAGGTTACGCAAGTAACCAAGTATCCTACGTTCCCTTACGAGAACGTTCTCTCGTACTGCGTTGCAAACGCTGTGGGAACCCAATTTAAAACGCCAGGTAATAGGTTATATTGTTTAAGTTTCCAATTGACTGAAGATATAAGTTATTGTTACATTATGTTGTTAATAAACGTTTTAAATTTGACAATGTAGTGTGTGGTATTGCGAACAAAGGTCAGATATTATTATATTGCATAAAAGTCTTAAAATGGCATAGCTTGTGCTTTCAATTTTTTTTTTTTTTATCGAGAATCGAATCGAACCGTGACTTTAGAATCGAAAATGTAATCGAATCGAGGATTTGGAGAATCGTGACACCCTTAGCATTTAGTATTTTCACCTCCAAAAAATGGTTCAGCCAGTTATTTATATAATTTGCTCTAGCGTGTCAGATTACAGTTTGTGTAACACTAATGTAACATGTAACAGTTAACCGGCTGCTGTCAGACTCACTGGATTATTACAATTAATGGCAAAATGAATGTTTGGAAATGTAAACTGATATTTCCTATTGACACACTACAACAAAAGATCTAAATTACTGACTTAAAACCATTTTTTGGGGGGTGAAAATACTAAATGCCTCAGACTTCTGCACAGTACTGCATTCTTGTTTTTAAAATGCCAATTTAACATTGCCGCAGAGTTTCTAACGCAACGGCTAAAGGCGATGGCTTTCTCTCTTCTGACCGCCGTAATCAATCTCTCGGTACTCTTATCAGTGATATCTAGGGATTGTGGCATAATAAACGTTGAGAACCACTGTGTTCGAGTACTTGACTCAAACAGCTGATCTCTAGTGAATGTTCAGCACTACCTTTGTCCTTCTTCTTGATTTTCTTGTTGCGTGTGCCTTGCCTCAGGTACGACAGGATCTGTGTCAGTTTGCTGATGACTATGTCATTGGTGGTGAGTGTCGTCTGAGCCTGAGGAACAAAAACAGCATTAGACATTAAAAATGAGCTGAAGAAAGCGTGAGTGCCCACAATGCCACATTCTGAGTGTCTTTAGCCCATTGCTACAGCGCTCTGGGTGCTCGAAGGAGCCGATCTCCAACTGTGTTTGAAACTGACAAGCATATTTACCAACAGGAGTGATTCACGAATAGTCCTGCTCAAACAACAGGTTCCAGGGGTTAAGTTTTAAACTTTTAAAAAAGTTTTTAAACTCGAATAACATGTAACTATAGTTGCGAGGCCTTAAGGGTTATTTCACCCAAGAATGAAAATGATCCACTAATTTACTCGCCTAGAGGCTTTCTTCCTTCAGCCAAACACACTCAGAGATATGTTTAAAAATATCCTGGCTCTTCCAAGCTTTATAATGGGAGAGAATGGGGGAGGGGCGAGATTTTGAAGCCCAAATAAATACATCCATCCTTCCATCATAAAAACAATCCATACGACCCCAGGGGTTAATAAAGGCTTTCTGAAGCAAAACCATGCATTTGTGTAAGAAAACTATCCATATTTACAACTTTATTAGCTATAATAATTAGCTTCCGGCAAGCTGACTTGCACCACAAGAGTGACCTCTGACCCGACGCATGATGTATGATGTAGGAGTAGCATTAGCTTAGGTGAGAGTCGACGGCTCTCGTGTTCAAACAATGAACTCAAGCTCCACCCACATTTCTCTTTCAAACCTCTAGTTTTAGACTTCTAATGCGTGACCGGTGTTTTGCGCTTCTGCGTTCGTCAATACATCATGCGTCGGGTCAGAGGTCACTCTTCAGCCGCAAATCGCTGCGTACGCCTGTTACCAGAAGATAGTTATTATAGCTAATAAAGTTTTAAATATGGATATTTTTCTTACACAAATGCATGGCTTTGCTTCAGAAGGACTTTATTAACCCCTGGAGTCGTATGGATTGTTTTGTATGGCGGATGGATAAGCTTTTTTGGGCTTCAAAATCTAAAGCATTATCATATATGTCTAAAGGATTAAAGTCTGTTGGGTAAAACAAAAGCTTCTAGATGCAGAAGCTATTTTACTCCAACCGTTACTCCTGGTCGGAAGTTTTCGGTACATATTTAGTTCATACATAGAGTTATGCTTCAAGTTTAATGGTGCAACGCAAAAATATTTAGAAGTGCACAAGTTGTAACGTAGTGCCTCTTCACATCAAAACTAGGCTAAGTCGTAACTCACACACAGATAGTGCAACCGGCCCCAGATCACTGAAACCACATCCAGACACAAAAAAAGGTATTGTAGTGGAACTGATTATGATTAAACAACATTACAATTGAAATTGCAGTTGCACTTCACACAGTTTCAATCACAAGCCACGCAAAATGGCTTCGAGATTTCTTTCCTCTCCTGATTTGATATTATAGGGTTCATAAACAAGTCCAATTGGGGCATGAGGTCATCCTTACAATCTTAAAGGGATAGTTCACCCAAAAAAGAAAATTCTGTCATCATTCACTCGCCCTCATGAGACCAATTTCACAGACAGGGTTTAGATTAAGCCAGGATTAGGCCTCAGTTCAATTAGGATATTTAAGTAGCTTCTATAAACATGCCTTAGAAACAAATATTACTGGTGTGAATATTGAGACAAAACAATGGCACAGACACTGACATATTTAAAGATATATCAGTCGTAGATATGGTTTGGTCCCTCTTTTTTTTCAGACTCAGTGAAAACTTTAAAGTCCCCCTGTGGTGAAAATCCAGCTTTTAATGTTGTTTATTTGTCTATGTGGTGTTTTTAATATGCTTTAAGACAAACCATGTGTAAATTCATAAGTCGACAGCATTGCTGAGTATTTTCTCCTTAAAACTGCAGTGAACGACACAAACGACCTTGTAACCAATCAGATCAACGTATGATCGTCAACAAGTGGATCTCTGAGCTGAGTTAGTGAGTGGAGGCGGGGCTCATTTGCATATTCATAGAACCGTGCATACTAAATGAGGCAAGGGTGTCGAGTTACATTCAAGCTATTTGAAAAAACGTTGAAATATGTAATTTTGGTGATCGAAGATGAGTTTTAAGTGATACAATTATTGACTACAGGGGGACTTTAAGTCTGATCCTGTTGAAAAGTAATAGAACACCCCTGCTCAATAAACCACGTGAATTGACCAGTGCTGGATCAGTTATTCGCCATATATACTTCAGCATGAGCAATAGCAGTAGCGACGCTTGATTTGGCAACCACCAATCACAATTCACTCGAACAATTTTCAGCATTTGAAAGCACGTCAAGTGAGAGTAAAACATGTTAGCATCTGCGTCCTTAAGCAATGTCAAGGTTTGTAATGTGTTTGGGGTCTGTACCTCCATGGTGGGGCAGTCGGCTTTGCTGCGGATGAGTGTGGTTGGGATGTCTGTGTCTGCGTACTCGTCTTCCAGGTCCACCACATACGCCATTCGGCCCGGCAGGAAAAGCTCATTACGCTCCATCGGACGACCCTTGAACAGGATACGATAGATGTTTCGTCCTAAAGAGCAGAACAACACACACAACTCACATGTAGTTCAGTCTTATTGCTGTCCAGAGACATTAGGGGCTTTTGCACTGGGTAGTTCTTAGGGCTGGGATGATACACACATCGCCTGATTCGATACTATCACAATACTTTGGTGCCGATACGACAAGCATTGTGATTTTTAAGAATTGCGATTCGTTATTTATATTCGTCAATCACTTGTGGCCACCTAGTAGCAAAACAATGTAATCGATAAATGCGTTATTTTAAGCGCCCAGTTTCTATCAAAAGCTGATTTTCTCTATTTTGATCACTACCGTAGACATCAGTGTTTATATATGAACTTTAAACTTTTATCCCAGTACTTCTGTGACAATATGAACTATTGTATCACAGAAATAATGATACTATAGGGGCTTTCGCACCTGATAGTTCTAGGAACAAGCCACCGGGATGTTTCCCCGAGAACTAATGGTTCTCATAGGAACTTTTTCTGGTTGCGTTCGCACCGCCAGCAGGAACTCTGAAGTGACGTAAGACACGCTCGTCGTTGAGACTTTTATTTTGACGGCGCTGAGAACGGCAGCGCTCGCATTCTCCGTGTTCATTAGTGTACGATCTGTCTAACAGTCCTGTCTCATACATTATTAGACAGAACTGTTACACACAGAAAGTAGACAGTGATGAAGAGTTATTAGCGTATACCGTGTGGTTGATGTCCAGTGTTGCTGAGCACAAATACATAATCATGTTTCTCTTGTTCTCCTCAGCATAAAGGTTTAGAGGTCCATCTATCACTGTTTTACATGTTCGTAAAGTTAGTTCATTGAGTAAACATATAGGCTATAATTTGTGTGTGAACACTGCTTTGTGTGTTCGGCCATTTAGCGCTACACTTACGCCATTGGTAGTTCCTATTGTGCTGGGTTAGACACTACTCTGAAGTAAGAGCTAATTTATGGCTCGTTTCCACTGAGTGGTACGGTACAGTACGGTACGCAATTATTTCTGTTTCCACTGTCAAAAGTTGTGAATGGTACCAAAATGCCAAACCGTACTGTACCAAAGGGTGGAGCTACACTCACAGCAGGACGTTGATTGGTTGACAGAGGATCGTCACTTGCGCGGGCTACAAGGGGAATGACAGCGTAAGAGGCGCCATTTTTTAATATACAGTTGAAATACAATATTACTGTTATTGTGTCACGAAATGTAGTTTGGAGAGTTTTTCAGGCGAGAATGTAGTTGTTTAAAGCTCAAATCTGTGGTTTATTTGTAAATATTTATGAAAATTTGATCCAGGTTGTGAGATCCAGGCGATCACCGGCCGCTCGGCGCTCATGAACCCCGCCTGGAACAGCCTTTCGACGTTTGCTGCAGACTCTGACGTCTCTGTAGTGGTTAAACATGAGATATCATTCATCTTGTGTATGTCTAACGGGCGATCTTTGGGCTCGTGAATATATAATTTGTTCCTTGACCAATCGGTCTGGCTGAGGGCTAAGTGAAGTTTCATGACTTTATATATTTAGGCTATTTAACTTTACCGTTGTAACGTTAGACTAGAGCGCTGACTTTGTATGTTTGACTGAATTGTTTGCTTTATTTCTTAATGTATAGCTTCTTGTAGCTTTTACTTATACTTTTATAATGGCTATTATTGATAAAACTGAAATTTATCAAAAAGAAACTGGGTTGAGTTTTGTCATTTTTAATTTTATTACAGTGAAGCTGATCACAGTACACATATTGCCTGAACCATGTTAATAAGTTTAATATTTTAAAATTTAAACGAAATGAGGCAGGGTTGTGTTTTATATTTCGTTTTGTTATATATTTCGTTTTGTTATAAATAGGCTAACGTTATGCATGCACTGAATATAATACGCATCGCCTGAACCACATATGTGTGGCTTTAATGTTTAAGATTTCTTTAAATGAAAACGTAAAGAGGCAGAGTGGTGTTTTATAACATATTTCGTTTTATTGTTGCCCAAAATATACATACAGAGATAACCGGAGTAGCAGAGCGAGCTGAGTGACACCTTCAAGAACGCGCTGTTCCAGTTGCAGAATTAACGTTCTCGGGAGTCATTCTCCTGAGTCGGAATTGGCAAGTCCAAACTTTGTGTACTTGGTATTGAGAAACGCCTAATGTCGGCGCTTGACTTCTTGTGACAAACATGCTGAGAAGCAAGAACAAGATCTGCTGTATGTCATCCATTGTTGTTTACCATGTCGCTTTCTTCTCCGTGCGAAAATGCCATCGGTCGGTTCTTTCCGAGAGAGGCTACACCACGCCTATCAAGTAAGGGTACTGTTGGCGGTGGAAACGCAAGTCGGATCAGGGTTTACCGTCCTGAATCGTTCTGTACTGTACTGTACCGCTCAGTGGAAACGAGCCATTAGTTCCCCTAAAAGGCTTTCCTAGGACTAAAATCCTTCCCAGTTCCTGCGGTTCCTGCTTCCACCAATAGTTGTAGGAAATATGAAAATGTTCCTCCAGTGCGAAAGCCCCTTAATGAGATTAAACACAGACTGAACTCACCCAGGCGAGTCTTGAACTCAATCTTCTGCTCTGGATCTTCATCTCTCCTGTCAAACACAAACATGTCAAAAGAGACATCTGGGTTAAAGGGTTAGTTCACCTAAAAATGAAAACTCTGTCAGTAATTACTTATTACAGATATTTTTGATGAAATCTGAGAGCTGTCTCACTCCTTCATAGGCTGCAAGGTAATTTCATTCTGCCGGCCCAGAAAAGTTAGTAAAGACATTGTTAAAATAGTCCAAGTGACTACAGTGGCTCAACCTTAAGTTTATCAAGCGACGAAAATACTTTTTGTGTGCAAAAAAAACCCGACTTTATTCCACTCTTCATTTTCTTGTGTGTGGGCCTCTGACGTGAGTTCACAAGAGCGTAGCGACGCATGCGCGAGAACTGAGAAGATGATGCAGATGGGTCTCGATGTAGTGTTTACAGTGGTTCTAAAGTGTGCATTTCCTGGATGTCCGAATCGCGAGAAACCAACGAGAAAACGTAAAAATGCTTTACTAACTTTTGTGGGCCAGCAGAATTAAATTACATAGAAGCGAGAGAGAGACAGCTCTCAGATTTCATCAAAAATATCTTAATTTGTGTTCTGAAGATGAACGAAAGTCTCACGGGGTTGGACTGACATGAGGGTGAGTAATTACTGACAAAATGTTCATTTTTGGGTGAACTAACCCTTTAAGTGAATAAATAAGAACTTATGAAACATACTTGACTTCCTTCTGCACTTTCTCAATCATGTCCTCCTCTTCCCGCTCCTTACTAGTGATCTCAGCTCTGACCTGAAATTAAAACAGTACAGTAAACACAAGCATATATATGTGGTGGCAGTGGTTTGATTGTTAAACAATGGTTACGTGGATGTACCTTCTGTAGCAGGGCGAAATCCAAACCCTTCACCAAGTGAGTGTGCTCCATATCACCACCCAAGAACTTGGACTCCTGGATCAGCTGACGCCTTTTCTCTGCGGCTGATTTGTCCCTATAAGACAACAGTGCAGGAAAAAGACAAACAAAAATGCACATTCAAATACAAACCAATGACAAAGCACTTTTTACTGATAATTCCAAGGCAATAATCAGTCCTATAATAAGTATTCAATCGCTAATATTAGCCCTAGACAAAATAGCATACGGTTAAACTCTTGGTATTTTCAGCGATTTTGGGAGTAATGCAAATTACTATAAATTGTTTGTTTATTATTAGGATAAACCCCTTGAGATGTATCATCTCGTTTTCGAGGGGGTCCCATATGAAATTAAATGAAATGAAAATGAACGAATAAATTACTTCATTTGCAAAGACACAAATCTGTAGAAAGACGTAAAAGAAAACAAATTATGCGAAACGAATTATATAAAACTGCAGCAAAATAAATGTTGAAGATTAAATAAATCAGCAATATCCTGGTGATTTTCGGGGCAGATCACAGCCTTCGGACGGACCGCTGGATGACATCTAAAAACAGCAAGTGGATTTCAAGCAATCGTCTACAAACATTGACCAAATTTCAAAAGATCTTGTTACTTTAGGGAATTATAGTCATTTTACTAGTTTACTAGCATTTTTTTAGTCTCTGGCAGCCATGTGAAATACAAACTTCAAAATTATGATTATTAGGGATGCACAATATATCGGCCACCATATCGGTATTGGCCGATATATGTTCCGTTTTAATCTTAGCGTTATCGGACAAATAAGAAAATATTAAAAGTCGACCGACAGTGGATTTTACCGACACCGATATTTTGGCTAAACCAATTTTTAATGGATATTGGGATTAAAAACAAACATAACACTCCAAGTGAAACAGTGCTGAACTGAAATGTGCTAAATGAAATAAATATATAAATATGAATATATTAAAATGAGAAGTTCTAACTAAAATAATTTAAACATTAAAATGTTACAGGTCAAATGTGTGTTTCTTTAGCTATAACCTAGAAACACAGCCCATGTACATTTCAGAGGTAACACTTTGCAAATCCCATTTGTTAACAAGGATGTATTAGCTAGCTTTCATGAACTATATGCATTATGCAATCATTTTTAGTTTCACCAATCAACTATCGGTACCGATATATCGGCAAACCGATGAATCGGTCGACCTCTAGAAAATATGGCTGATATATTAAAGCCGATAAATAATGTATTATTTCCTTCAGCTGAGACACTTCAGATGCGCACTGTTCAACATGAAGGTTTTGAATTGCTTGAAATATGATTGGAATCACTTCAAAAAAGGAAAATACGGTTCAGTGCAACATATTGCAGCGCAAGTCTGTCATATAAATTATAATGAGAACATCATTAAAATGAATATAAAATAAAAAAATTTATTTAGATTTATCGGCCAATACATCGAGAATCAGCTTTGAAATATAAAGAATTATCGGTATCGGCGCATCCCTAATGATTATTGACAAATGCACTACAACCTACATGCAAAGTTGGTACAAAATAGGCCAAAAAAAGCCCCTACAACTAGGACAGGGGTTCTAATAAGAAAGTCAACAGAAACAACAGGTGCCTACACATCTTCAGAAGATGGTCATATAACAAAACACAGCTAGAGAAAAATAAATCTGATTATTGTAACATGCAGTAAAAAATGAAAGGCACAAATGTCCGGAAACTCACGCCTCTGCGGTGGGTCCCACGGCTCGATAGTTGGCAGTGGTGCTGATGAGCTCAGTCTCCTCGTAGTCTTTATTAACGCCATCACGTCGCTCTCGAGCACGATCACGGTACTTCTCCGCCAGCTCACGCTCTCTCTCCATCTCCTGCTGACGCAGTTTAGCGTAGTAACTTCAAGCAGAAGCGTGAAGCGGAAGAACAGAGAAAAAAATATCTCAAAACACTATTGAATTTTTACAAGACACATTTTACATGCATTTTAGCACTTCATTTAAGCAATAATGAATGGGGGGGGGGGGGGGGGATGGGGGGGATAAAATAGAAACTATTTAAAAATTCACTCCTGAAAAAAAAAATCTAATTCTTCCTGGTGTGTTCATACATGAACTTTACATTCGCTAGCACAGGAGGTGATTACTCTATAAATACTGTATTGTGTGTTGCATAAAAGTAATAGTAAAAAAAAAAAAAAAAAATTATAAAAACACAATTATTTATTAAATAAAATGATGTGCATTTATTGAGGGGTTTTAGTGGGGATCTTAAAGAAACCGCAGTTTTCATACTATGTCAAAGGACTTAAAAACATCTCTTCAAAACAACATCTCGATAAGTAGATAATATTTTGCTGTGTGTTTATTGTGTTGATACATTGGCAGGTTTTGGACTGATTACTAATTCGTTCAAATTAGGGCTGCACGATATTGAATAAAAATGCGATTAACTAATGCGATATTCGATACTATAATGCTTAACGCGTGTAAAATAAACTTAAATTATCTTTAAAATATATTTAAAATGATATAACCTACATGCATGTTTCACATTCTTTTTGTGACAAGAAAACATCCCTTCAGCTTCTGAAAGTGAACATCAGTGTTTTACTGTAGCATAAGAAGTGTTATTTTAACATCAGTGTAAACCACGGGTTTCAGGTTATCCTACATTAGGGTTATTTAACAACAGAAACTGAATAATCAAATGTAAAAAATAAAACACTGCTTAGTTTTCATTGTATGAATTAAATATATACTGATTCTTATTAAAGCTACAAAAGTTATTCAGCCAAGAGCAGTGAGTGATTTTCTCTTTGTCTTTTATTCATGACCCGTTACGATATACATATCACAATATATACATTTGATATATTTCAGTAATTTCGATATATTGTGCAGCCCTAATGTTTACGTTATATTGTCATTTTCTGCTTGTCCAGCACTTTATAATAACACAGCCTTGTTTTGGCAGCGACTTTCAGCATGTTTCGTATAAAAACGCCTGACGTTTACGTTAGAAAGTCACAAACCACGTGAAATCCGATCTGTGCAGTCAGACTGAGAAGGATTTCCAGGAATGCGATTTGAATAGGATTTCAAACCACATATGGATGTAGCTTGAAACAGATTTATATTAAATCTGTAAAAAAATTGATTTTTTTCTGTTCACATTAGCCAATTCTGATTGGATTTCAATCGGATATGCACAAAAATCGGATTTGGACTGACAGTCTGAGTCAGTATTCAGCCAAGAGCAGTGAGTGATTTTCTCTTTGTCTTTTATCCATGACCCCAGTTATTGCAAGCCGTTGTGATATGCATATCACGATGTATTCATTTGCGATATTTCGATATATTGTGCAGCTCTAGTTCAAATGGACTGATTTATTCAGTAAAGAAACACCGCTGTGTGTTGCTCAGAGGTACAGAACAGTTTGCCGTGGCTTTGTTGGTGAAATGGAGAAAAACAGGAAATATTGTGTCTAAACTGTAAGTCACTTAATTGTTTATTGAACACATTTGCAATTGTGCTGCTATTTGAAAAAACGGCACTCTTTGTTTGATTCACTATATCATGATATGAATATAGTCTAAAAGACATACTCATACAGGGGCAACGTTTGTATTTGATAAAATGGTAATTGATGCAGAGCGAAACGTAGGAACGTGTGCAGAAGAGACAAAAGCAACAGCAGGATTAGATATTAAAGCAGTAGTAATGTAGGAGGATTCACTCGCTGTTCCTCAACTCACCTTTTTTTCTTACGTCTGCGAGCCGCAGGATCCTCGTCCTCGTTATATTCCCGTGGCATCCTGGGAAAAATCATCGCAACAAAAAGTTAACGGGACTGTTATCATAGAGACATGCAGTGCACACATGACCACAGAAAGATCTTAAACAAGTGCGTTCAAAAGCAAAGTACTCATGTTGTCGTGTTTTGGAGGGCGGAGCGGAGGACGGGGTCGATCTCGGGGTCATCAGAAGCTTCCTGAAGTCATCATTGGTCAGCTTGGATCTGAGGGTCACAAACAGATTTCATTGAGACACAGATCAGACTTGACTTGAGAAGGAAGATAGTAATGCCACTGAATCGTCAAGAACATAGATTTCATGGACTGCCACAAAATAATACCATAATAATAAAAGCTATTACATTTAGATTTATCATTGGAGATTAAGCAAGATCCTATGCATTTTAATGTCAGGTGTAAATGCGATTGCTCCTGCACTTGTCTTTGAATACTGTGTCACTGCTGATGCTTCACTCATTTAAATCACGAGAGGAAAAAACACATGAAGTTACTTAGAAATATATAAAGGGAAAGCTAAAGATTTAACAAAAGAATGTTCACTGCAGAAAACGAGTCCACGCCACTGATCATCAGCACATTATTGACAGGTAAGAGCACTTACTGTAGCGCTGACCGATGATCTTCCACCTCATGGCCATCAGGAGCCAGAGGATTGGAGTACACCTCAGCTGAAAGACACATACATCAACACACTCATAGAAATCTGCCTTTAAATCTTTGTATACAAATCAGTTGTTAGTTTTAACTTTTAATATCAAAGCAATGTATCAACTGACAGGATTCCCTGTATAGTTTACATCATTAGATGAGAGGTTTTGTCTATCTATGAGATAAACTGACATGTACTGTATCTGATATACATCAAAATGAATCGAAATCGGAAGTGAATCGAATCATTCCTCCTAACGTTCCTCGACTCTAGTGTTGTAAACAGTGAGGGTTTGGCTGCAGGAGCTTTGCTGTATTTGTGTCAATGCGTGTTTTATTTGCACACAGACAATCTTCATGTATATCTCTCACATATTCTTTAACTTATCAAACGTACACATTATCTTTGAAATCTACACAGAATCACTAGCAGTTCCTTGGCGTTATGCAAACGGCACAGGCATGTTCATAGAATGTAGCAGCGTATTTATTTTCATACGATGAGAACATATATGATGTGATTATTCATCCGCACACAATATAAACTTCATAAACGGTATGTAATACTTACATTCGCGTTCAGGCATGATGAGATTAAACGAGTCGCTCTAAAACGCGACTCGACGCACTTTAATGTTGATAGTAGGTCTGATGACGTCACACTTCCGGTTATCTGTGTCACGTCGCATCAGCGCCGCCTGTTGACCTGGAGGAGAACCGATCACACTTAATATGTGATTATTTTAAGTATTACTACCAATAGTTTACCCCAAAAATAATAATTCTGTAAACATTTACTCAACCTCAAGTTGTTCCAAACCTGAATGTGTTTCTTTGTTCTGTTAAACACAGAAAAATATCATTTGAAGAATGTTGGTAAGACAGTGGATGGACCCCATTGACTTCCATAGTTGTTGTTGTTGTTGTTGTTGTTGTTGTTGACAGAATTTTTCATATTTGGGTGAACTATCCCTTTAAAGGGCAAAAAATAAATATAAATAAAAATAATAGAGTTACAGACACGAAGGTAAAAGTTGAGAAAACTATATCTTCTCGTGGATTGAAAAGCATTATGATTTCATTCCATTGCTATTTATCATCACAAGCAACATCACTGTTTGGATTATATGAAGGAAGAAATATAGAATACAGTGTTTAAATCAGGCCATTAAAAGAATTGGACATCTAATGAACATATTTAAAAGCTCAAGATACATTTCACTCTACAATGAAGGAAGGTATAGACATACATCAATAGTAACTTTGCTTATATTCGAAATATAGTGATGACATGAAAGACAGGAAAGAATAAAGAAAAAGCCAGTAAAAATAGGCCCTATTGTATTTATATGAATGAATTTTCCGTAGCCTGTTACATTTTTTCACAGGCAAAAGTTTTGTGTTGTGTTTTAGGGTTAAAGAAAAGTGAAGATTTTTTTTCTTACAGTGTATAAAAACTGATTTGAATTTATGTTGAAGAAGAAGTTGAAGAAGAGGGCTTCCATTCTCACAATTGCAACAAGAATTTGAACTGGATGTACAGGAGTAAATGGGAATCTAACTAAAATCAAAAAGACATCCTAATGATTGTTCACGTAATTATGATTGGATTATTAGATTATGATTATGAGACCGAATCTGTGGAGCATGTCAAAGGGCAAATAAAGACAAATACTGTAAAAAGTACGAGAAAATCGGATACAGAAAATGACACTGTAAAATGTAGGCAAGGACAAAAAAAACAAACACACATCCAGTTCGGTAGGTGGCGGTAATGCAGATGAAGCGTGTTTTAACCCGCAGAAGAAGAGCTCCACTTCCGGTCGCTGAAGGTGACAGTAATGGCGGCGGCAGTGGTTCGCGGGATCGGCTCGAGTCTGTCGAAGAATCTGCGTGAGATCCGGCTGCAGTTGTGCCAGAGATCAGCCGCCAGTCAGGGCACCAGGTGCAGTACTGAGGCCTTTACTAGTGATGCGTTTAGTTACAGAGTGACGTGACTGTTCTGTGCCTATCACTCTTACACAGTTTGTACATGCATTAATGTATAAATGTAACGTTACATTATAAATACTGTCTGAAATCCTAGTGAACTATTAAACCGATTAGCTTTTACTCATCCATTGTTCATATATATATATATATATATATATATATATATATATATATATATATATATAGGCTATATATATTATAAAGAGAGAGATCAGCACTGGCTGCCAAATATGTGTCGATGTGCCACAGCCTGAGAGACAGCAGGTTAATGTGTGTGTAATGTGTGTGTCTGACCTCAGTGTGTTTCCCTACTGTCCGCCACAGTGACCCTCAGTAATGTGTGTGTGTGTGTCTATGTGTCTATGTGTGTATGTGTATGTTAAAACACTGTGGTAATCAAATGTTCACACATGTTCTAATTTGTTACACTGTTGATTTAAATTTAAGTTATGTTATAATATTTTCTTCAATTATTTTGATGTTTTTTATTATTATTCTATGTATTCCAAGCTTTGGCAATATTATTCACAGTCATAGAGAGAGAGAGAGAACATATATCTTAGAGAGCAGGGTGGCCGATATATAATCTATATCATTTATATTTACTTTAATTACTATTTAATAAATTATAAATAAATTATAAATAAATATGAAAATACATTTTAAAAATAAATATTTAAAATATACATTATACTGGTACTTTAGATGGAAACTTCTTGATTATGCAATCCTATTAGTCTACAGTATTTTTCACAAATAAAATATATGAATACAATAAATATGAATAATAATCATATTTTTTCAAATAAAGACAAGGTAACACTAATTGTACAAACAGGACACAGTGAAAATGGCATTGCATTATTGCGGCACCTCTTTTTTCACCCTCTGTCTGAATTGCTCTGTTTTAGTCCCGCCTTCCTAAAAGATTACTCTGCTCTGATTGGCCAGATGACCCCTCTGTTGTAATTGGTCTACCGCGTTGGAAAAGTAATTCCCCTTACCATAACTGACAAATATCAGCTCCTGAAGCTTCATGAGGCACCGTGATGTGATGTAACAATGTATCGTTTCACAATATTTCGCAATGCAAAAATGCAACAATGTGTATCGTCGTGGATAGTGTCAATGTGTATCGTCGTGGATAGTGTCAATGTGTATCGTGGATAATTCACCCAAAATAAAAATTACTGTATGAGAAAAAATTCAAGTTTTCAGAGTTTTAGTGTCAGACATTAAACTACTATATATAATGTTGAATATAATGTATAATAATGCAATGGGGGAATATTTGTGTGTCCTGATAATGCCAAATGTCTGATGTTACCAGTAAAAAGTGTCCGACATTATTTTAAATATATCTAGTCAGTGACAGAGAATATTCATCTACAATAATTCAGTATTTTCAGCTTCAGAATCATGAATATTGTTACTCTGGTGTCTCTATTGTCCTGTGCTTTGGGTTTCAGCACCAAGTCCAAGACTATTCATTTACACTCACAATGTAAAACCAAATTTAACATTTTAGGCTAATCAACAGTACATTTTTTGTTAACCTTTAATCATAAGTCTTGGAGTATCGCAGTAATATTGTATGGTGAGTTCAGTATGGTGATATGTATCGAGTTGTGGCATGAGGGGATCGTTACACCCCTTGTAAGGACGTTATGGCGTTGGTTTTGGCGTATCAGTTCGAGCCAGAGTCCAGTTATGACCGTCAAGAAGAACCAGCTGATCCACCCAAACCACACTCGCCACACAGTGGAGACTCTTTCTGTGAGACTGCTCTTCAGGTCTTCACACTAACACAGTCACTCCAACTAGACTCTGTGGGGGGTTGAATTTATCTAATATATATGTTTTCCATTTATAGTCTTTTAAAAAGGCATCTGAAATAATAAACTAAGAGCAATGTAATGTAGTCAAAAATATTCATTTTTCGATGCTGAAATATCTGAACCGCTTCCAATACTCATTATCCACAGAATAGATACATGATACCAGCTGCTCTCTCAGTGTCTCTCCGACAGTGAGTGACACACAAACCCGCCTCCATTCACTCACTCGTTTCATTTGCTCCTGATGAATATTGTTGCTGTTACAGGGTTATGTTACCAGACATCCCAGGTCTCCCGGAAGTTCCGGGAGTCTCCCGCATATTGATAGCGGCTCCCTGATGCCCGCAAATGAGTTAAAATCTCCCGGAATCTAGAGCGAGCGAGCAAGAGCGCGCATGCGAGACAGAGACTGTGTTCCAAACTGTGTAGCGCGCGCACGGCAGAGAGGGAGAGGGAGCGAGAGACCTTGCGTGTGTGCCTCATGAAGCGCATGTAAGATAGAGAGCATCCTGATTGGCCTGTTTCTGTAAATCAACCAATCAATTGTCAGTGTGGGCTTTTGTCTCTTCTCCCGAACCGAATTAATCAGTTCGGTGTATCTTGAAACAAGATCGCCATGGCAGAGGGAGAGTGCCACAAAAAACGAAAGTATAAGACACATTTTACGCCAGACTACGCTTCGGGATACTTCCCTGAAATGACTTTTTGCAGGTTGGGATGTCTATGTTATGCATAATTTTACTCATTCCCGCAGATTTTGTTCTCAAACCCATAGACCACACACATAAAGCCGCCTCTCAGTACTAATTGAGTTTTTCGCTGCTCATTGCACTTAAACAGTCGAATACACACTAAATAATGTCAAAATGCCGGTCTTGACGAGTATTCATGTAAACACAGTCAGTCATGTTTTAAGTGAACGTTAACAGTTGAGAAAGAAAACGCTTGTGTAACAGTATAATGGATCCGTGCGTCAGGTCTTAAAGGGACAGCAGCCTAATAAACCTGCTGCCAAATTATGAGATAATATTAAAAATATCCATATGGCAGTTTTCCCCCATGTTATCGATTGATGTCAAATGTGTGTCCAGTGAAAATACTGAGTGGCTGTAACTTTGGAAAACCACTAGTCACAGTGACTGGAGAGCAAAAAGGTAAAATAATAATATTACAAAAGGATTGTAAGTCCCCTTTAATAATGGCCTGGCGTGGTCGAGACCTATCCACAGTAAATGTCCCAGCTCTAAGCTTGCACCACACATGTTGATGGTTGGTCTGTACTGCACAGTTCAGACAGATAGCACAGGTTATTTCTGGTTTTGAAGTGTTCATTCAGGCATTTAGTCACAGTCTGGATCCCTCTATTGACTTGTGGCGCTCTTCTGTGAGAGAGGGATGAATGGATTGTGTGTGTGCCTATAAACCAGACCATTGTTAAGTTCAACATGTCTCATTCTGTTTTGCTAATTATTATTTGTTGATGTTGTTTTAGGGATTTTATCGAGCAGCATTATGTGACATTAAAGAAGGCAAACCCTGAGTTTCCCATCCTGATCCGAGAGTGCTCTGGAGTTCAGCCCAGGCTGTGGGGTCGATATGGTAAGAAAACATAACTAAACCATATTCATTCAATAATGAGCTTATAGACATAATGATGCATCATCTCTCTCTCTGCCTTAGGTTTTGGTAAAGAACACAGTGTTTCACTGGACAACATGAGCGCCGACCAAGTGGCCAAAGCACTTGAAACCGTAGTAAATGCAAAATCCTAATTAAGCCTCATAATGTAAAATGTTGTAAATGTTATGCGTGTCACAAATGGAAAATAAATGTACATTCTAAAATCCTTGGATTTATTTATTTCTGACGCCTTTGCCATGTGTGTGGATTTCCCATTGACCCAAAATAGATATTTCCAGTAATCATAAATGAGAATTCATTGTTCATGCTATCCTGGTAACAATACAACCATATGCATAAGGATATTTTAGAACCAAACTTTCATAGCCTGTTCTCCAAAACGACTGAATGTGACTACATTCCCAAATACAGTGTGAGAAAGTAGTACCATATGCCACCTGACATAAGTTATCATTAGTAGATTTCATCCTAAAACATTTGTATGGAGTGTGGTATATTGTGTGAACGTCCCCTTTGTTTCATTACTGTCATAAAGGCCCTGTTTACACCGTTTTGGTCGATCGGGTCACAAGTGGATGTCATTCCCGTTTACACCTGGTGTTTTAATCCGTCTCTTTTGTCCACTTTCAAACCAATTCTGTCCTGATTTCTTCGAGGGGAGGGTCTATGGGTGGGTAAATTAATGGGGGGTGGGGGTTCAGATATTTCGATCTAATGGACAAAATAAGTTTGCGCAATTTACATATGAACATGACCGGAGATGATGGAAAAACACACGGAGAGCATCAGCTTTAGTTTCTGCTCTGACAGACGCAAGACCAGCCGAACGCTGTGAGTGTGTGTGTGTGTGTTAGAAATCAGGAATGGTGAGAGAACATTGTGCTTGGTACGTTTTCTCTTCAAACCAAACTTGTGTCTCCAGCTGATAAAGTTTAAACCCCGTCTGGCTCGAGCTCTTCCCATAATGTTCACTCATAAGATCAGTAGACGGAGAGTAGACGGTCTTTTAGTGGATGTTTGATCACATGAGCGTTTACACTACGAAAGCAATCCGGTCGAATGTGTTTTCAACTCCCTCTGGAAGTGATGAAAGTGGACGAGCTCAAAACTTTTTAGACCTAAACTGTTTTACATTTCCAGAATCGCTGCTCCCGAGAGAACCAGTCATTGTGTGGGACAATCTATGATGAAGCGGCATTTTAAAAACTCAATATCTGAAAGTTTTCCATCCTCATATAAACTCAACTGTAGGCTACTCTATTTTCATTGAACGGTATTTGTGATATTAACATCATTCTGACATACTTCAACGGGAGTAGAAGGTGAACACAACTTGTATACAACACTTTTTCAATTATTTTTTGTCTGTCCAATTTTCATATTTTGCTATTTTAGCCACTGCATAAGCTAAAATTATGTAATTTTACTGTCAGAAAAACAACATTTCTCTTTGGTGGGACATGACTTGATTTAATCTTAGGCTAAGCCTTTCCACATCTAAAAGGATTTTTTTTATTATTATTATGTTGTCACTCAATTATTTTTAGAGATTGTGGTTGATGTGTATTAACAGGTATGTAGTTTAATTTGAGGGGCCACTGCCATTTTTATAATACTGGTTAAACTTTTTAGATTAGTTTTATTACTTTAAGAGGTGAATGAATGATAAAATGTTGACAATGACTGTTCGTATAAAACAAATATAAGTTTTATATGAGGAACGATCATAAAAGAACAGTTACATGACAATGACTAACGATATGTTTTAATGCATGGCTTGGAGCAAATGTATGCTGGGTGGCCTGGCTCAAGATTTTGCTTTAGTGTAATTTTCGGGACAATTAGGGCCGGATTCGGGATTTGGGACAACAGCTTAGATTTCGGGACTGTCCCGAATTGTTCGTCTGGTCACCCTAGCTGTAAACTCCATCTTACTTGTCTGTGCTTTCAGATCATCCGCGCTTCTTCAGCTGTGTGGAGAGAGCGCATAGTTGCCAGGTACTATTGAAAAGACCTTGTAGAAAACGTGTTCTTTTAACAGAAAAGCTCTGACTGGGGTTTAAATCAGTGAAATCTGGCAACCGTAAGCATGAACACTCGTAAAAACAGTCTGTAATGTGTTGTCTCCTCCTTTATTCGACAAAAAGTGGTTGTGGTCAAGTTTTTATTTTTTTTTAAACACATTTCAATCTCGTATTTTTTCGTCAACGATATTGCATGTGTTGATATAGTCCCAGTTAGCGTTTAATGACGTGGTGTCGTCTCTCATCGTCTTGTCTTAGTCAGGGGGAAAAAAGGTAGTCAACGCACATTTTTCGTCATAGTTTTCGTTAACGAAATTAACACTGAAAGCAAAGCCCGACGATTTTCTCCTCTTCTCTCTGCCCCGATGAGTGCGCTGTTCGGGTCGCAGCTCTTTTCGAGGTGGATGGCATTATGTTTGCTCTTCGGACTCTTCCTCGGTCTCCAAACTTCTGCGTCGTCTTCCAGTGGCTTGAGATCGAGCCGAGAGGACATCACTACAGCTTTCAGACCCAGACAACCTCCACACATCATCTTCATCCTGACAGATGACCAGGGTTTCAATGACATCGGGTATCACAGTCGGGACGTCCGAAGCCCGACGCTGGATAAACTGGCGTCCGAGGGAGTGCGACTGGAGAACTATTACGTGCAACCGCTGTGCACCCCGTCCCGCAGCCAACTCATCACAGGCAGGTCATTCACACAATACTTTAATAAGAACACAGAAATTACGCGTTTTTTTAGAGATTCAACTGAAATAATAATCTAAAATTAGGTTATAAAAACAGATAATGTTGTAAAAATCCAAGTAAACCTTACAGATCTTTTTTGGAAAGGGTTTGTTCAATGTTTTTCATGTTTGTTTAATGAACCATAAACAATTGCACATGCACTGCAGGACCAGTCCTGTACACACTAACAGTTTACAGGCTAAGGTTATGGTTACAATAACTTAAGACACTAAAGAGACCTTTCTACTGACTCCTGCACCGGCAGATCATTCACCTCATCACCTCTTTCACACAATACTTTCGGTAACACTTTACAATAAGGTTCATTAATTAACCTTAGTTACCTTAGTTAACATGAACTAAGAATTACCAATACTTCTTCAGCATTTATTAATCATAGTTCATATTAATTTCAACATTTAGCCTACTAATACATTAGTAAAATCAAAGGTTGTATTTGTTAACATTAGTTAATGCACTGTGAACTAACATGAACAAACAAAGAACAGCTGGGTTTTTATTAACTAACATGAACAAAGATTGATAAATACTGTAACAAATGTATTGCTCATTGTTAGTTCATGTTAATACATTAATGTTAACTAATGAACCTTATTGTAAAGTGTTACCATACTTTTAATAATACACAGAAATTACGCGTTTTCTTAAAATGAAAGAGGTTCACTGAAATCAGAATATAAAAGGGTTATAAAAACTCCCTTATTTCAGGGTACTGTATTTTAAAGGTAATTTTGTAAAAATCCAAGTAAACCTTACAGATCTTTATTGGAATGGGTTTGATCAATGTTTTTTTATGTTTGTTTAATGAACCATAAACAATTATTGCACATGCACCTGTGGACCAGTCCTGTACACACTAACAGTTTACAACACAACACTAACACACACAGACAATTAAGGTCATGGTTACTATAGCCTAACTTAAAGGAGTGGTTCACTTTAAAATGAAAATTAGCCTGTGATTTACTCACCCTCAAGCCATCCTAGGTGTATATGTGGGATATAGGATATAGTGATATATATATATATATATATATATATATATCAATCACTATATCACTATATAAAGAGTTTTGTGAGCACATGTCAACTCCATCAGCTTACAGGTCAACTCCGTCAGTGACAAAACTAAATATTTTTCCACCTCAACCACATTTTTTCCCTCAGTTGTAGCTGCCTTAAAGGGATAGTTCAACAAAAAATGAGAATTAGCCCATGATTTGCTCATCCTCAAGTCATCCTAGGTGTATATGACATTCTTCTTTCAGACGAATACAATCAGAGTTATATTAAAAAATGTCCTGGCTCTTCCAAGCTTTACAATGGCAGTGAATGGCTCTATATTTTTTTAAGTCCATCATAGTGCATCTATCCATGATAAAAGTTCTCCACCCGGCTCTGGGGGGTTAATAAAGTCCTTCTGAAGTGAAGCGATGTGTTTGTGTAAGAAAAAGATCCATATTTAAAACTTTATCAACTAAAATAACTAGCTTCCGGCAGTAACCCTTGACCCGACGCACAACGTAATGAGGAACGCGGAAGCGCAGAGGATAGAGCAAAACAAAACACCAGTCACGAATTAGAATTAGAAGTCTAAAACGAAATTTTTTAAAGAGAAATGTGGGAGTTTGTTGCCCAGCCCTGCTTGTTTGAACCGCGAGAGGCGTCAAAGCTTACAATACTCCTACATCCTTCGTCATTCATCGTCAAGTGTTACTCTTTTGGCGTAAGTCGACTTGTAGGCTGTCTGCCGGAAGCTAAAAAAAAAGAATACAAAATATTTCTTTCAAAATAAACAGAAACCTTCATCTGATGATGGTAAAAAAAATGACAAATGAGTTGACAAATGCTGACTCATGCTGGGTCTCCAGTTGATCACAGAATACAAGAATCTGGTTAGGTTGAGCGTAATGATAAGCATTATTATGTGCTGCCCTGTAGAAGAAACAGTAATGTTGCCAATGTGAATCCTATTCTCTTAACAAGCTATGGGTGTGTTTTGGGCATAACGTGAAATAAACCAATCAGAGTCTCATCTCTAACTCCCTTTAAAAGCCAGTTGCACTCGCGCCATGGCAGATTTGCTAGCGTATAAAAAGAATGCTTCTCTAGCGAGGAAACGAATCTGCTCATGCATGAGGTTAAAGCTGTGTGTGTGTTAAAGTGCAGGCAGACCATCTACAGGACAAGCCGGATTCACCATATCTTTATGTACACTGTACACAATAATAATCTTTTACATTGTAATCCTTTTATTTTAAATATTTGGCATGTTTGTGTGCTGCTGTGCGTCCCTGTGTGTAATAAGCAGAGTGTATGCACGTTGTGGACCCGCCTAAAGGAGCATATTACTATTGCGCCCTTTAAATAACAAAAAAAAAATACTGCGCCATTGACTTTAGACCAGGTTTCAGTTGATCAATGGCTCAGTCTATTTCAGGTGCCTCAAAATAGCAACACGCCAACAATGCGCCTTAACACACCTCGTTTTCAGACCAGCAGCTCATGGGCGCACAAATGGGCGCAAATGTATTTGCTATTTAAACAACGTGGCTCAGGACATGAAAATGATAATTGCGTCGGGCTGAAACTAGCAAAAAACACTTGTGTTTGATAGGGCCCATAGAAAGTAAATAGGGTCAGATTTAAGTTCATGTCAACTTTAAAACCGGGTGTAAAAAGCTTATTGTTTCAATTCTTGCTTTTTCTCTCTTTCTGAGCATTAAGAATGTGTTTATGCTTGCTTTTAGATATCAAATTCACACCGGCCTCCAGCATTCCATCATCAGACCACGTCAACCCAACTGCCTCCCTCTGGATGCGGTCACGCTTCCTCAACGCTTGCAGGAGGCTGGCTACTCCACTCACATGGTGGGCAAGTGGCATTTGGGCTTCTATCGGAAAGACTGTTTGCCCACACGTCGTGGATTTCACACCTACTTCGGTTCATTGACTGGCAGTGTGGACTATTATACATATGGCTCATGTGACGGCAAGTCATTGTGTGGCTTTGACCTCCACGAAGGTGAGTCAGTGGCATGGGGGAGAGGGGGGAAGTACTCAACTCACCTCTACACCCAGAGAGTGCGCAAAATCTTAGCAACGCACGACTCACGCAGTCAGCCTCTTTTTATCTTCCTTTCCCTTCAGGCAGTGCATACACCTCTAAAACCTCCCAAAGAATACATCTATCCGTTTCGCCGCATGGGCAACGTTCCCCGCAGGAAATACGCAGCCATGGTTTCCATCGTCGACGAGGCGGTCCGAAACATAACTTACGCGCTGCGCAAATATGGCTTCTACCGCAATAGCGTCGTCATCTTCTCCACTGATAATGGAGCCCAGCCGCTCACAGGGGGCAGTAACTGGCCCCTACGAGGGTGCAAGGGAACATATTGGGAAGGTGGTATTAGAGGAGTGGGTTTCGTGCACAGTCCCTTGATACGCCATCGAAGAAGGGTCAGCAGAGCCCTTATTCACATTACTGACTGGTATCCAACTCTTGTTGGACTTGCTGGTGGGAATGTGTCACAGTATCAGGGATTAGATGGGTTCGATGTTTGGCCTACCATTAGTGAAGGGAAGGAATCTCCACGACTGGAAATTCTTCACAACATCGACCCTCTCAACCGGCACAGTCGGGGCTCATTTAAGGAGGGCCATGGACTGTGGGACACAACCGTGCAAGCGGCCATTAGAGTCGGTGACTGGAAACTCTTGACGGGCGACCCTGGACATGGGGATTGGGTGCCACCCCAGGTTCTCACAAACTTTCCTAGCAGCTGGTGGAACCTGGAGCGACAGACTGGAGAAAAAAGGAAATCGGTTTGGCTTTTCAATGTTACAGGCGACCCTTGTGAACGCCATGACCTTGCAGTGCACAGGCCTGATGTTGTCAAGGAGCTACTGGCACGTCTAGTATTGTACAATCGCACAGCAATACCTGTTCGCTACCCACCAGACGATACAAGGGCCAACCCTAGTCTGAATGGAGGTGCTTGGAGACCTTGGGTTGGTGAAGGTGAAGAGGAGGAAAACTGGGATGGGATTTATTACAAGAGAGGAAAGAATCGCAAAAGAAAATGTAGGCTCTGCAAGTTACCATCTTTCTTCAAGAAGTTTAGTTTAAAGATCATGTCAAAAAAGATATAAGACTTTTCTGTTATTTAACATCACTTACAATAACTTAACTTAAAGGTGACATATTATGCCCCTTTACACAAGATGTAATATAAATCTGTGGTATCCCCAGAATGTGTCTGAATTTTTAAAATGTTTTGAACCCAAAATATATTAAACGAGATCTGTACATCACACCTTTTTTTTTAGGACATAAGCTGAGCTCATTAGGAAACTTGTGTCATCAAGACATGAGTGTTGTGTCTGCCTGAGAAATTGATTTGAATGGTTGATCAGTAGTTGTCAGATGTCAACTTTGTATTCAAGAACAACGGCAAAGTGCTCAATTTAATGCTAAGATTCAGATTCAGCTGTGTAGGTGAACTTTTCTATAGATTGGAAAGACAGTGTAGTTGTTTTTCAGTGAGCTCAGAGCTGCTCCTTTGAGAATCTCACTCGTCTCCTTCACAATTTTATTCTTTCAGACACAATGGGTCTCTTTTGCAAGTTTAGTGCAGTTTCGGTCACAATTGGTTTCTCCTTTTGGTCTCTCTCAACCCATGCACAGAAACACCCACATTCACACAGTCTTATTTAGATTTACCACACAAATACACACACAGATGAGATTTATGTGATCTCTCTCACACTTGGGCGTAAGCCTTAGAGTTGGGGGACTCGGACTCAAGTCCAATTTTGAATGAACTCGGACTAGTCTCGCACTCGGGTGAATTTGTTCTCGGACTTGACACGGACTTGACATCTTAGACTCAGAAAATGTCCCGAGTACAGTCGAGTCCAGACACTGTGGAGGACACATTATTATTCAAAAACGAAACGAAACGAATCTCCTTGTGTTGTTTCAGCGTTGAGGATTGTAGCCAATCACAGACATGTACATAAGCGCATGAACTCAGTGGCCAATCAGAGGCGTTTTAGAGTCACCATGCGGAGAATTCGCTCAAAATGTATGTTCAGAATCATTACGAGCTTTAGTGTCTAGATGTCTAGATGTGATGTAAATAAGAGATTCACTGTGCAGTGCAGACAACAGTGTGATGAGAGTTTTAGTGACAGTGCAGAACGCAGTAAGTCATGACTTAGAGGGAGTGCTATTGATCTAAATAATAGTTTTGTTTTTCATGCTTCTAGAAGACCAGTTGTTACGTTCACATTGTAAATTATAAAGAGTGATAACTGCATTTAAATGTGGGAGTGAAACCGAGAGTCATGCGATGATTGACATAGTAACCATAGCAACATGAGAACGTGATAACCATAGCAACATTTTGGCTTCTAATAATGTTATGATTTTTGTTACATTTTCACTTTAGTCATAAGTTTACATACACCTTGCAGAATCTCCAAATTGTTATTTTTATATTTTTTAATAAGAAGGATCATAGAAACATTGTTTCTATTTAGTACTGCCCTGAAAAAGCTTTTTCACATAACAGATGTTTAATGTGTAATTGTTCATGAGGTTGTTTGGGATGAGATCGGGCTGGGTTGTTCATGAGTCCCTTGTTTGTCCCGTACACTTAAACTGCTCAATAGTATTTGGAAAAATCCTCCTGCTCATTCTTTGCTTTTCCAGCATCTTCTGCATATTTGACTCCTTACTAGCAGTGATTGTATGATTTTGAGATCCATCTTTTCACACTGGGACTCATACACAACTATTACAAACCCTGCAATCATTTAGTGATGCTCAAGGAGGAAGCATCCGTTAAGAGCCAGGGGGTGTAAACTTTTGAACTGGATCATTTGTGTAAATTGATCTTATTTTGTTTAAAAATTCATTAATTAATTTAGTCCTGCCCTTCGGAGGCTAAATAAGATATTAGCATGTAAAACAAAATAAGAAAAATGTAAACATCATCTTGCTCAAAAGTTTCCCCCTGGCTCTTAATGCATCGTGTTGCATTCTTGAGCATTACCTTGCAGATTCTGAAAGATGTACAGTAGGTAAACGTATGATTGCAACTATACATTGCAACATTAATTTAAGAGCTCAGTATTGAGACCTCTCGCCGGAATTTGATTGACAGGCGATCTGACCAATCAAAATGCAGATATCCACCATTTTTGTCTGACAAACAAACCAAACCAGTTAGTAGATTAAAGTCAGTGGACTTGAACTTGAAAAATTGTGTGTATTGATTTATTTTTGCAGTTCTGGTGTTCATTCATGTTTAATTCATACTATAACTAGAAGAGATTATCAGTTCATGTGCTGCCTGAACTTAGGCCCTACACATTAAAGCACCACAAAACAGTATTTATTGTTTGAATTTCATAAAATAAAAAAAAATTGCAAGCTGAGACTTTCTTGTCTGTTGGCACATTGTCAGTGTCCTCTTTGCTCCGCAATATATTTTTCACTGTGTGAGAAGAACATGATGTGTGGAGTGAGAGCGGAATGGCTTGTCGGACGTAGCAACAGTAACTACGAGGGGCGGGTCTTTGTGAAAGGTCAATTTCAAATCATTTAAATCTTTGTGGACTCGGGCGGACTCAACTCGGATGTTAAGGACTTGGACTCGACTCGAACAGGAGGACTCGGACCCAACACTAATCAGCCTATTTTTGTTGCAATTTGTTTTTAAACATTCTTTTATTCAATCAGTCATCAAAATAATTGCCAGATACAAAGAGTCTACCACACTCAGCTACCAAGATAATCAATAACGACAGCCCTACTGTAATGCAGGGTGAACTCAAGAAACGAAGGGAGAGCTGGATCCAAATGCAAAGTAGTTTAATAAGAACCTGAACCTGAACCTGAACCTGAACCTGAGAACCGAGAACAGACTGAGACACACCAAACATACATCCATGTAGGACAACACCAGACAAAGAACATGAGAAACACTGGGGTAAATATACACACAAGAGGAGACTGGCAAATAAGACACACCTGGGAACAATCAGGAACTAATCAACAAGAAAAACTATAAAGGACTACAAAACATGGCACTGACCAGGAAATAACAAAAGTCCACACAAGGGGAATAATAATGACACCTGCACACTACAATACAGAATATTGTTGTTGTCCTTTCATGTACTGAGTATAGTTGCAGATGTTATTATAAATGTAATGATAAAAGCAATACTGAGCAGTTCCTGCAATAGACATAGCTCAACAGAAGCATTTATTCGGTCACTATTTCTTGTTTTTGTTTGTTTTTCCCCCCAAATTGGCTTCAATAGTTCTGTGTCTAAAATATACATATTTCTCAATTTTTGTGAGCTTATAAAAACAGCATGTATACTAATTATACAAGAATTGTATTGACATATGCTGTTTACAAGAGTTATAGCTATTTAAAGCAACTTACTCCAATTACAGATTTTCTATGAAATGTTTTGAGAAAATTAAAGCTCAAATAAATGCAATGTTAAATGCTTTATATGAACAAACAGTAACTGCCCACATTATTGTCAACAAGATGACTTGATTGATGATGCATTAGGCTTTTTTTTCCATCAAACCAAACGGTTGTTAAAATATGTTAGCTCTGTGATGCAAGAGCTGGTAATGATGCAATGTAGGTAAACTTTGGAGCAAGTCAAGTCAAGTTACATTCATTTATATAGCACTTTACACAATACATTGATTGTTTCAAAGCAGCTTCACTAAATAAGCAGGAATATCTGTGGTCAGACCAGCTCGAATACCTAGGCCTTGAGTTACCTCAACAAAGTAGTCCTCTGGAGTAGTTTTAACTTCTTCTTTGTGTCATACTTTAATGCAAAATCCAAATGCCTTGAAGACCATGGCAAGACATGTCTCTAAGAACTTGTTCTCGTTCCTGTCAGTGGTGATCTACATGGGTCTGGTAAAGGTATGGACAGTGACAGATTACTGGAATGGGTCCAGACTCTACAGACTCTATAGGCTTTCAACACTTAAAGTGCAAGCTGTTAGTTGTGCCCGACTCACTTTATGCATATACATGTTTTTTTTCTCATACGCTATGAAGACAAATCCTCTGTAGCACAGAGACAAAAAAGCAATGGATGTAGCTACAAAGCATTCGTGGCCCTCGTGGATGATAAGGTCTTGGGTCTGGCCCAATACCATTTTGGGACCTCCTTGAGTAGCACATCTGGGACTGTGGGACCATCTGAAGCTTTCCACAAATCACCTTTAAAAAACTGCCCAGCGTGGAAGCATGACACGAATCAGACAACCATCTTCTCTGTGGTGAATGGAAATACACACAAAAAAAGTGCTGATGTGATCCTCCTTCCATTCAGCAAATGGAGATGGAGGGTGTAATCAAGTGATGGATAATCCAAGTGATGGTGGTGGTGGTTGAGGAGAGACCCCGACATGATCGTAAAGCGCTTTGGGTGTACAGTAGTACATATGAAAGCACTATATAAATGCCTTGTTCATTCATTAATTCATTCAATGGACGGAAATGACTGTTCCAATTCCTTCTACAGTGTGAGACTGCAACAAGTGAGTAGAATTCATTCTGTGGTGTTGTGTAGATGTGTTCATATTTTATCTATTGACCTGAGATGTGTTTTACATTTGAATATATGATTCTGAAATATGTCCCATTATTTTCCACACAGAAACATGGGAGGAGTGGATGTATCCGATGGCCTCAGTGGGTATTATTCAGTGAACAAAAACAGAAAGTGGTACTGCCCCTCATGACAAACAATACAACATACTTTTAAAATGAGTACGGAATTAACATACTTTAAGAGATACTGTACTTCACTGAATGTAATGTTTTCAGACACTTATTGTTATTTACAATTAAATGAAAATGTATTATAGTGTACATTTATATTGCAGACAATTGGTTGAACTTAGTGCTTTTTTGAACCACTTAAGTAGGACTTGAGTACATCTTTGTATGTAATTTCATACGGAGCCCCTAAGGGGACATGGTGGTGGGGAAAAATATGAGATTGGAGGAAAAATTATAAGTCAATGCTTTTGCTTTCTCACGCAAACATTTCACGCAAAGTTTCTCGGGTGGAACACAAACATTTCGCGACAAACGCAAAGTTTCTCGGGGGAATGCAAACATTTTACGCAAAGTTTCTTGGGGGAACGCAAACATTTTTGCGACAAATGCAAAGTTTTGGGGGGAATTCAATATGTTTATGGTTATTCACGTAACCCCGGTTCCCTGAGAAAACGTAAACAGGTGTTGTGTCAGTTTTAGCTGATGCTTATGGGGAAAACTCCTGTTTTCTTCAAAGCCTGATTGATTCACGTCTGATAAGCCAAGCAGAAATGCAGAATCGTCAGAATCTTTCAACTGAGGAGCGGCTTAGCGTGACTCTCTGGGCATCGTAATAGTACAACAAGCTACGCAATGCTCGTTCCCCTTATCTCAGGACACCAGGGTTACATGAGTAACCATAAACGTCACTCGCATTACTTCAGTTTTAGCTGACGCTTATGGGGAACTTAATCCAATTGCATTGAACTACAAGCGCAGAATGGAAGCCGCTCTGTGAGCCGACAGCTAGGGTGCGCTCGATTGAGGGCCATTAGACCAGCTAGGGGAAAGGCTCAGACCGCAGTCGGAGCCTGCTACACAGTCCATAAGTGTCTCCGACTGACAACACCTGTGCTTGAAGAACAGGGATCTCCAGGTTGTAAAATCTGACAGCGGTGGACGGCGAGGACCTGCTGGCCGCCGCACAGATATCTGGGATAGCGACTCTGCTGGACCACGCCCAAGAGGAGGCCATACCTCTAGTCCATGGACTTGTAAGCCAGTGCTATCGCATCCACAATCCATTTGGAAAGTCTTTGCTTTGAAACCGGCATCCCTTTATTGCGGCCTCTAAAGCTGACAAATACTGTAGCTGCTCTGATTGCTGAAATTGGCTCAGTAGACACTTGGAGGCATCTGTCACATCCATTTTCCTCCTGGAAACTAAACCCAGTGTTACCCTGTTTTGGTAAAAACAGTGTGATTTCCAAGGGACCAAGGCTCTGATGCAGTGGTGGTTCACCCTGAGAGTGTCAGCCTGTGTGCCACGCATGGGGTAAAATTAGACCTTTTAACCAGAGTTTTAACCTTTTAACCCAGCAGCTTCTGAAACCTCTTGAGGAGGTGAAAGGGCTCCACTTTGAACGTGGTCACCATGCTCCTGATTTTCAAGGCTCGCTCTTGTGAGAGCCGAGCCTTTATTTGGGCTGAGTCAAAGACTGCTCCCAGGAATGAAATGCGTTGGCTGGGGAGCAGCAAGCTCTTGCCAAAGTTGACCCTGAAGCCCAGGTCCTCCAGATGGCTGAGGAGCTGGGATCTGTGGGTGCAAAGCTCCTGTTCCGATTGGACCATAAGCAGCCAATCTTCAAGATAGTTGAGGATGTGGATTCCCATCTGCCTCAGAGGGGAGAGTGCCTAGTCTACACACTTTGTAAATGTACTCAGAGCTAGAGAGAGTCCTAATGGAAGGACTGTATATTGGTATGCCACCCCCTCTAACGTGAATCTCAAGAACGATCTGTGATGGCGGGCTATCTGGATATGAAAGTAACCGTGTTTCATATCCACTGATATAAACCAATTCCAGGGCGATTTTGCGCAAGGATTTGTTTGATAGTTCACATTCTGAAGGGCCATCTCATGAGGGCGCGATTCAGACATCTCAGATCGAAGATGGGCCTGAGGCCACCATCCTTCTTGGGGATGAGGAAGTAGCAGCTATAAAAGCCTGACTCTGCATTCCATGGGGACTTTCTCCACAGCACCTTTTACCAGCAGAGACTGAACTTCGGCTCTGAGGACATGAGAACTGTCATCTGAGACCGATGTTTCAATCATGCCCCTGAAGCGGGGAGGTCTGCGAGCGAATTGGATCTAGTATCTTCATTCTATTATCCCTAAAATCCAGCTTGACACTCCGGGGATGGCTTGACTTGTCAAGAGGCAAATGGTTGAAGTACTACCCTTGATGCTTCAGATATTGGTACCGTTTGGCCGGGTGGAGGCGTGGCTTGACTTCTGGCTCTGCTTTTGGCTGGGGCTGGATGGGCGCTGAGGCTGGCCTTGGTGGCTGCTGAGTCGGCAGGGCCGTCTTGGAGCGACTGGAGGCAGTGGCAAAGCTGGTTCTTTTAGGCAAGAACTGACGCATAGTCTGCGATGTAGCGTTACGCAAAGCCGTTCAGTCAGCTTGCTTGCAGAGCGTTTGCTCAGTCAGTTTGCTTGGAGAGCGGCTTTTTTCGCTACGAGGATCGTTCGACAGTGAGAAGAGGCGAGAGAGAGGCTTCAGTCCTCTTTGGAGCAGCGAGATGATCTTTGCTCTGAAGGAGAAAGATTCTGATGATTCTGCACTTCTGAGTGTCTTATATAGGCTGCCAATCCCGCCCCTTTTGGCGGGCTGAAATGCCATTTGTCTGTGAAAAGCACAGGCGTGAACCAATCAGGCTTCAGGATTCGGAGAATCAAACAAAAAAAATTCCCATACGGGTCAGCTAAAACTGACGCAATGTGATTGCAGGAGAACTTTTGAAATATGGCAACTAATAAGTGTACTGCCAAATGTACTAATAAGCATTTATGGTAAACTAAAATATAACCTACTTTATTTATATTGAAATGTGCATGCCATGTATTTAAATATATTTGTAATTACACATTTGTAATGTAATTTAGTAGCCTACATTTTAAATATATTGACTTGTATTATAAAATATAAATACATTACACACTACAATTAAAATGAATATCAATTACTTTACATATACTTTATTTTGTTATTCAACGCATCAAAATAATTACTTCTTTAAAGCAAACACAAAAGATGTAAATATACCTTAAAATAATAATTTGACATTATTACAAAGCACAACTATTTTTAAATGTACTCTGATATTGTTTTGAGAAATCTAGTCATGAAAGTGTAGTCTCTATGTACACTTAAGTTGTCTTTTATTTCATAATATTATATTATCTACAAGCACCTGCAATAGTTAAGCACACTTCTTCCCTCTGTATGTGTATAATATGTTTAATAAAAACAGATCTGTGTGTTCTGGTGTCAGAACAAGTAGGAACCACTTCCTGTCCTTTAGGAATCACCAGTGAGGCGTGAATATCTCATTTGTTGGTACAGCAACTAGTCTTTAATTTCCTAACATTTAAAACCATATGAAAGCAAATGATTTATTGCAGTACATCGTTTTATTACACTGCTATAACTTTTTTCATACTTTAATTTAATATAAATAAATTTTTTTTAAATCAAATTCACATTTATTTGTATAACACTTTTCACAATACATATCATTTCAAAGCAGCTTTACAGAAAATACATGTTTCTACATGACAATTTAGAGTGATCTGTTCAGAGGTGATGTGTCCAAGTTATGTCCATATGAAATTTAGTTCTAAGATAATACAAATCATGCAGTTAGCTAACATCATGTATTCATTTAAGCAGAAACAATGATCTCATTAAAGCAATTAATACAAGGTGTGATCATAATGATTACAATATATGGAAAATTTGGCATTGGTGCATGTTGATTCAGAGTCGGCATCATCTGAAGTCCTCGCAGGAGTTGGGGTCATCTCGAGTCGTCTCTTCACATCTGTAGTCTTCACATCTGGAGCTGACATCGTCTCTAGTTACCTCAGGATGGGCATGCTAAGATAAAACAGAAAAGCAAATGGAAAATAATAAGCATTTCTGCTGTTCATAACATTTCAAGCAATACAGAGTCATGTGCATTTCATCTGATATAACTGGAGTACAAGGTTATGAGATGCGTCATATGAATGCATGCCTAAAGAGAAGCGTCTTAAATCTAGATTTAAACTGAGAGAGTGAGTCTGAGGCTTGAACATTATCAGGAAGACCATTCCAGAGTTTAGGAGCCAAATGCAAAAACGCTCTCCCTCCTTCAGTGGACCCAGATATTCTAGGTACTATCAGAAGCCCAGAGTTTTGTGATCTTAAAGAGCGTGATGGAATGTAAGGCGATAGAAGATCAGTTAAATACACAGGAGCTAAACGGTTTAGGGCTTTATAGATCAGTAGCATTACTTAATAGGTAACCAGTGTGGAGATGATAAAATTGGTGTTATATGATCATATTTTCTTGACCTCGTAAGAACTCTCGCAGCTGCATTTTGGACTAATTGTAGCTTGTTTATTGAGGATTCAGGGCAACCAGCTAGTAATGCATTACAGTAATCTAAAGGTCATAAATGCATGAACTAACTTTTCAGCATCAGAAACTGATAGCATGTTAGCAGTGTTTCTGAGGTGGAAGAAGGCTGTTTTTGTAACATATGAAATACATTTTTGAAAGACTAATATAACACGCAGGTCTTTAACTGTAGAGGAGGAAGTGACAGTACATCCTTCAAAATGCTAATTATATTCTAAGAGATTCTGTGTACAGGTTTTTTGGTCTTATCCAAATTTAATAGAACAAAACTACTGGTCATCCAATATTTTTTATCTTTAACACACTCAATTATCACTTTAGATGATTTAGAGATCTGGTCGTGGTGAAATATAAGTGCATCATCAGCATAACAGTGGAAACTAATTCCATGTTTTCCTATAATATTACCAAGAGGCAGCATATACATTGAAAATAGCAGAGGGCCTAACACAGATCCTTGAGGCACTGCATAATTTACTGACGGTATCTTAGATATTCCCCGTTTAAATAGACAAAATGGTAACGGTCTGGTATGATCTAAACCAGCTTAATGCCTGTCCCTGAATACCAGTGTAATTTTGTTGTCGATCTAAGAGTGTTTTATGATCTATAGTGTCGAACGCAGCACTAAGATCAAGTAAAACTAGTATTGAGATGCAACGTTGGTCAGACGCGAGACATTTGTAATTTTAACAAGCATCGTTTTTTCAATCCAGACTGAAATTTTTCAGATATCATTAGACCAAATTTGTGCCTATATATTCCAAAGCATTTTGAAATTCCAAGGTACAATGAATAGTGGTTGATAAAATAAAAAAAATCTATCTTGATTAGATAAAAGGCATTTGCTGTTGACCCCTCTGAGGAGATAGGAAACAAGAAAACCTATTCTTTACGTATCATTGGTAGACTTCAAGTAATGTTGTTTACCTCTGCAATGCATTGGCCAAATGGACATCTCCATGCATGGATTAATAAACAACACTATACATAAACGAAGGTTTAAGGTAGCAGACAAGAATAAACTCAATAAACTCAACCAGGAAAGCTGGTCCAGTTCATGGAATTGAGTTACAAAAACGTAATATTATTGATACTACCTATAATCCCCTGCATGCTATAGATAGCACCATATTTAGTCACAGATTACAGCTGTACCATTGAATGTTATAGAATGTTTTGTTTTTTTTCATGGCCGTGAACTTCTTGTATCATTCCCCCCTTCTTCTTCTTAAATAAATAATTATTTTGCAGCTTATTGTTTCATTATTTATTTGTATTTGTATTTGTATTATACATCTATTAAATAGCCTACTGTTTTAATTGACTACTAAAAGTAAATAATTAAATGGTAAGTACAATTACGAGTTTGACTGCTATTATGATATGTTATGTGGCTTTAATATTATTATATTAAAGCCACACTGAGTGTAAGCATAGGTGTAGGTGTAATGTCGCGGTGGTCCTGCAGGGGACTGAATGAGACTGTTTCTTTGGCACTGGATTCACATGGCGATAATACAGAGCACTTTTCAGCCGCTTAAGTAAAGATGATTTTGTGATCCGTACGATCGTTTCTACATGATACGATATGCTTTTTGGAAACACGGTCCTGTTTAGTGCGTTTTATTTAGCCGAAAATAAATAAATAAATATAGCCATGAATTGTAGCCTTAAATAGCTAAATTAACACATTTCAAATGTGTGACACGTTTGAATTAAGTCATTTATTTACACTAAAAATTAGGCTATATGTTGATGTCATGTTAACTTTAAGACACCATACTGGACAAACGTGATTTTGAGAGAAACATCTGCATCTGCAGTATGGTGTCCTACATATTGTATTGCATAACAAATATATATATATATGTTATGCAATATAATAGCCTATATTATACATATACAAATATACAGTACAGGCCAAAAGTTTGGAAACATTACTATTTTTAATGTTTTTAAAATAAGTTTCTTCTGCTCATCAAGCCTGCATTTATTTGATCAAAAATACAGAAAAAATGTAATATTGTGATTTATTATTACAATTTAAAATAATTGGTTTTCAATTTATTATACTTTAAATTATCATTTATTTCTGTGATGCAAAGCTGAATTTTCAGGATCATTACTCCAGTCTATCACATGATCCTTTAGAAATCATTCTAATATGATGATTCATTATCAAAGTTGGAAACAGTTCTGCTGCTTAATATTTTTTCATAACCTGGAGTAGCCTACTTTTTTAGGATACTTTGATGAATAAAAAAAAGATTAAAAAAAAAGAAGCAAATGTTTTAAAAATAGAAATCTTTTGTAACAACAATAAACACTTTTCTTTTTTCTTTCTTTTTTTGAAATAAATCAATACTTTTATTCAGCAAGGATGTGTTAAATTGATAAAAAGTGATAGTAAAGAAGATTTATATTATGAGAAAATATTTTTTTATTTTGAATAAATGCAGTTCTTTTTAACCTTTTATTCATCAAATATATTAGGCAGCAGTAAATCATCATATTAGAATGATTTCTAAAGGATCATGTGATAGCCTGGATGTCACATGTGACACTGAAGACTGGAGTAATGATCCTGAAAATTCAGCTTTGCATCACAGAAATAAATGATCATTTAAAGTATAATAAATTGAAAACCAATTATTTTAAATTGTAATAATATATCACAATATTACATTTTTTACTGTATTTTTGATCAAATAAATGCAGGCTTGATGAGCAGAAGAAACTTCTTTCAAAAACATTAAAAATAGTAATGTGTCCAAACTTTTTGCCTGTACTGTAGCCTATATATATTTGTTATGCAATGTAGGCCTACATATGTAATATATATATATATAATAAAAACAAGTAGCCTATTGTTATCTACTGTATTTGTTATCTGCTAAATTAGCTATACGCTACTAAATGTAATAAAAGCAAGTCTAATATAGACAATTGTATATTGAAAGCTTTTATTAAATTGCTATTTTTAAGATATATTTATCCTAGTAATGAGGGGGGAAAACTACAACGTGGTTCTTATACCCACTTAAACAAGCTTAGTTGTTTTTTTTGTTTTGTTTTTTTAATCGACGTTATTGCCAAAATATGGAAGCACGAATTGGTGTGTGGTCGAATGGTCTAAGAAAAAGTGTGATGCCTTGTAAATGCAAGTACGACTTAAAATATTCTTTTTCACAGCTCGGTGTTAACAAGGGCAACGAGCACTCTCTCCGCCATGAGACGTCTGATTTTTACCCGCATTATTATCAACCATCAGCGTTTGTTACACTCATGTTTTTCTCTCCAAACAGACTAAATGTGTTTTAATCAACACTGACATATTTTGTTAATATATATTTATATATATTTTATTTGTAATTAATATCGACCATTGAAAATCAGTTCCGTCTGTTGCTTTCTCAGGGTCAGCAAGTCGATGAAGATATTCTCACCCTTTTTGTCGAAAGCTCTTCCCATTTCAATCACAAGGAAGTCACACCTGGTTGTGAAACGTGTCGCACACATCTAAATCCTCTCAAATCCACTCCAAACCCTTTTCTCCTGCTGGACTGACAAAAATCGTTTGCATTATGGTTTCCTCAATGTCTTTTATGGATGGGAGAAAACATACTGGTGTGCATTATGTATTGTAAATATGATGGTTTCTGTTTGGATGTTTTCAGATGTTGACCTGCTAAGAGTTGAGTGACAATGTTAAATGTCAAGAGGAAAAGTATGAGTCAAACTATGAGAAATTCTGAAGAAATAGATGTTAGATAAGATGAAATCCTGATCATTTGTGTAGGCTACATATTAACTCATTAAGTTTACGAAATAGGCCCAGGTTGGATACAAAAAATATCTAAACTAGCCTATACTAAAACAAATCTAATATCGAGCAGTCAATAGAATCAAAGCAATCTTCAATTACAGTGTTGTTGTCTTATCAATAGCTAAAATTTTTCTAATCGAACTCTGAAGTGAAATAAAGCTACACCGATTATATAATTATTTGCCCACAAACGCACTCAGTGTTTGTCCTAATATCTGCCACAATCATAAATATCATTGATTAGCAGCACTTATAACTGTAGCACAGATTAAATATGTGCCCTACACTAAAAAATTAAACAATTTTCACTACGAAATCGCAGTAAATTAAAAAAAAAATTGGCCTAATTAAAAAATGTCTGAATTAAACGTGCAATTTTTAAGTAGAAAGACTGAAATAGTCTAGTATTTTCTTGTAGCTACTCCAATATTTATTTAATAAAAAATAAAAAAACTTGTTTACAGCATGTAGCTTCACACACACATTTGCAGATGTTTCTCTCAAAATCACGTTTGTCCAGTATGGTGTCTTAAAGTTAACATGACATCAACATTTTCTTTCTTAATAAAGGTTTGATCTCACAGTGAACGATTCATACATTTTGATTAAGACATTTTATAAAGCTCTCACATTATTTTATATCTGTATAAATCTTTTGATATATTTCTTATAGCCTAAATGTTAGGCTATATTTTATATCTTTATGATGGTTTCATTCGTCTCCATCTTTTTCTTTTTTTAAACAGGTCATATTTTATGGCCGTAGGCCTAGGCTATATGTTTTGGATGATATGGAGACTTGATATAATTTGGTATATTAATTTTTATCTCTGTCCACCGACACCGACGCTTCTCTTCTTAAACACGCTTTGAAAAGTGAGAGCTCAACATCGCAATCGGTACAGAAATATTCATTAGGCTATACATCGCTGTAAATACAGAATAGACATCAATGCCTGTTCACTGTCACTGTTGAAAACACATTTCTATAGTAGCCTAAGCTGGATGATTTTCCAGTAAAAAAAATAAAATAAAATGTAGCCATACTTTAGTAAAATCTGTTGAAAATCAGACATTTGCCATAAACAGGTCCAGAACTAACAAATACATTAGCTCTGCTATATATTCAGCATTAGCCTAGTATTTTCTAATTAAGGCTGTCTTGCGCAGATTGGCTAACGCGAAGGTTCGGGATGGAACACCTGCTGCACATTCCGTGTTATAATTCAGCAGAACTCGAACAAGACGAGGTTCGGAATCGAACACCGAGGAAATCCCGTTCCATGTGTAGCATACTAATATAAGCATTGAAATAATCTTTCTATAACATCCAGTGTGTTATAAATGTGTCTGCAAATGTGTCACATTTTAACGCACATCCCATAAAATCTAAAATGACGTAAATGTAAATGATTATATTATGGCCATGATCTTTGCCTTGTTCACACTGTTGCTCCTTGTTTTAAATCCAATGATAATCAAATGTGTGTATGTGTGTGTAATTATAGGACAATTGTATATTGTATAGCCTACTCAATGAAGGCTACAGTAGGCCTATAGCTACAATGCAATACTTTTTTGTAAGAAATATGGTAGGCTATAAACTGGTAGTTTTGTTTGGCAAAATCTTATTAAAATAGTGAAAAAGTTGTATTACGGCATGTCATTTAATTATAAAATGTCGATTTACCAATATATCCATTTAAACTAATCTTTTTTTAATGTAAAATGATATTGGAAGGCCACATTATGACTTAAAGTTTATGATCATTATTTTCTCCAGCCATGTTGCCAATAAAAACAAAGACCGAGCACAAGCGACACTAAACTAAAAACAATAGCCTACAAACACAATATAAAAACAAGCATAGAGTAACTTATTTATTTTTTTAAAACAAAATCTAAACAAATATATATTGATACGAATTTCGTGAATGCTTCTTTCCATATAAGTTGACCCTTTTACTTGTTTTTAACAATAATGTATCTTACAAATATAGCGATACTTTCTTGTTAAATATAATTTTACCCGTAAGTTATAAGATAAACCACATTTTACTTTTAAACTTAATCGAGGCTACATGTAGGCCTTTAAATGCAATAACATCTTTCATGGTAGCATTTTTACGTTTTCCTAAAAATTAGCCAACAAACATGTTTGCAGTGGATAATTATATAATAACTCATTACATTCTTTCATGGGCCGCTGTGTTTCGATGCCGTGGGAGGGTGATGATCGTGATCATAAACGTGACGTCAGCCTCGCAACCTTTAGCAGGCACTGAGGCTGAAGGCTTCAGAGAATCTGTCCAGGTAGACGAACCGTCAGGTTATAGGGAAACCTGGGTCTGAGGAGCCAAGATCAATCGTGCGGGTGCATATTATGCACTGGAGTCATCAGGCGGGAAAATGTATGTGAGTTACCTCTTAGAGAAGGACACCAGCATGTACCCAAATTCCATGAGACACCCAAGCCTAAACCTGAACCCTCCGAATTTTGTAACCGCACCTCCACAGTATCCGGACTTCACTGGATACCATCACGTCCCTGGGATTACCAACGACCCTCACAGCCAAACCGGAGCCTGGAACCCCGCGTACCCTCCTCAGAGAGAGGAATGGACACCTTATGGCCCGGGAAACGGACCTTCGGCTTCGGGCACCGGTCAGCTGGGCTTCAGTCCTCCGGAGTTTTCATCTGTCCAAGCGTCGGGCCTTCTTCCATCGTCCATGAACTCACCAGCCGGTCAGCTGTCGCCGAACTCGCAGAGACGGAACCCGTACGACTGGATGCGTCGGAGCGCGCCCCCGTCAAACTCAGGTGCACTTCAAATCTGAATGCAATTATTGCACTTTAAAAAGTATAAGTCAATTATGATTATTATTATTATCATCATCGAGACACATAACCTATAGCACGAATTGTATTTATCGTGCAATTTATACGCAAAAAAAGAGATTTTTTACGTGCATATGATACGCACTTTATGGCGTGTGTACGCACGCTCCACACCACAAATCCTACCCAAGGGGTTTACAGGGCGTATCATATGCACGTAAAAACTATTTGTTGCGTATAAATTGCACGATAAATACAATTCGTAATACAGATACGCATTTTCATGAGATCGTGTTGACATGACTATCGGGTTCGCAAAAAGCCACTTTAAATAAGTTCAATTACAGCCTATATGCCATATGTAACGTCGAAACTGGTGAGCTCGGCGCCACGGCCACAGTTTTACAGCTGACAAAACTCCTCTGCATTCACGCGTTTGTCATGCTAATAGAGATGTGTGTGTGTGTGAGTCCCTTCGCTTTGATGTCACTCTTTGTTCTTTTTTATGCCTGGATGCCGAGAAGTCTGTTGAATACACGGATGCGCACGTGTAATTAACAACATACTAAAATAGGGTTAGGTTACACTTTATTTGGTAACACTTTATTTCAGAGTGTCATTGTTGCATTACATGCAGTTACTAGTAATTACTATAAATGATGTATAATTACATGCAAGTAACCCTAAAACAATCCCTAATCCTAACCATATAGTAAGTGCATGTAGTAGTTACTTAATATTACTCAGTACTTATAATTAAAGTGCAACAAAGACACCTTAAAATAAAGTGTAACCCTTTATTTTAAGGTGTCCGCGTGTTACAGTGTAATTATACATTTAAGTACTGAGTAATAATAATTAGCTACATGTACTTACTATATGGTTAGGATTAGGGATTGGTTTAGGGTTAGTTGCATGTAATTATGCATAATTTATTGTTATTACTACAATAACTAAATGTAACGTGTGTAACAATGAAACTGTAAAATAAAGTGTTACCTGAAATAGCAGTAAGGATGTTTTTTTTTTGTTTTTTTTTAATAAACTGGAAAAAAGCAGTAAATAAAAATAAATAAAAAGATAGTCGTGTAATATTTAATGAGATTATGTCAACACTTAGATCAATTGCTTAAACTTAAATTCGGCGGATCTCGGTGGATTATAAAAAATGGAAAATGCAATATAAATTGAGAACATTTAATATGTTTACATGTACAGTTGGACCTAATATTTCCATCAGATGGGAAACAATGAGATTTGGAATTATCTCAGTATATGCAGTAATAACTTTGATATTTCAGGAAACTTTAGGGACCAACAATGACTCTCATTAATTAATTCCATGCCATGACATCATAGAAAAGCAGGGAAAAAGTCGTACATTTAGTTGGACATATACTCAGATGCGTGGTGATGTCCGTGTGAACACTATTTCACTCACGGTCTATAATATGAAAAAATGGATATGCCATAAAACTAGAATCTTGAGGCAATTCCTCAAGACAATTACTAAACATTAACATACATCTCAGTAACCAAACTGTCAAAAATCTGGAGCCAACCAAGCACAAATGAAGTATTATTAGCTCATTAACGTCCTCAATTTTATACATCACAATGAAATATCTGGCTTTAAAATGGAGGATTGTAAGAGTTGCTCGGCTGAGTTAATGATAACTGGAGATTATGGTCTCTGGTGAGATTTTGGATGAAGATGCTATATGGATGAGAAGCTAATTATCTGGAGTTCCTCCCTGTGTGTCTGTTGCCCTAGACAGGCGGCGTCCTTCCCTTCGCCGTGTGTGTGTTTTAATATTTAACCTGCCGGCCACTTAAGTCCCCTCTTGCCACTGACAGGGTAAACTAAGTTTGAAATATAGAGACACGATTCCAAAGACCTTTATAACATGGACATCTTGGTGTTTTATATATGTGTGCTCTTAACGATTGGCTTGATTAAGGGAGCAAACACTATGTTCCCATAGTTACTTTTTAATAGAGAAGATAAACACATTACTGCATTAACTCAAAAAGACCCTTTATTTTTATCACATTATCATTAATTATAGTCAATTTGATTTGTTTAGCATTTCTCACTTATCGTTTCAAATCAGCCCTCGTGAACGCCACGCGATGTTTACGAGAGAAAAGCCTTGGAAGGAACCAGATTTACACTGAATTCTATGCCATGCAAAAAATATTCTTCTATTATGTGAAGTGAAAAAAGATTCATCAAAGAGACGTGTAGAATGAATTCTTAAAGGGACTGATTTACAGTTTTGTGTTTACATTTTCACTCGACTATTAATTAATAATGAATTTGCTGTGGTGTTTTTCTTTTAGGAGGAAAGACCAGAACAAAAGACAAATACCGGGTAGTGTACACGGACCATCAGCGCCTGGAGTTGGAGAAAGAATTTCATTACAGTCGTTACATCACAATAAGAAGAAAAGCAGAGCTGGCGACAACACTCAGTCTGTCAGAGAGACAGGTCAGCTGCTTTCATACAGCCTACACAAATATGATATCATAATCTTGGCCTAATCATGCATACCTAACTAGTTTATGATTACTCATATGCAGTGTTGGGGGTAACGCATTACAAGTAATCAGATTACTTTTTCAAGTAACTAGCAAAGTAACATTACTTTTTACTTTACAACAAAATATCTGAGTTACTTTTTCAAAAAAGTTATGCAAGTTACTTTGTGTTCCCATGCGTTGACTGACAGCTCTCCCGTCCCCATGTTGAGACTCATCTCACATTCAGTATTCTTCAAAATGAATAAAAAACAATATGAAATACAAACGCTGAATATTATGTAAATCTTGAATAATTGAATGTTAAATAATACAAATATAATTTATGTATTTAATCTCACTTTATTGACTAAAATATTAACAGATTATTATTTATCTCACTTGCACAAAAACAGATTCAGTGTTCTTCAAAATGAACAAATGCAGTGAAATGCAAACATTGAATATTACACAAATCTGGAAAAAATAAATGTTAAATAATACAAATATACTTTATGTATTTAATCTCACTTTATTGACTAAAATATTAACAGATTATTATTGATCTCACTTGCACAAAAACAGATTCAGTATTCCTCAATATAACAATATGAAATGCAAACACTAACTATTATGTGAATCTGGAAAATGTGATTCACATAATATGTGAATATAATATGTAAACATAAATGTTCAATAATACAAATATACTTTATGGATTTAATCTCACTTTATTGACTAAATGTCGTTGCTGCTGATCTTCGACGATCAAATTCATCCATACTAATAAGCAAAAATTACTTTAGTTTCATGTTTGTTTTTATTGCTGAAGTAAGAGTGACGAACCTGTCCAATTCTTCTGCGATCCAGAATGGCCAACACAATCTCACAGCAATTCGTAACTATTTTGCGTTTTGGCGAACTGGTGGCTAATTTGTACAGTCTCATTCGTACGTTTGCGTACGATCTGTTTAGACCCCAGTGACGGGTATGTTTAGGGGCGGGGTTATGGCTGGTCCTGCATAATGACTTTTTAAAAACACATAGTTAGAATTTATACGAAATCACCACCTCGTACAATACTTTTGTCTTCCTGTGAGATCGTGTTAAAATGGCAGCACAGCTGAAGGGTTTGTTTGAGCTGCACTCTCTACATGCATTTCCTTCAGCGTGAGGCTTATTCATTTCACTTTTGTGAAAAGGCCTTTACATTTGCCAAAAATAGAACTGTTGTTGTTGTTGTTTTTTTTGTATTTGAAAAAACAAATAAGCAAGCCCAGTCCAGGTGAGAAAAAAGTAATGCAAAAGTAACGTAACGCATTACATTCCATAAAAAGCAACTAACGCAATAAGTTATTTTTTTAGGGAGTAATTCAATGGTAACGCATTACTTTTAAAGGAGACCTATTACGTCCCTTTTTACAAGATGTAATATAAGCCTCAGGTGTCCCCAGAGTGTGTCGGTGAAGTTTCAGCTCAAAATACCCCACAGATCATGTAATGTAAATTCCCATTTTTGAGTGGAAGGAAAAACATGCTGTTTTCGTGCATGTATCTTTAAATGCAAATGAGCTGCTGCTCCCCGCCCCCTTTCCAGAAGAGGGCGGAGCCTGTACAGTGACTCTGATACTCTGCCAAAAACTAAACAAAACAAAACATCTCATAAGAAAAAACAATCCAAGGCACTCGAGTAATTTGTTTTTAGAAAAATATAAAAAAGCCTTTACTTTCATGGCCATGTGTGTGCCTCGAGTGCCTTGGATTGTTTTTTCTTATGAGCTGAACCATCCCTACACCCAGCGCAGCACTTTTTGCATTTCTTGTATTTAAAAACAAAACATCTGTTTGGTTTTGATTATCATCTCTATCATGGTCATGCTCACGACATTGCAGTACTTCATCATCATGAAAGGTATTATTTGCGTTTTAAAGCCATATCAGTTTAAACTAATATGTCCAATTAGTCCACCCGAAGCAGGCTGTCAGATGGCACGTCCTGTGAGTATTAAACTCATTTCTATATTGCGTTTAAACTGTCAAAAACACACAGAGTTCACATAAACACAGTCGGTTATGTCTATGAACGTAAACAGCAGGGAAAGAAATTACATGTGTATATTAGATCTGTGTATTAAAGTGAAAGCAGCGTAATATACAGTTCCTACTGCTATATATGCTGTTAATATGACCCAAACAACAAAAGATAAACAGAAAATCACTCACTGCTCTTGACTGAATAACTTTAGTAGCTTTAATAGGAATATATTTCTTACTTGAATGCTGCTGTTAAATGCTCTGGCGAGGAGATAAACATGGCGGACTGTGTACCGCTCACTGAGGGGCGGAGCTAAGCTAATAGGGCGGAGTCTGTCTGCAATCGTGGGCGGGGCTTGTTCCAATGTGACATCATATTGAATCACATTCCTGAACGGCTCATTTTGAGGCACTGTTTCAGATTAATGGGTAAAAAATAACAAACCGAGTGAATGAATTTTAGGTTGCTGCGGACACATAAATATGTTCAAAAACAATATAAAAATCAATTTTGCATAATAGGTCCCCATTAAAAGTAATTTTCCCCAACACTGCTAATATGTCAGATATAGAAGAAAACAACTTTTACCTCAATAACTCTCGAGGGAATTTTTTTTTTCCAGTATGACTCATGGCATGTTGTTGACAGGTGAAGATCTGGTTCCAGAACCGGCGTGCTAAAGAGAGGAAAGTCAATAAAAAGAAGATGCAACAGCCTCAGCCAGCGTCCACAACCACACCAACCCCACCAGGATCATCTCTCCCAGGCAACATGTCCATGGTCACCAGTAGCAGCGGTGGCCTGGTTTCACCGCCTATGCCAATGAATATCAAAGAAGAGTACTGAAGACAGAAGGATGTGCAGACTTTGACTGTTAATATTTTTATACTGCCCTTTCACACTTAGACATACACATGGTACTTTAAAATCAACACATCTTTGTTGCGATGAAAAAGAAACTGTGACAAACGTGACAAAAGACTGTCTGCCGCATGGGGTTTTATTGAAAAATACAAATGAAAAGTCGTCAGCTACCATTCCAAAGTAAAATGAAGCAACATAAATCTGAAAGGTTGTGTAATATTTCTCTGGCCGTGTTGGTTTCTTTATTTTAGTACTTTATTACCGCTGTTGTTTTGTTCATCATTGTAAACTTTAAAGATGTTTTGAGATTATGAAACGGAATTAAAATAATTGTGTATTTCTAAAGTAATTTGTATTAATAAAATAAATGTTTTATTGTGGCAAATCGATTCATTTCACACTTGCCGAGGAGAGCAGCGTTTCCACCCAGTCATTCTTTATACTATATCTGACATTATTAAATTGTGCCTTAACAGATATCTAACATAGCCTATATGAGCTAATCTACAGCCAAGTGCCAGATTCCACCCTGTGAAATACATACAGAGAATACAGTGTATTGAGAATGCAATATACATACAGTGCTGTTCGCATCAAGCACTGATTTGTCAGTTTTATTGAATGTGTTTTTTAATACTATTTTAAAATGTCCTTCTTTTTGCAAGGGTCACTGAGAAAATGTCAGGTGTTTCTGCACATTTAGAGAGAAAACACCGCTGGAACAGCATCTCAGGCCCAGTTTACACCTGATATTAAGATGCGTTTTGGTCGATCATATCACGTAGATGAGGGAGATACATTTCCGTTTACACCTGGTGTTTTAATCTGTCTCTTTTGTCCACTTTCACCCATACAGCAACATAGTCTCGGCCCAGATCCGGCCCACATCTGGTACGCGTTGAATCCACAGAGCCCGATCTCACGGGAAAACGTACAAATTCTACAAAGTGGCTTATTTTTGCAAAATCGTACATATTTTACGAATTGGCCAATTCGTATGAATTCATACGAATGACCTACCCCTGACCCCGCCCCTAAACCTACCCATCACGTGGGTTTAGACAAATCGTACAAATTCGTACGAGTGAGGTCGTACGAATTAGTACGAATTAGCCAACTTTTTATCATTCGTACGAATTCGTACGAATTGGTCGTGAGATAGCGTTGATCCACATGTACCAGATGTGGCCCGGATCTGGGCCGACACTTGGCATTAACATGAGGTTGCAGTCAACCACTTCTGTCCTGATTTCTTTGAGGGGAGGGTCTGACTATGGGAGGGAAAATATGTGTTTTTTCAGATCTTTCAATCTAATGGACAAAATTGCAAAAAGACAAAATAACAAAAAGCTCATACAATTTACATATACGCGACCGGAGACGATCGGAGAGCATCAACTTTTTTTTCTCTTCAAACCAAACCTGGGTCTTCAGCTGATTAAGTTTAAATCCCGTCTGACTAAAGCTCTTCTCATAATGTTCTCAGAGAAGACGGTCTTTTAGTGGCTGTTTGAACACATTCGACCACATGAGCGTTTACACTACGAAAGCAAACCGGTCGAATGTGTTTTCAACTACATCTGGAAGTGGTGAATGTGGACGAGCACAAAGCGTTTCAGACCCTGTTTACACCTGTGTTTAGAGTCGTCCACTTGTGATCCGATCGACCAAAACACACCAGGTGTAAACAGGGCCTGAGGAGAGGACCTGTCTAGTCTGAGATCCACTAGGGAACAGACATCACTCGAGCCGGAGCTCGCGCTGTTTGCTCAGTGTAACGGCATCGCTGGATAAGAGACGAGCGCACACCGAGAAACTGTGAGCTATTTCATTATCAAGCACACTCTGGACTCTCTTATCAATGGTGTGACAGAGAAGCTCAGCTTGACGGGCACTGCATATCTCCTCCACGGCGTCGCTGAAACAGGACCTGTTTTATGACCACGTTAACAAAGCCAGGGTGTGGCGTCCAAAGGCCAGCGAAAGCCACTGTGAGCAAACAATATACATCTGTCTGCGTACATATCCATCCACAGAGTCCATATGCCCACACTCAGCCTTCAACTCATTTATCTGCATCTTTGTGGATTTCTAAACGAAAGAAGACATTTCACATGATCATTGTGATCAATATCTTTCAGATCTCCATCTCTGAATCATCGCACAGGGGGCCAAAAACCAATATATTAAATCCTACAAGTATCCTGATTACACATTAATTGATATGAGAGAAATATAGTGATTCTAAAGACACGCTGTTTTATTTAATACAATAAAGATGTTTAAATGATTTGGTCAAATCTGTCTTGTTAGGCTATACCTTATATTGTTTCATTTTCTTTATCATTGCTCTATTTCTGGTGAGGGGAGAAGTGTATAAACAAGCTTGCTGATAGCTCCCTCATGTCATAAACTTTATTGGGGGCATGTTGTAAAAATATTCTCACCACAGTAACAAAAACTTGTTCATATGCAATTCTGAATGAAGTAGCTACAAAACTTTTTTGGTAACACTTTACAATAAGGTTCATTAGTTAACATTAATGTATTAACTAACATGAGAAATACATTTGTTACAGTATTTATTAATCTTTGTTAATGTTATAGTTAATAAAAATACAGCTGTTCATTGTTTGTTCATGTTAGTTCACAGTGCATTAACTAATGTTAACAAATACAACCTGAGATTTTAATAACGTATTAGTAAATGTTGAAACTAATTAAGATTAATAAATGCTGTAGAAGTATTGTTCATTCTTAGTTCTAAAGTAATTAAGTAATGTTAACTAATTAACCTTATTGTAAAGTGTAAGCCTACCACTTTTATATTAGGAAGTCCAAATAATTTCTTGATGCATTTATTAATAGAAACTGTGTCTAAATCAGTCAGATGGAGGAAGATGAATTGTGATTAATAAAAATAAATAAAAAGTCAATGCCATCACATATATCTATCTATCTATCTTTTTTTTTAATCTTTTTTTTTTAATGCATAATTATAATTCAGTACAAAACAAAATAATACAGAACAATGACCAAGAACATGTAGGGATTCAGAGAAAAGGAAAAATGATTAATGATAAAAACAAGAAGAAAAATTACAATTTACATAAAACTTCTTCTATAATACAAGATATTTTCAAAGCTTTTTTTATTGGAGGGGATTTTTTTGAAGTTATTACAATAATAATTGTAAATCAAAAGTAAATTACCCAAGTATCATGGAACTACTGTTTTATCGCAAACAAAAAAGTCCTAATTTGAGGTTGAAGATAAATATTTGTATATTTGTTTTCCCATCTTAAAACCTCTTTTCAAAACCCTACAATTTAACAGGATTATCTATAAATAGTTAATTAGGGCAAATAGTGTAAAAAAATTATCAAAGAAGAATACCCATGTCTATCTTCACTCAAAAAGGCTAAACAAACTCATTACCCGTCTAGTATTACTTATATAGCTTGTTTACGAGGCTATTGTATCATAAACTTTCAATTACAATAGTTATACCCACTAATAATCTCTATAATGGCGAGAATAATTCAACATAAACACTGGAGCTGTAAAGCAATGATTCTAGTGTCTCTCTATAAATAGCAGATATGGTTAAGTGCCCATGACACCTTTTCATTGAACCCAGCGGAATTTACTCACAGAAATACTTCTGTCATCATAAAAATAACTTGAGTTTTTAATAATGCTGTATAATATTATTATCAAACAAAATACAAAAAGCAAGAAAGCAAGGCCCTGTTGTTTACCCTATTTGTGGAAGGTGCCTTATTAAAGTCAACATTATTCATATATATATATATATATTGAGAATATAAAAAAATGAAGTGTAATAAATTGGGACATTGTTTCAGAGGAAGCATAAAATAGTTGACTAAATTGCATAATCGTGACATGCCTTGATATCAAACATCAGATTTTTGATAGTAGTATGAGTGGATTTTCTCGGGTCTCTTTGAAAGCCTCATCCTTCACCTTGATAATCAACCTTTGCCTTTGTTGATAATTTCAAGCATTTCAACATGACAATGCATCGATGTCAAAACAAGTTCATGTTTGGCAATCCAAGATAGACGTGCAAGAAACAAACCTCAGTTTCCGAGATGTGAAGTGTGAATGATTAACCCGCACAATGCTCAGTAAACTTTAACATCAATAAAATAGCAGTGTGACTTCAACTGTCACTCTGAACATCATTTTTCACAGCATTAGTGCAGTCGTAATACGATTGTTCATCACTGTGGGAAATGCAGTACTATATAATAATAGCAAATAATAGCAATGGCAAAACCACAAGCTCAAATTAGAAATGTAGTTCAAGTAAACGCACATCTTAAACGTCAAGGCACACAGAAAAGAGTAATATTTATATAACAGTAATATTATATATAACTGCTCTATACTCCTTTTCAAATGCAGTCATAATTGACTGAGGTTTCTGTCTCACAGCGGATGTCAGAGGTCAGAGGTCAAAATGCTGATCATCCAGGACTAGGACCCTTTTCTTTGTACCTGGAGTTATTTAGATTTCATTTGGTTTAGACACGATCCTCCGTTCTTCAAAACTCATCTCAGAGTCCGTGAATTTAGCAGGTTTAGTTCAAGTAAACTATACTGTAGCTTTCTGAACCAGCTACTGGGATAATAATAATATAATAATAATAATAATATGGGACCTAATGATGATAATAATAATAGGTTAATAACAATAATAGCAAGTTGTATACTTGCATGTTTTTGCATTGTACTTATATTTAAAAAATACCTGTTTGTAATTACAGGTATAATTAATTTCTGTAATTGCATGTATAATTACACTGTTGACCTTCTCTTACATCTTAACTCACCCTTAAACATAACCATACCACCACACCTGTCCCTAAACTAGGTTTTCCTCACAATACAACATCAACATGATAAGAGTTAATTACACCTAATATAAAGTATGACCTAATAAGAATATTTTTATTTTAATATGTACTATAATAGTCACAGCCGAATTACTCACTGACAATTTATTAGTAAATACATTTTTGGGGGGAAATTAATAATTTTATTAGAGCCTTGCATTAGCTGTACAGAGCTGGGCATTCATTTGAACAGAGACAGAGACATTGCTTTATATGTTTTGTAAGAACGTGGGCTTAATGCCATCAAGCCGATACATTTCTTACAAATTCTTGACATTAAGACTGTTTACATAGGCTACTACTAGAAATAAAATACTTATGAATCCTATCGCAAACCGTTTAATTGATCGGTTGTCGAGTTGGACCGTTACATTTGGTGCCGTGACCCGGATGGAAGTGAGGATTGTAGCTTTTTCGCACAGTAGGACCATATCCCTATAATATTTCTGCATTGATACCTAATAACCACTCGAGTGTGCAGTCACATGTTCTTCACTTCACTTCCGTAAAGGATTGAAGACCTTTCATGCTGTAAATCAAAGGTCTTCAGTCCTGCTCCAATGACCCACTGTCCTGCAAAGTTTATTCCGACCTGCTTTAGCACACCTTGATGTGTATTTTCAAGCAATCCTGAATAGCTTGATTAATGTGTGTGTTTCACTAAACTCTGCTGGACAGTAGTTTCAACAATTGACCATTTGAGAATCTAAAGGTAAGACTGAAGACTGAATTCAGAAAGGTAACACAGAAGTACAAACTGGTTGCATGCAAAAGCCTTAAGTGTCATCACAGCTTACACAAATGTCAAGTTTGGTTAACTTTTACCTGTGAAATTGCGTAGACAAAAGTTATTTGACCTCTTTTTGGTGACTTTTGGAATAGTAGATAAAAAAAATTAAAAGTTTTCATGTTACAGATCGACAAATTAGTATTATCACTGAATATTTAAACTATTTACTAAGCTATATGTCATCATCACCACCATTCCCTTGAGGAAACCTGCCTAGTTTGTGAAGGGGACAGGAATATCCAAAGGAAACTTGTGTATCACGCTTTAAAGGTACGAGTCAAGTTTGGTAAAACAGTGCCGTCCAGTGGACAAAACATATATCAAAATATATCATATATCTTATTTTAAAGTCACAACATTGACATCTTAAAATTTGTTTGGCCATACAGAAAACATTAGGCATGGCATTTTTCCACAGCCAGTCATATTTCCTTTACAATCTATTGAGTTTTATAGAAGTATGCCTACTTTTTATAACTTGTGGTGGACTGGTCCATCAGGGTGTCTCCTGCTTTAGGCTCAAGGCCCAGAGACAATCTCCAGCATCCCAGTGACTCTACACAGGACAAGCAGTTTGGAAAATCAATGTATGGATACTTAACCCCCATACATTGAACTTAGTCAACAGCTTGTGATATTATCTCTTCTATCAGCTCAAGAAGTGCAGACAGAGGCAGGAGAAGAGAAGGACAGGTGAAGTGATGGAAAAAATGAACATCTATTTAATAATCTTAGTTGCAAGAAATTCTGATCATAAAAGTCTGAATCACACCAAATCAAGGTCATTCTTGCATTATTATTTTATTTATTTATAATTTTTTAGTTATTTGAAATTAAATTTGAAAAGGATTTCATCTGCTGCTAGTATGACTGTTTCTGAATTTGCCGCTGGCTCTTGTAGTGGTTAAGCATGAGATATAATTCATTTGGGGTAGGCTATATCAAACGGGCAATCTGTTCTGGAACATGTAATAGATTAATAAAACCAAAGATTGGTCTTATTAATCTATTACATGTTCCAGAACAAATCAATTTGGGTTAAGGGGAAAATTAAGTTTCATAACTTTAATAACTTTAACTTTCATAACATAAGTTTCATAACTATTTTACTTAAATCCTGTAGCAGATTGCTGCTTTTGTACGTTTTGATTGAATTACTTCCTTGTGTTTATTTCCTATTGTCTTTTATAATGGCTATTGTTGTTCATTTAAATATTGTTGTTCAGTAAATATTACTTTATATAAATAATATGCCGTATTTGGTATTGAGATAGGGTCCGTTAGTGATCGTGAGATGGACTTCAGTGAATGTTACATTATCACGCCATTAGATGGCGGACAAGACTGTCTTTATGATTGAGTCCGAAAATGAAGTTGTTTTGTCGCTGTCATGGTAAGGACGAACATATCGCTTTCCTCAGCGGAATTCAAACTGAACTTTTGGATATAATAAGATGACATCGAACTGAAGAATGAATGCTGTATCAGATGCAGGTAATACACTCGTTTAATCGCTCTCTCTATAATACTGTTAGACTCTACATAATCCAACATTAAGCTTCAATGACTCAACGTTCCTCCGTTACTAGTTTTAAAGTGATGTTTTAGAGTTAGTAACGGAGGCTTGGGCTCAACTGTTGAACTGTCTACTTGAGATTTGAGGTTTGAATCATTCCGTGGCGGAAGGAAGTAGTTCTGCACAAAAGAGGTTTTTGTTGTTGTTTCTTATTTATTTACACACACATGTGCTGTCAAACTGTTGTATAAACGCAATATCACACTCATAGTCGTGCGATATGGCTGTATATCAGCACAGATGTGACTAACTACAGCTCTCGGCCTGAATCACAGCCGTGCTGATATAGGCTACAGCCATATCGATATGCACTGCTACTCCTGTGATATTGCTCATATATCGTTTATGGTTTCCACTATGATCATATTGCAGAAATTTGACCGCTTTATTTATTTTAATGAACAGAATTAGAGGCAAATAATTCTAACAATAATCCTTGTTGAGTATCACAGTTATTGGCTAAAGAAGTGCAAGTAATATTTCAAATGTCTGATAACCTGGCCCGAATTTATCTCTTCATATTCATGGATTAGCGAAGAAAATGATTAAATTGGGTGCAGTGTGAGAATACAGCCACAAGATGGTGACGAGCATCTGGCCTCTAAAAGTAGGCCTACACCAAACACACTTGAGTTTCTTCATGATCTGTCTTTTCAATGTTTCCAGATGTTTGTGCTGCTTTAGTATGTCAGTTGGTTGAGTATTAATTATTGTTTTGGGTTTATGAGAGAGAGAAACCGTTTTATCACTGATGATCTACACTCTAAACAAAAATGGTGCTAAATAGCACTAAAAGTGGTTCATTGGCTTGTAATCATAGGGGAACCACTTTAAGTGCCATATAGCACCTACCTTTGTCAAATGGTGCTATGTAGAACCATAAGAGGTGCCATATAGCACCTTAACCACCCCAAAGAACCGCTAAAGAACCGCTGAAGAACCAAACTGGGCTTAACAGGTTCTTTAAATGGTAGTGGTGCTATATAGCACCTTAACCACCGCAAAGAACCCCTGAAGAACCGCTGAAGAACCATTTTTTTTTAGTGTGTATTCTGTTCCTCAGTTGTATTGTAAAGATAGAGTATCTGCAGAACAGAATAGTGTTTAGTTTTCTTTGGTAGGTCAGTGTGTGTGGCTTAGCTGTAAGGGGACCAAACTACCATCTTCAGAACTATCAGTGGTGTTGAGTGTTCTGTAGGCTGATACTCAAAAGGATTCAGAGCAGGGATGGAAATTAACTTTTTTGTCCACCGGCCACTGTGGCTGGTGGATTTCAAAATCTACCAGCCACTCAATGTTTTTACCAGCCACTTTCTTGTTTTTAACCGACAATGTAACTGCATGTGAAAATTAATAGTACAAGATCTACAATACTTAAAGGGATACTCCACTTTAAAATGAAAATTCTGTCATCATATACTCACCCTCATGTTGTTTGAAACCTGTATGAATTTCTTTCTTCTGCTGAACAGAAAGGAAGATATTTAGAAGAATGTCAGTAACCAGAAAGTTTCTGGTCTCATTGACTTCCATAGTAGGAAAAAATATATACTATGGAAGTCAATGAGACCAGAAACTGCCTGTTTACTGATATTTTTCTCAATATCTTCCTTTCTGTTCAGCAGAAGAAAGAAATTCATAAAGGATTGAAACAACATGAGGGTGAGTATATGATGACAGAATTTTCATTTTAAAGTGGAGTATCCCTTTAAGCAGTTTATTTAATCTCAAGTCTCAATGAAATACTGACATTTTCTCTTTCTCTCTTATACACGCTTTCTCTCTTATATATATTTCTCTTTTTTACCTGGATGTGGCATTTGGATGATTCGTGGTATTTTATGGCTTCCAGTTTTACGTTTTTAGTCCCAAAAATGAAACTAATAGGCCCTGTTTACACGAGAACGCTCGCGGGTGAAAACGTAAAAATATTTGATCAGATGTGCCTTTCGTTTAGACGGCGACAGCGTTTTTTGGGCTTAAAATCGCAAAAAAGTGAAACCATCCTCCAGAGTGGAAATCTTAAAAACGCTCCACCGTCGCGTCGGTGCGTTCACACCGGACGCGCGAGTGATTTCAATGTTAAGTCAATGCAAAGATGTTTTCTCTGCAGACCTCTTAACCAGCTCTTAACGCCTGCGATGTAACGCCACATTTTCTTTGAAGGTGTCCTCCTCTAAAAGTGTCCGCCGTCCGTGTGAAACAGTATACTATTTTTATTTACCCGCCACGGTGGCCGGTAGGTGAAGCGAGTTTACCCGCCACAACACAAAATCACCCGCATTTGGCTGGTGGCGGGTGCTAATTTCCATCCCTGATTCAGAGCAACTGGTGTGTTATAGATTATACTCTTGTCAGAGTACAGGCAAGTGTTGTTAAGGTCTTATCAAAGGTCTTGAAAGGTGGAACTCGTACATTAGTTTTACACTCCAGGCACAACTTCACAACATACTTACAAAATATGTAATAAATATTTAATAAAAACTTTAAATAAAGTGTGAAGAAGGCAATTTTCCTAGGTCAGACTATTTTTTTTTTTTTTTCATGTCATCACATTAAGAGCATACGAAAGAAATGGTAAAAAAAAAAAAAAAAAACTTTTTTGAAAAACAATATTTTATTCATATTTTATGCTATGCCCTCTGTAGTGGACACCAGGACTCAGTTGTTAAAAAATTAAAATGACATGAAATTATAAGTATAGGCAAAAAACAATGGGATTGTTTTTATAAAGATGTTGGAATTTTGTATAAAGATGATTATCAACTATGTTATGAGAGATATAATGGAATGAATTGATGCACCATTTTACTTTATGCAATATGTGGGTAAAATGGCCATAAATTAATATTCCCATTTAATGCAATGTATCGATACACTGTATCTATTGTGCACATTAATGTGTTCTTGGAGCAACATTTAATGAAAAAAAGAAGTGTAATAATTGGAGAAATAATTAGCAACATTTTAATAATAATATCTAATATTTCATAGGAATATTGATTTAAAGCTTATTTCCATATTCACTTGTTGTGTCTCCCATAATGCCTGATAAACATGCTTTACGTCCTGATGTCCTCTACAGTGGACGTGTATGAAATCAATGCCCTGTAACAAAGTCATTTTTTGATTTGAAACCCCATAACGTTTTCCTGAAAGGTTTATGAAATACAATTTGGAAAGTTTTCCGATTTAAATTATAATTACAATATATTATCATATTTCCATAAGAGTGCTACATTTGATCACTAAATTAATGTCAGACGTTTTTAAAGACCAAGGAGAAGTTGTTTTAAACCTCCTGAAAAGTCTTGAATGTGCTCTTTTCAGGACACCCAGGTTGTGTCATGTGACATGTATGATGTCAGAGAAATGAACAGTGGCCAAAAGTCTATTCCTGGGTCCCAGGAGGATATAGAAGCGTTGCAGAAAGTTTTGCAGAATCTCCTAAAATAAACCTAGATGTTTTAAAGGTTTTACAAGCTACAATCTTCATTAAACTTAACCTCCAATTAAAAAATGCTGTTTTATATTATATTCACATAGTTTAATGACAGGTAGGATTCTCTTTATGGCACTTGTTCATTTCTATGGTATCCACAAACAGTAAATGACTGTCGCACAACTTTTGGAAATTGTTCGATTTTCCTGTATTTGGCTGAGCATTTGTTTGGGCGGCTCACCAACGTATTCGATTCCTCTAATGCATAAAATAAGTAGGCTTGTAAGTTCGTTCTGGTTAGGAGAAGGTAGTAGTATAGACCAGTCCTTCAGCAGAGTCACTAACGTGTCAGTCTTCAAAGAATCTGTGCGACAGAGATTTAGACATTAAGACAAAAGAGAGCTGAAAATACACAATCTTTCAGAAATAAACTAAACAATCTGACTCAGTGATAGTGAACTGTAACTGAACTGTAATAGGGTCAACAGACCCGAAAGGAAATACTTCATATCTGTGCGTTTACTGAAACATCTCAGAACGCTTGTCAAAGTCACATGGTATAAACACACAGGATAATAGTGTGGAGCTAAAATAAGCAACAGGCTATAATCACCCCTCAAATTGTATGGTTCCATCTGTATGTTTTCCCACCATTGTAATTTTCTGATTAACTTACTCCCATTGACTAGCCTGGGAAAACCCAGACAACTTCCGGCAAATTTAGATTTGCTCTGCAAGTAGTCTGGCAAAGAGCTCATTCAAGCCCATTTCTAATCCCTCGAAATCGCGGCACCAATCAGAAACGTTGGGGCGGGCTTTACACAATGACGATCGCTCTGATTGGTTTTAGGTCTATCCAATTGCGCCCAGAGGCATTTGAGCGACGTCCGTTGGTGACGCCCCTTTGGAAATGAGTTATTAATTAAGCTTTGCCAGACCATAACTCAGTTACTACTGAGAATGGTCTGGTTTTAACCAGGCTACCCATTGACTGGATCTTCTCCAAACTTGGCACAGGTCAACGCTAGACCAATAGTTATCAAAAGAACTTTCATCCAATGAATTGCCTAGCAGATATGATTGGATTTATTTGTTGGGTGTTGCCTATTATGACTAAATAAAGCAGAAAAGTTCACAGTTTAATAAGTAAGAGTATCACAGATGCATTACAGGAAAATGTATTTCTCTGTAATGTTAGCAGTTATTATAGAAAAGTCTTCCTCTCTAAAAAGCTGTTTAAAGTTTTTGTTGGCTAATTTCACACGAGTAAACACCATGAAACACAAAAAACAAACTACCACACCTTATGAATGCAACACGTTTTTTATTGGACTTCAAACAGGTTAAGATATTATTTTTATTATTATTATTATCATTATGTCCTGAAAGCATCTGGGCATCCCGATTCCCATCCCAAACTTGGTAGGATGGCCATTACTCAACTGTGAATGACAAATGACAATATTATCCAATTTCAGCTAAATATCAATATTCTCCACTAGAGGGAGCCATAGGATACACTAACACAACATTGTCTACAGCATCTAGTATGGATAGTCAAATTTGGTCATGCTTTTGCTTCTGCTTGTCCCGGTGACAGTGGACATGGGAGGCGGGTGCGCTAACAAAGACGTTTACTGCACAGCTCGTCCCAGCTGGCCTCCATTACACATTCCTCACATGTGCTTGGACTAATAATTGCAACTTGTAATATTTGTTTTGTTTTCTCACCCCCAAACCCACCCAAAAGTGTCTGAGAACATGACATACACAGCAAAAACTTGCCGGGATGATTTCAAATTCTACCCACTAATCAGAGAGGTGCGATGAAATTTGCCCAACTCTAGGTGGTGCTACAACAAGAACATTAATGTTTTCTGCTGTAAAGCACTGCAGGGGGGACGATTATTTGGAGGCCAAAACTTTTTGTCGAGGGGTTGGCCTGTACATTTACATAATCTTATTTAAAATGATATAAATCAAGAATTAAAGTAATTCATCCTCTCAACAACTGTGTTTTTCTTTCTTTTTTGAAAGAATCAGGGCTTCCATGGTCTTGGAAAACCTTGGTAATTCTCGTGATTTTTTAGATCTGGAAATGTTATGCAAATTAATGGCAAAACTCCATGGTCAGTCTTTAATGAATACATGTTTTAGCCAAGCTCTAAAATATTTTATTAAGATGTAATAAAATATTTTATTAAAATATAATAAAATATTTTATATCGAAAAAAAAAAAAGAAAAAAAAATATATATATATATATACATATATAATCCTTTTTCTTAAGCCTCTAAACACACAAAAAAACTGGATATTTCATGGGGCCTTTGAATATTGTTGTGGACGGTGAGGTTCAGAACCACTGGTCCAGTATGGACTCTCCACTAATCAGCCACAACATTAAAACCTCCTGCCTAATATTGTGTAGGAACTCCTTTTGCTGCTAAAACAGCTCTGATGAGCTGAGGCTAGGAGTTACATGACTACTGATTCACTCCAGTTACTCGTCAAAACAATACCAGAGTTACTTGAGTACTCGTGATTATGTTACCCTTAAAAAAAGACATAATAATAGTTTGTGTCAACAAGCATTTATTAATTCACAGCTCAGTGTTTGCAGCAATTATGTCTCTTACATGTAAACAATAAATAAATAAAATCACTCTGAGGAAGGACAAACAGGACAAAGCAATATTAATATGATCTATACCTTTATGCTGATATATATATAATAAATAACAACAAAAAAGGAGCTACTCCAAATACCTATAATATTACAGCACAATATTATTAATATAAAATTCCTTCATGATAATATATTGATTTAATCAATCTCAAATCCACTGCGAATCAAAGACAGCTCAAGATCTGGCAACTGTTGTGTAGAAATACTACATTTTAACTGTTGCCATCTTTACATTTTTGTGAAAATGTCTGACTCTAAAGTGGATGGCTAATGTAATCCCCAAAGGAGACAGAAATAAAATCCAAAAACAAAAGTACTGCAAAGCAAATTATTAATCACAAAATGAATGCAACCTGGCAACTTACAGTAGAATGTCAAATGGAAGGTTTGTGTGTCTGTGACAGTGACTGGTTGCTATGATGCAGCTTGGGTGTAAGTGACTTGGTTGTCATGGAGACGACACTACATGTCAGACTGATGTGCATTATAGTGTGGCCATTATTTTTAGTTTTGTTGAGAGTGAAGGGGGTTTACTGATGAAACATTACAGATGTGTTTGCAATAGGCAAATGGGAGAAATATTTTACGTTTAAGTCTCTTTGAATAAAGCGTCTGCTAAATGATTGTCTTACAAAAAATAGTCAATAAAAGTAACATTGGAAATAATGACCTGTAACCATGGTAATCACATCAGATCATACAGTATCACATCAGATATGCTGTTTAAATAAACAATTAATAGTCTTTAATGCATCTATGAATAATCAGACCTAATGTCAACGAGTTTATGTAGGTTTATGAAGGATTCAGCAGGCGGAGATTTCTAAATTGGTTAGAAATTGAGCTACAATTGAGTGGTTTACAAAAATATAGAACATTGTAAAATTGAAGGTGCTGTTTGCACATTTGGGAGTACAGATTACTAAATTGATGGCACTTGATTCAGACTCTTAAATTTCAGCATCAGATATATGGTTGGATTCTAGCTCTTGCCATCTGGGGTTTTGAAAAAAATGTTTGAACATTTTGGTAATTGAGGAGGCATTGAGAATTTCTCATGTAAAGATATCTTCTCTGTTTTCTCTAAATTATGTTATTGTCAGGAGTATGTTATTTTCAATATGTTTTAGTTTGGTTTTGTTCCTGTTTTCCTGTTACCAGTCATTAGCCGCGTTTCCACTGTCGGGCCAGGGCCGGGCCAGGGCTTTAAACGGGCCGTGCCGGGCTGATAGCCTCGGGCTAATAGCACCAGGCCTGCGTTTCCACTGTCGTGCCAGAAGCTCCACAGCGCTTCACTAAAACACGCCCGTAACACACCTCTCTGGAACAACGTCACACTAACCCATCATTTCACCAACAAATGGAAGTTTTATCAGAAAACTAATCAGAAATCACTGGAAACAGCGTTGAAAACAAACATGATAAAAGCGGCCGTTTGCTGGCATTTTTGTTGTTTACTTGAATATTTAAAACCCAAGCATCGATGTTTTACCACAGGTTTACAATAAAAAGTGATACATTGATCATAATGAATTAATTTATGTCAAAATTGCACATTAGTCACTCAGAAATAAATTACCATTAGGTCTATTTCACGAAAGAGGACACACTTACTTCTTCAGTCGCGTCTGTTACTGTTTATCTGGTAGTTACAGGACATATTTACATCACATTTAGAAAGAATGATAATTTCTACAAATATATGCCACCAAAAATACGACCTGAGGAGCTTTAGCACTCTCTCGACTCCCATACAGATATTTTCCGTCAGAGAAACAGAGGAATCTCCCGAAAAAAAAGTTGCTTTATTGTATGATAGTCCGGTATAAAGAGACGAGACGTAGGCTACTGACAGATAAAATAAAAACATGATTGTGATAGCCTTTATGATTGGTCTGATTTCTTCAAGCGTTCACTATGTTTTTACACTATGCGTATCTTCAAGCGTTTACCATGTTTACTATGGTAATGGTTAGCGCGCATAGTCTTTTGCATCACAAACACAAGGCATTCAAACATGAACGCGAGTTAAATTATTTTAAAAGTCTTTAATGCTGACAGAATCATCTGGCGCTGCCGTCTCCTGACTCAGGTAAACTCCGCCTCTGTTCGTAACCACTCCTCTAGCCCGAGCTGGCCCGCTCTGGCCCAAGGTATTCGACGGGCCAGAAATCCTGGCCGTTGGCCCCGAGTAAGCCCCGATCAAGCCCCGGAAGTGACAGTGGAAACGCGACTGGCCCTGGCACGCACTAGCACGGCCCGGCCCTGGCCCGACAGTGGAAACGCGGCTATTGTTAGTTTCTTTGGTTACTGATTATGTCATTGTTTGTTTCCATAGTTTCTGATTATGTTGCACAGTGCACACCTGTGTACTGTTCTGTAGATTAGCCTCCTTGTGTATTTAAGCCCTTAGTTTCTCTTTGTGCAGTGTCTCTTCTATGATTATTGTTGTTGTACACACCGCTTTGGTAGCCATCGTTTGTTTACGCTCACAACACCTGTCAGTCAATAGTTCAGCCTTCTCGATGACATCACACACATCGGTAAAGACGGCAATCGGTGATTGGTCGGGAAGCAACGTGTAGTCTGTATATAATAATTTAAATGTTTGGAAGACATTTTTATCCAAAGGGACTTACTTTGCAATTAGATATAGATTTTATACATTTACACATTGCCTGGGAGTCGAACCCAAGACCTTTGTTCTTACAATGCTCTGTTGTTCATTTTTGTATTACTTAATGCTAGCACATAAGTTCCAATTTTACAGACAAAGTAAAGGACAGCACATACAATCATTGGGCTTTTGTGTGAACAGGAGCAATGTGGCTTTGTAAAGAGTAAAGAGCATGAAAAAAATGATTTTACCTATTGGTGAAAGGCATTACAATTGTGCCGGCACAGGCTGATTGCCCAGCCCAGCATTTCCCAACCCTGTTGCGAAATATACCGTTTATACAAATATACAAATTATTCAACCCACATTGCAAATAAGGTTTATTAGAAAAATGTAAAGGCTTTCAACTGTTTGCAATGAACAAATAAAACAAAAGTAATTGAAATAGCTCAACACAACAAATGTTTCAAGTGGTTTCCCCAAATTCAACTCAAAATGCAACTCTTAATGACTCTAATGACTTATGTGCTCTTAAATGACTTAATGCTCTAAAAGCAACTTAAAGCAACAGGTTATTTGCGTCTCTGAGCATCACATGATGGTGTTTCGTTACTGAATTAACAAATCGTTTGAATTAATGATTCAGTGACTCTATAACGAGTAGAAATAAGGTGTGGCCCTTGTTGAACTGTCTGCATTGTATAGACGCCTCGAGCACCCAACATATGCGGGTTATTTCTGTTTTCTGTTGCTCATTTCAAGTTATTTTGTTTATTAAGTAACGCTGTGGATGGTAGAACATTTGTGATCGATAGTTACACGAGCTACAGAGTTGCGCTGTACGGCGCTCAAATTACTTCAATCATAGACCTCTTGATGCGCGCCTATGAACTGCACTCTGCTTTTGGCCCTGACAGCCGCAATGAACCAGTAGTACAGAAAAGCAAGAACATGCGTGAAACTTACTGTTTAAAATATTCTGCATTGGGTTTCACATCTAGAAACTGTCCAAACTGCAACTTTGCGCAACAGACTGTGTCTTTTACAGCCACTGACAAACAGACAAGTCCAGTTTTGAATGAGCCACCGAACCCTGAGGAGGATGCTAAAGCTGGAGATAGGAAGGAGCAAAAGCAAAATTCTGTTCAATAGAAGGTAAACTTCAAAGGGGGAGGAAGTTTCACCGAGGCAATTCTTCCTCCAGAAGATAAATGCGCCTCACCCTTGTCTTATGTCCCTGCCTGAGTTGCTTGTCCTTGGACATGTGGAGGACTGTACTTCTCCCTCATTTTGGGATACACCATTTATTGTTACAGTCAATTTCTGTCATAAGGCCATTGACGTAGTGCTGGACACCGGTGCCTCACTTTTGGCGGTTTGTAATGTCTTGCAACATTCTCAGAAGGTTCAACCTTGGACTTTTCCCCCAATTCAGCTTGCCAGCAGTGCTGCTTGCACTCAAACTGGTGTTGTCTGGCTGAATATTGGCCTCCAAGGCAATATTTCTATCATCGGTATGTCATTATCCCTGATCTGTCCTCTTCACTCATCTTAGGGATGGATTTTATGCTACGAGCTTCGGTTAGCATCCATATCAGGTGACCCTGGGTGAATCTACATCCCAAGAGGTTTTGAGTGAGTGGTTGGAGGCACCTGAGCTTGGGAGCTTCATGTTCTTGGATGTCTGCCAGTGTGCCTTGGATAAGAAAGTTGAGACGGCTTGTCTGAAAATGGAACAAAAAGAAAAATTGCCTTAAAGACTTTTGGAGTTTGTTTGACGGATAATCTGAGAAACCAGTTCACCTCCCACCATACCGGACCTAACCAGCTAAGAAACAAATCATCGAGGATCAGATTCAGATGATGCTGGAAGAAAACATCATCGAACCTTCTTCCAGTCCATGGACTGCACCTGTAGTAATTGTCAAGAAGCCATGTGGAGACCACAGGTTTTGCGTAGACTACAGAGGCCTTAATCACTTGACTCTTAAGGATTCGTACCCACTGCCCAGAGTCGACAATTCATTGGATTTCCTGGCTCATGGAAAATTTATTTCGACTCTTGATTTGGCTCAAGGGTACTGGCAGGTGTCAGTGGAGAAACAATCAAGACCAAAGACAGCTTTCACATCACACTGTGGCCTTTTTCAATTCAAAGTCTTTCCTTTTGGGCTTAGCAGTGCCCCAGCTACGTTTCAAAGAGTAATAAACAACATCCTTGCTGGCTTGATCTATAAGTGCTGTGCAGTGTATCTGGATGATATCTTCGTCGCATCCCTGACCTTTGAGCAACACTTGGAAGACCTCCGGGAAGTCCTGTCTAGACTTAAGTCAGCTGATCTTACTCTCAAGCTAAATAAGTGTCAGTTCTGCTTGAGTGAACTCATCTTCCTAGGATACAGGGTCACTCAGGATGATATTTCTCCTGACCCGAAAAAGGTGGAAGCAGTCACAGATTTCAGAACGTCGACGAACGTGCAACAAGTGAGAGGATTTCTCGGCTATAACAGACGATTCATTCCAAATGATGCATATAGCAGAGCCACTTTTTAAACTCACCAGAAAGGAAACCCTGTTCAACTGGGACGACATTTGTCAGGCTTCGATGGATTACTTGAAAAACTGCCATACGTCTGAACCCATTCTGTGCCTCCCAGATTTTACACGGCCATTCTTCATCCACACTGACGCTTGTGACTTGGGCCTTGGTGCGGCCTTGATGCAGAAGGATGACATGGGGCGAGGTGTGGTTGTAGCTTTCGCGAGCAGAACATTGCACAAAGCGGAAAGGCCGTACTCAACACCTGAGAAAGAGTGTTTGGGAGTGTTTTTTTGGCTCTGAAACATTTCAGACCTTACATCGAGGGCCTTCATGTAACCAATTATACTGACCACAACAGCCTGAGGTGGTCCTAACCCCTCTGGGCGACTAGCGAGATGGTGCCGCATGCGGTCATAGCTGGGTTGGATCTGCGCAGTCTCTCCTCGGTCACGATCACAGAAAGAGCGCAGTTGAGGCCGTTACAAAATGGTGGGTGACCCAGTGGTTGGCGGTCTACTTTGAAACCTTGAAGGGGGCGGTACAGACGAAGAACATGTCATTAATGATGGTCTGCTTTATTTCAGGGACTCTAATGCTGTGTTTACACTTGGCATTAATATGCGGCCTGTATCCGGATGTTGTCCACATACACATCGAAAAGACAAGTGTAAACATGCTTCTGATGGGAATGTTATCCGATCAGTGTGTCCAGGCTCGGAGGTAGTCGAGGACGCATTGTGATCGGATCTCAGTGTAATGTAAATGTAATCCAGCCATCGTGTCTGCATTCACAGGTAGACGTCACACAAACACCACCACCCCCCCCCCCCCCCCCCCCCCCCACTGTCATTAATATATGAGCGGGCGCAACCTAACGCTTTTTGTCTTTCTCCATTTCTGTAAACCTGTTCAGAATATTTATTTTTTCCCACATTAATTTCCCACATGTCTAGTACATTTATGTGGTTTTGTTTTATTAATACAGTGTATACTTTTTTCTTGATATACCCCGAAAGAATGGAAGTGAAATGTGACAACATGCCCCATAGGTGGGGTACATTGTAACATGACCATATGACAGCTTAAAATGCTATCTGATCTAATCAAAAAAATATACAAGACAAACTAAAATATTTTCTCAATAAAATACAATTATTAACTTTTTCATATAAAATAATGGCAATTTTTAATAATTAAAATACTTTTTTTTTTTTGTGTGACAACGAACACACCAGAAAACAAAGCTATACAACATAGTTCAAAACATAATAATAATTAATAATTTCTGAACATTGACTCTCAGTTTTTATTCACCTTTTTCTAATGTTTTCTCAATAGAATTCATAAAAGTATAGAATTTAATAGCATAGTTTTAATAGGGGCTCATTGTAACGCAGTGTGACAACATGCCCCACCTGCACAACTGGGATTTAAACCCTGCTAGTGTCTTCTGCTAGTTAGCGAAGCATTAAAGAACCATAGCAACTGTTAAATAACATATTGGAGATTAAAATAATATCAGATTTGTCTAATTTAAAATAAACACCAAAAATAGAGATGAGAAGAAATTTACTTTTGCTATGGTTAAATAAATGTTCAGTGATATCTTCCAAAGATTTCTGAATTTTTGCACAATTTTTTCTCTATATAGTGTTGATATGGCAACTAGAAAATACACTAAGTTTTGTAATTTGTAATGCTAACATGTGTGGAAGTAGGCCTATTTAAAACAAGGGTGTTACAACTAGCCCCGCGTTAGGTTGTGCCCCGCTCTCCCCTACATCGCAAATACACTGAAATGTTTGCCTTCGCACCATAAAGTTGCAGAACCATTCATTTTCTGTAAAGAATGCGCATTTTTCCCACCACAGCTGGCAACGTTCTCGGACCCATACGTTTCTCTGTACCGTTTCCATTACGGCATCGGTCCACATAATTGGTACTTTGTCAAATGTACCCCGACTGAAATTTTTTTTTAAAAGAAAACCCACTTCAGGCCTACTTTGCACCGGAGCCGTCCTTTGTTTTTGTTGTTGTTTTTTCACGGGAATGCGAGAGCCGATCTGTTATCCAGATACAGAAGCCACTTGATGTGGACAGGTGTAAACGCACCGTGTCCTGATTGGCTTATGAGCCGATCTGCTTGATCGGATCACGGTGATCGCATGTTAATGCCAAGTGTAAACGCAGCCCAAGACAACCTGCACTCTCCACCCAATGAAGTAGCTTAAGTTATATGTACAGTAATTCGACCCACTGTACTCAAATATTATCACGACCATCCTACAGCTGGCCACCTTCATTTTTAAATTCATTACAAATAGGGCTGCACAATTAATCGAATTTGTAATCGCGATTACAATTACGGATGCCACAATTATGTAATCGTTTAAAGGTGCAATTACAAAAAAAAAGTTCACTTACAAAATTCTGTGTGTTTAAGAGACAGCTTATCTTAAGAGTTTTTTTTCCCCCCATTGTTTTAATTTTTGTTTTAATATAACATTATAATACCATGCATATATTTACTTTGGTTTGGTTTCTTGAAATAAATAAATATATATATATATATAAGGCAAGGCAAGTCAAGTTTATTTATATAGCACATTTCATACACAATGGCAATTCAAAGTGCTTTACATAGAAGAAATTAAAATAATGAAAAGAAATAAGAATAATTAAAACAGTTTAGAAAAATAAAATAAAATACAGTACTTTTAAAAAAGAAAAAAAAGAATATTATTATAGATCTTTCCTTCAAAGGATTCCCTTAAGACTTAAATCTTTCAACCTTCTTTTAACCTTCAATCTTCTTACGACTTCCATCTATCAACTTTCCTTTAACTTTCTTTTCTCCCTCATTTACTCACACGTTCTTTTCACTTTCTTTAGCACTGCGTTCACATTCACTTTTAAAAGCAAAAAAAGTTTTTTCAGGAAGAGTGTTTTCAGCTTGTTTATTTTGATATAACAATATGGCATGCAGTGGCTTCAAACAATGGCATAAAGCTATTCAAAACATCATTCAATGTAAATTGTGATAATCGTAATTTATAATCGCAATTACAATTTCAAGGGAATAATCGACAATTATGATTTTTGACATAATCGTGCAGCCCTAATTACAAATATAAATATTCAACGTTTTATGTTTTAAACATCAAAACATTATTACAGCATGTGTAGCTGCAGGTTAAATGCATTCATGTCCCTCTGAGCTGCATTAAACAGTCTGAGTAAACGCCACTTCAGATGCAGCTTCTGTGTTTCCTCTGCATTACAAAGATCAATTTAGTTGATACTGATTTCATGTGTTTGGTAACAACCGTATAGTGTCTTATTATTCTAATTGGATATATTAAATATAAAAATGAACACAAAAGATTATGCATATATTTATGTAGGTTAGAAAAAAACCTTTATAACGGTAAAATGGCTATAAAAGTTAAAAATAAATGTAAACTTTTTGGAAAAATATTATTTCTGTCACTGCTGCGAACTGACCACTGCACAGAATATGAAGAATAACACTTTGTGAGTCAGCTGTTCACGGCAGTCCTAAACCTGCCAAGGAACCAACACAATAAACACTCTCAGCAAAATACTGTCTAATTATCATTATCGAGAAAATCCCAGAAAATATCAAGATACAATTTTTTGTTAATATCGCACACCTAAATTTTTTAACAACATGGTTTCATTACTTTTATGAGCTCATTGTTTTTGCCTTAAATTAATACATTGTTTAAATTAATACATTGTTAGCTCACTGCTTGATTTGTATATGTACATTTCTGAAATACATAACTTGGACAAAGTCACCTGAGTAACAGATCAGTCTAAATTGTAATGTAGACTTTTCTGTAAAGCTGCTTTGAAATGAGATGTACTGTGAAAAACGCTATACAAACAAATCTGAATTTAATTTAATTGAAAATTTTATTATTTGTGAACCACTGGCCTAGTAACCTGACCCTATGAGCCACCTTGGGTAAATTGTGTATTTTTACTCACTATTTTTCTCTCTATATCCTGTATCTCTTTAATATTTAGATAGAGAAAATGCCAGACATCATTAAAGGTGCTCTAAGCGATGTCACACATTTTTTAGGCCGAAACATTTTTTGTCACATACAGCAAACATCTCCTCACTATCCGCTAGCTGCCTGTCCCCTGAACACACTGTAAAAAAACTCCACAAACGGCAACAAAAACAAACTGGCCCAACCTGGACCACGAAACATAACAAACAGTATTCCAGCCAATAACCGACAAGAATGATTTGGGGGCGGGGGTTGGGGGGTTATTGTGCGTTCAGGTGATCTCGTAAAGATCGTATTTACGAGTTGAGCGCACATGAACGCCACCACAATGTTGTAAATACGAGTGGAAAGCTCGGGATTTTCTTTAAGCCCCGATCTTTACGCGTTGGCGGCGTGTCAGTGAACAACATGGCTGAATACCACAATACTTAAAGGTATTTAGCAGTGATATTGCAGACTTTTCTATTTACAGCGCAGTAAGCTAATTACCTGCACAACATATGATGGCAGTATAATATAACAATGTAATATGTAACAATAAAGTTTGCAGTGGCTTCATAAATGAATTAAAAAGATAAAAAATCAAAGAACACCCGATGCACATTTCTTTGTTCTTCATTTTTTTCTAGAACTAGAGTTTAAGAAAATTGCTCTAATTGTGCAATTAATTAAGAGAAAGTGCACCGCCATCTTACTCCGACGAAAGTGACTCGAACGCACATGCCGTCGTACCCACGACTTCCCACCTCGTAAGGGGGGAGTGGGGGGTGGAGGAGAGAGAAGCATGAAGAGGGTCGTTAGCTAGAGGACAGATGTCCTAGATAACGGCAACAACTAACGTTAGAATTATATTCTCTTGAATTTTTATATGGCCGACACACAACCAAAGAGACGACGTTCCGATGAACAAATAGCAAAGAAGTAAATTGTTAGAAGGAAGCACGGAAGGGAGGGGGAGGGGACGGGATGAGGAGGAGGGAGGGTCGAGCTAGCCTCCGTTTTGTTTGACAATACTTCGAACGTCAACAAGAAGTGACGTCACCCGACATCGCTCAGAGCACCTTCAAATCTGCATGCAGGGGAATTTCTACTAATGAGTAATAAGGAATCACAGGCCCTACTAATAACATCTCGAATTAGTTAAAATATATGCTGCAAAGGTTGCATTTGAACGAAGGGATTTCAACTGATTACAAATATAAAGAAGTGAACTTTCCCCATCATTTTATCCGAGAGCCTTTCAAACAGCTATTTTGGACATCTATTCATACAGTAAAAGCAGACTGCTGTGAAGTAACAGTGTGATGCACACTGAAGGTGTGTGGGTGTGTTTTACTGTCTGCATGGCTTCATGTGTGTGAGCATGTGAGGAGAGGAGGAGGATGCGGCTGCCATGGTAACGAGGGCTGTGTATGGAGAAGAGCAGCCAGTCGCAGGCAGCCACAGAAAGATCTATCTTTTTTTTTTTTTCTCATTCCACTTCCACTTTTCCGATATAGAAAACGATCTCCAGACCAGGCGTTTGATCGCGCTTCTGTTCCTCCTGCCTGACGACACTCTCATCAGACGCAGGAAACACACACACTTCAAGGATGGCAACCATCACCTGCACACGCTTTACTGAGGAATACCAGCTGTTTGAGGAACTGGGAAAGTAAGTTGGAATTGCTTCATTTCTTTACACCAACGTGACATGTTTGAGCTGGCCAAAGATGTTATTTTCAATTAATAAAAAAATGCAATGATTTTACAAATCAGCTAATGTTAAGAGTTGTAATTGTTAAACATCTTGTCCCTTAAAGAATAAGGACAACATATCTGGAAAATGTCCTCGATAGATTCTAAAAGGACGGCAAATCCACTTTCCAGTTTAAATTGAAACCAGTTACAAGGCAAATTTTGGTTTGAATGTTTTAGGATATTATGAAATCAGTGCAGTCAGAATGTGTGGAATGATCCATGGGTATGTACTAACTTGAGAACGCACACAACGCAACTTACATTACATAACATAACAGGCAGACATTGGCTGAAGGAGATCCACTGAGGAAATTACCTAAAAGTTCAGATGCAAGATATGATGAGCGATTCTAACATTATGCATTAACAGTACAGTGAAATGATCTTATGCTTACAGAGCATACAGAGCTTACAGCTTACATGCTGAAGAAGAAGAATCCCTGTCTAGTGTCTTTTTTTATTTAATTGTAGTCAGAGCCTAATTAAGTTGCAGTCAGCAACCTAACTGGGTTTTGCAAAATTCAGTGACTGCTCAATGCAAAAGAAGAAACATAATATACTGACTGCACACAACTCATTAACAACATCGAGATGAACATTCATCTTTAAAGATGGCAGAAGAGAAATCAGAAAATGCCATATATATGCTCTCAAATCAAGAAAATAAGTATACAGTGCACTCGCTCAGGAAAAAATGCTGTAGTACAGAGTGGGTGGATGGAAAGAGGGAAGCAAGCAGATATATGTATACACACACACACACACACACACACACACAAACACAAACACAAACACACACACACACACAGTATATTGCCAAGTAAGACATGTTCCTGGGTCAACATATTTTGTTGATCCTGGAACAACATTCCTGTCCAAAAATGTAGTCCTAACCCCATCCCTACCCCTAAATCTAACCCTACCCATAAGTTATTCCTAAAATCAGAAGGAAATGATAGATTAATGACACTGGTGTAGAAGCACATAACCCTGGTTCTAAGACTAAACTTGACATAAACTATAAACGTGTCCCTCAAATCTGACTGGTTGACTAGAATGTTGTTCAGGGATAAAAAAAAAAAAAATTATAATTGTATTATCCAGGAACATGTTGTACTTGGTGAAATCAGGTTCACCTCATATATATCTATATATCTATCCATCTATATCTATATAACACAATACAATGAAATGAAATTGTTGAGCAATCGGACTGTTATACACTATAAAATGTAGATATTCGTATATCAATGCATGTAGTGCCAGTAACAATGCTCTGAAATGTTGAGGCAGAAGTACAAAAAAAAATCTGCTTGCTTCCCTCTTTCCATCCACCCACTCTGTACTACAGCATTTTTTCCTGAGCGAATGCACTGTATACTTGTTTTCTTGATTTGAGAGCATATAACACCTCTACAGAGATGGGTCTTCAACTCCATCTGGCCTTGTGCCCACTGCTCTACTCCCACATACACCCTCATACTGAACACACACACACACACATCTTTTTCTGTGGGCAGTCAAACCGCTTACATAATTGCCTTTGTGGGTGGCAATTCAATTCAGACATTGAAATATTGCATAATTCAATATATTACTGCTTGCCTAGCAGGTAAACCTGCCTTTCTTTCTTGAAGTTTACATTCACAGAAACATGCAGACATTGCTTCCATGTTCTCTGATTTTTAGGGGAGCCTTTTCTGTGGTGCGAAGATGTTTGAAAGTTCTCTCAGGGCAAGAGTACGCTGCTAAGATCATCAACACAAAGAAGCTGTCGACTCGGGGTAGGTGCACAGATTAGTTCAAATGCATTAATACCCGCTCAAGGATCAGGTCTGTAAGCAATCAACAGAACATCAACAGTGGACTCGATTTACAGTTGATTTATTGCCAGTCTATAGATGATCTGTAGTCAGTCTAAAGACCCCATTTGATTGACTCATTCTGTGTTATCTGGAACAGGAATTACTTAAAGCGATAGTTCACCCAAAAATTTTAATTCTGTCATTAATTACTCACGCTCATGTCGTTCCAAACCTGTAAGGCTTTCTTTCATCTTCAGAACACAAATGAAGATATTTTTAATGAAATCTGATAGATTTCTGTCCCCCCAGCTACAAAACTACCACTTTGACGCTTCAAAAAGTTCATAAAGAGATTATGAATTGAGTGGTTTAGTCCAAATTTTCTGAAGAGACACAATCGCTTTATATGATGAACATATTTAATTTAGGCTTTTATTCACATAAACATTCATCAACTCACACAACAGTTACGGTTAACGGAAGCTTAAGCATGTTCGCTTGAAATGTGAGAACCAATGAGGTTCATTCTCATGTTACGCATCACGTTTGAGCTTCGGCAAGAACTAATGAGGTTAATTCTCATGTTACGCAGCACGTTTGAGCTTCTGCAAGAACCAATGAGGTTCATTCTCATGTTACGCATCACGTTTGAGCTTCTGCAAGAACCAATGAGGTTCGTTCTCGTGTTACGCAGCACGTTTGAGCTTCTGCAAGAACTAATGAGGTTCATTCTCATGTTACGCAGCACGTTTGAGCTTCTGCAAGAACCAATGAGGTTCATTCTCATGTTACGCAGCACGTTTGAGCTTCTGCAAGAACCAATGAGGTTCATTCTCATGTTACGCAGCACGTTTGAGCTTCTGCAAGAACTAATGAGGTTCATTCTCATGTTACGCAGCACGTTTGAGCTTCGGCAAGAACTAATGAGGTTCATTCTCATGTTACGCATCACGTTTGAGCTTCGGCAAGAACCAATGAGGTTCATTCTCGTATTACGCAGCATGTTTGAGCTTCGGCAAGAACCAATGAGGTTCATTCTCGTGTTACGCAGCACGTTTGAGCTTCAGCAAGAACTAATGAGGTTCATTCTCGTGTTACGCAGCACGTTTGAGCTTCGGCAAGAACCAATGAGGTTCATTCTCGTGTTACGCATCACGTTTGAGCTTCTGCAAGAACTAATGAGGTTCATTCTCGTGTTACGCAGCACGTTTGAGCTTCTGCAAGAACTAATGAGGTTCATTCTCGTGTTACGCAGCACGTTTGAGCTTCGGCAAGAACCAATGAGGTTCATTCTCGTGTTACGCATCACGTTTGAGCTTCGGCAAGAACCAATGAGGTTCATTCTCGTGTTACGCAGCACGTTTGAGCTTCTGCAAGAACCAATGAGGTTCATTCTCGTGTTACGCAGTACGTTTGAGCTTCTGCAAGAACCAATGAGGTTCATTCTCGTGTTACGCAGTACGTTTGAGCTTCGGCAAGAACCAATGAGGTTCATTCTCGTGTTACGCAGCACGTTTGAGCTTCTGCAAGAACCAATGAGGTTCATTCTCGTGTTACGCAGCACGTTTGAGCTTCTGCAAGAACTAATGAGGTTCATTCTCGTGTTACGCAGTACGTTTGAGCTTCGGCAAGAACCAATGAGGTTCATTCTCGTGTTACGCAGCACGTTTGAGCTTCTGCAAGAACTAATGAGGTTCATTCTCATGTTACGCATCACGTTTGAGCTTCGGCAAGAACCAATGAGGTTCATTCTCGTATTACGCAGCACGTTTGAGCTTCGGCAAGAACCAATGAGGTTCATTCTCGTGTTACGCATCACGTTTGAGCTTCGGCAAGAACCAATGAGGTTCATTCTCGTGTTACGCAGCACGTTTGAGCTTCTGCAAGAACCAAAGAGGTTCATTCTCGTGTTACTCAACACGTTTGAGCTTTGGCAAGAACCAATGAGGTTCATTCTCGTATTACGCAACACGTTTGAGTTTCTACAATAACCAATGAGGTTCATTCTCATGTTACGCAGTACGTTTGAGCTTCGGCAAGAACCAATTAGGTTCATTCTCGTGTTACACAACACGTTTGAGCTTCAGCAAGAACCAATGAGGTTCATTCTCGTGTTACGCAGCACGTTTGAGCTTCGGCAAGAACCAATGAGGTTCATTCTCGTGTTACGCAGCACGTTTGAGCTTTGGCAAGAACCAATGAGGTTCATTCTCATGTTACGCATCACATTTGAGCTTCAGCAAGAACCAATGAGGTTCATTCTCGTGTTACGCAACAGGTTTGAGCTTCTGCAAGAACCAATGAGGTTCATTCTCTTTTTGAACTTTTTAAAGCGTCAAAGTTTCAGTTGTGCAGCTGTCAATGGAGAGGTAGAAAGCTCTCAGACTTCATCAAAAGGTTCTTAATTTGTTTTCCGAAGATGAACGAAAGTCTTATGAGTTTGGAACGACACAAGGGTGAGCAATTACAATGACAGAATTTTCAGTCATCATTTTTTTTTTTTTAAGACTGTTTATAACTTTTTTATGTTAGTTACATAAAAATGTAGATTGGTCTAATTTGATACAGAAAAAGAAAGACTGATTACCTCTAACTAACTGCTAGTTGGTCATACTAGTTCTTAACATAATGGATGGTTATGCAACTGGCCCCAAGTCATAGATCTTTTTTTACCTCATAACAATCATTCACTTTCATTTACATTTATTGACAGGGAGTTTCCTACACAAGAGAATTGCATGTATTGAGTTGTATGACGTATGAATGCTGTTTTAATGTCAAGTGCAAAGACAAATTCAGTATTAAACCCCAAAGTGCTCAAATGCAGATGTGGTGCCTTTAATAACATGTGACATCTTAGTTCAAATAAGTAGGAACTGTCAGGTATAAGCCCTGAACTTTCTAATTTTTCAACAATTTAATCAAGGTGGATATTTAACTGTTCCGTTCTTATTGTGAACTTTTGGAACTGAACTGGAGGGTTCGTGTGAAAAAACAGACAACTAGATGTCTAAATTATTAGAGTAGGACTGAAGATCTTGGAGTAGCCTAGGTACTATATATGCATTTGTCATTTAAAAAAAAAAATCTGTACAAATGGTGATTGTTGTATGATTGTCATAGCTGTAAAAGAAAGCCTTTTTTTCTCCCTGGAAGCTGATATTGTAAAAGCTGAAAGTCAAGTAGAGCAGTAGGAGGCAGTGATATACCCTGAAGGCAGCCGCACACCTCCTACACCATGTTGCCAAGCACACATCATATTATATGCTTCAAATAGTAGCTACTGTACTTGCATTGTTGTTTTAATGGGTTTTTAAACAATAGAGTGTGCATGAGATCCATTATTGCTGCTAATAGCTTCTCCATCAGTCTTCAATAGCCAACCATTTCAAGCACATCATATGTGTTTTTTTATTACTTTATAATAGTAATACATATTCTGTGAAGGTATATTCAATTTTGTACCTGTTTCTGTGCATGTAAAAACAGAGTACATTTGGTGAGAAAATTATGTGAAAATCTCCAGAAGAGGGGAAGAAAAATCATTCTGTTTTTTTTTCCTGTTCAGAACATGGCAGTGGTAGCAACAAATACTGGCATCCTCGCACTCAAAAAAATAATTGCATAATATCTTCCAGAATTAAAACATAATTTGGTATCCGAATATGTATGCATGCAGTTGAACAAAACAAAATTACCTAATTCCACAGAGAAATCCTAAAATGACCTCGAAAATATTAATGATGCCTTCTAGAGCAAAGATATTCTTATTTACTTTGGAATTGAACTTTCTTTTGGTGAGTTGAAAGAATCATGAATTCAGCCAGTTTGAATAGAGAAATTGTTTATGTTATTGTTTGTACTGCAATGGGCATGAACAACAGAAACAAAACCAGAGAATTATCTGAGGTCCGTACGCAAGATTAAGATGGACAACCTCAAGGCTCCAAGAGCATCTCCTGAGACCTTGCTTTTCCTGTTTCCACGTACTTAATGTTAGCAAGAAGGCACTGTAGCTGACCGCACTGGACGAGGCCACAAGAGGAAACTTGATAGAAGATTGCAGGGAAGAATCAGTGGTGGAGAAAGCACTTTAGCCCGCTGTTTTTTGCACCGGCAAACAGCTTGCGCCATCACTCAAAGAAAGAGAGTTACGTGGTAATGGAAACCCAAGAGAACCCCACTGACTGGCATAAGAAAGCCAGACTGAAATTTGCCAGAACACACCTGAATGCACCTAAATATCTATCCACGTGAGAGGGGATGTTCGCGCAACCTTGCAAAACATTCCCTAAAATTTCTCTAAAGGTGACGAAAATCCCAAACCTTTACAGAATAATAGGGACGTTCCTACCTCTTGTGGTTATGAAAGTGCTGCAGTTCAAGGTTCCTTATATGATTTTATGGGGATGCTCCATTTTGGTTATTTTATGGTCACATAAGAACGTTACAAAGAGGACAGAGTTAACAGAATGTTCCCACGTGGTCCTCTGTTGGTCATATAATAACATTCCCGATATGTCTTTATTGGGACGTTTAGATAAACATGGAAATGACTGAAACCAGCTGCCTATTAGTGGGTACTGAATATACCCAGTACTCGGTACTACTGTTACAACTGAAATGCTGGTATCGTGCTGTAAAAAAAAAAAAAATCAGTACCGACTTGGTACCAAAGTACCTTTACTTTTGACAACCCTAGTCGAGACCTAGAGGGAACGTTCTATAGTAATGGTCCCCTAAACATTCCCAGAACGTCTTGAATGTTTCCTGAAGGTCCGCCAAATAACGTCTCCTAAACGTTTAAAGAACTCCACATCATGACCGTCTCGGAACATTCTGGGAACGTAACCATGCTGCGACGTCCTTGATACCAGCGGGCACATTCTGAGAACTTTCTGGGAACATTACATATCCAAATAAAATGTGGTCCCATAAATGTTCCGTAAACATCCTGAATGTTCCCCGAAGGTCCGCCAAATAACGTCCCCCAATCCTTTAAACAACTCCACATCATGAACATCTGGGAACATTACTAGGCGACTTCCTTGACACCAGCGGCGATGTTTTGAGAACGTCAAATTTCTAGCGGGTCCTGACAGATGAGACCAAAGTAGAGCTTTTGAGTAAACCATGCCATCACAGAAAACAAAATAAAGCTTTCAAAGAAAAGAGAAGGTTCCTTACAGTCAAACATGGAGGTGGTTCACCAGTGTTTTGGGGATGCTCTGCTGCCTCTGGCACTGAGTGTCTTTGTGTGCATGGCATCATGAAATCCAGTGAAAAGGGTATTTTGGGGCACAATGTTGGACAGAGTGTCAGAAAGCTTGGTCTCCATTGAAAGTCAAAGGTCTTTATGTAGGGCAAAATGCACCCAGGAATCACTCAAGACAAAATTCTGGACTGTTCGGCAATGAGTCTAGATCTAAATCACATTGAAAGCTTGTGGAGAGGTCTGGAAACAGAAGTTAAGGGAAGACGCCAATCTAATATGGGGGAACTGGAGCTGTTTGCACAAGAGGAGTGGGCCAAAATTACAGTACAGCGGTGCAGAGAGCTTGATGATCATTTTAGAAAGAACTTAATTGCAGTTATTTTGACCAAAGGCTGTTCTACCAAATGTATTAAAGGGGTCTTGTTATGCTTTTTCTCTTTTTTTCAACATTAGTTGGTGTGTAATGTTGCTGTCTGAGCATAAAAAGATCTGCAAGGTTTCCAAGTTCAAAGTCCACTCCAAAGGGAGATATTTTATTTAACAGAATCCAGCAGAATCTACAGAATCTACAACGGCTCGTTTGGACTACAACACATTTTTTCCGAGCTTTGTGAAGTCATAATGTTACTCATTTAAATAATCCCAGCCCACTGACTACGCAAAAAAAGTGGACAAGGCCTGGTTGAGCTGCTATAGAGAAGACAGTCGTCGTTGTCAAAGAGACGCTGTTTTTTCCACCCTGTTTCTAAAACTCATTTATTTCGACCTTCCTAAGGCTAACAAACCTATTAGTGTTGATATAGTGTTTACTGGAGCTTCTGTAAGCTCTCGCTTTTGTAAGACTGTTCACCGCACCTTAGGAAAATTAACCATGGTTTTGTGATTGATTACTGTTTGTATTACCATAGTTTTCAGACAAGTATCATGATTAAATGGTGTATAACGTATCTCAAATGTATAAGAAAATTAGAAGAAGAAAAAAACGGGGGAAAAAAACATACCCCTCTGAAGTGTCCTGTGAAATCCGTTCTGGACGATCCTCTTTTTTAACTATCAAATATAAAAGCATATTCTAGTACACCCCAAAAACAAAATCAAGACTTCGTAAAAGGGCATAATAGGATCTTAATAAGTCTTGGGGGACCAAAATTTTGGTCAGTTCTGTCTATTTTCTTATTTAGATTAGATTAGATTCAACTTTATTGTCATTACACAAGTACAGGTACACACAGTATTTAAATCCATGAATTAAGTTCTGAATAAAAAACAAATATCCTGTAATATTGACAGTCAAATAAAGTATTGTGGAGACCAAATACTTTGTTAAATTTAAACTTAATTTTAGATACAATTCTCTGTTAAACGGGGAAAAAAGTGCATGAGTGCCAATGAGTGTCAAATTTAGTGACATTACAGAGGCTTAAATCATAAATTTCACATATAGATCTGACTAAAATAGCCAACATTATGTTTTCGGTTGACTGAAAGTGGATATCATGGGAAAGCCAGGGCTGTGTTTCTCAAAAGCGTCACAATCTAAGTTGATTGTAGAGACCATTGGCTCTAATCTACTTTCGAGAAACGAAGCCCTGGGCAGTGGTTATTGAAGGTAAACTAGTCTTCTAAGATAACTATCAGTAGTTAAGACGTAACTTTAACTCACTCACAGACCCTATTAAACCAGTGACAGTGCACATAACTCGTTTATACGCACTAGTAGTTGATTTATGACTTATGACTCATGATTCATTATTCATAAACCATCCCTGTCAGTCATGGTGTTTGGACAGATCTGTTCTCTCAGTCAATCAACTTTAAAATGAATTGAATTGAACATTTTGTTTTTGTTTTTGCAAAAGGTTTCTAACCAGGGCAGGTTTCTGTGCATAAGGTGACTCTGAATATTAAACTAAATGCTTTATATCTTTATATTCCATAATTTCTCTTGCTTTCATCTCTATTCTAGCCTGTATTCAGAACAATCTTGGCACTTTGCATTATAGCCCATCTCATGTTACTGCCTCCTTAACACGAATCACTTTGCTGTTAAGATGAATTACTTCACTTCCCTCATTTGTAAGGAACTTTCGATAGAAAAGTAAATAAATGTACTGTAAATGTAGCGAGAAGTATTCATGTGTCAGAGGAAAGGTGTAATCTACCTGACAGGTGTTCAAAGGATCACACTTCAGGCGACAAATCAAACCCTTATGCAAAAACATCTTATGTGTGACCCTGGATCACAAAACCAGTCTTAAGTCGCACGGGTATATTTGTGGCAAAAGCCAACAAAACATTGTATGGGTCAAAATTATCGATTTTTCTTTTATGCCAAAAATCATCAGGATATTAAGTAAAGATCATGATCCATGAAGATATTTTGTAAATTTCCCACCTTAAATATATAAAAAATATATTTTTGTGAGTGGATGCAGCACAATCGCCTATAGAAATGGACAACTTTAAAGGCCATTTTCTCAATATTTCGATTTTTCTGCACCCTCAGTTTCCAGATTTTCAAATAGTTGTATCTAGGCCAAATATTGTCATATCCTAACAAACCTAATATCAATGGAAAGATTATGTATTCCGCTTTCAGATGATGTATAAATCTCAATTTAAAAAAAAATTACACATAAGACTGATTTTGTGGTCCAGGGTCACATGTAAGGAATAACTGACTCCAGACCATTTAATTATTGAAAAATATTTAATACTCTGCTGCCACCTTGACATTTTTTTCAATAATTTAAAGGTATGGATTGCTTATTCTGCTTATACGTACTACTCAAAACAAGTGTTTAGCGGTCTTTAAAAAGTCCACATTAAATTCAAAATAGTTAACATGTTTGGCAGAGCTAATGACTGTCATTCTGAAAGATGTCTAGCTGGATGAGAACAATATATGTACCAAGTTTGGTGACTGTGAGTTAAACTGGCTAGACCATTTTAGTCACAAGACGGCGCTACCGAACCAAACTCCCCCACTTCCCGCCACACTCATTTCTTAACTTTTTCTGTGATGTGTGTGACGAATTAGATTTAAAGCAAATCAATTATCTTTTTATTCAAGACATCAAAAGTTATTTTGCAGTTTAACATCAGCCGTGTCTCAATTTTTTTTTTCAGACCAAGTTTGACGTGATTCGGATAAATATTAAGTCTGTCGTAAATTAAATCCAAACTGGACAACCTCCTGTTGGATAGATGTAGTGAATGTCAGTGTAAAAGTGGAGGAAAAAAACCCACAGTGCCATCATGGACCTTTTAAAAAAAATCGTCACCACGATTTCAGTCCTTTGAATATCCTTTTAAATAGCACTTCTGAGGTACGATCACCCCTGTGTTTCTAATGTTAAACAAATCAGTGTTTCTCATTCTGTAATATCCTATATGTCATGTTCAATATGTAGTGTCACAATCTCACTCATTTTGGACTTTGTTTCTGTTTGCACTTTTCCCCTGTTGAGTTTGTTGTCATGGTTGTTAATTTGATTTCGTCATTCAGTTAAGGTGTGTTTCATTAATTATTCTCGTTTGCATGTATACTTAAGTTCCTCTGTTTCTGTTCAATGCTGTCGGGTCTCGTTTATATTAGATGTGTTGTATGCCGGTCTCTTTATGTGGATTATTGCTTGTGGATTTATTAAATACTGTCTTTTGCATTCATTATAGTGTTTGTGTGCACTCTACTAGGGATGGGCTAATTAAGCCTCATGAAGCACTGAGGCTTTCCCATGATTGTTCCGGGAAAAGATTCGAAGCATCAAGACTGTCGAAAACCTTACTCTTACTGGAAAGGTCACTCAGGGCAAGAGAGAGAAAACCAATCAGAAACACACACACACACACACACACACACACACACACACACACACAAAAACGAAATATCGGCTACTAATAAAACAGGCAGTTATCCCCTACCTACCATTAATACCAATAAATATTCTAATCTTCAAACATCTATATAGATCTTAATCTTCAAACAGAAACCTACAGAGGGTACGTATGCAATTAAATCTGGAAGAGCAGCCAAGATATTAGTGACTCCCCCGCAGCCTCAGATGTGCAGTGCCTACTTGTATGATGCTGTGATACTGTTCAAGCTCAACTATAAAAAATGCATTGCTATCCCTAATTGGGGGGAAAAACTGAACTGCATTTATAAATATTTACAGTTCGATTTTGAGTCGCCCCCAGTTCTTGCATAGGTTGACCAATCGCAGGCCAAGGAATTGCAGTCTGAAAGAACCCCCCCACCTGCTGAAGATTTCATCCTTAAAGATGTGACAAAGTCACAGTGTTTCTGTTTCGCAATTGGAAATGCACGATCCACTTTGTGAAACAGTCGGCCATAACTAAAGAAAGTACTACCATTGTTTCTTTTCGAAAAGTGGCCCATCAGGTCGACCCCAAGCATATATATCCTGGCTCTTTCACTTCTGTCGAAGAAATCCTTGGGGTTTTATATTTGGGGGTTTATACTACTTCCATTTAGAACACGTTTCCAAACATTGTTACGGAAACAATGGCTTTACAAGGGCTTGACAAACTTGTTGAGAAACTCGTTCGTCTCAGCCATTTACCAACTTCGGGCAGACAACACTGAAATGTTCACATTTCTCAATTAATTCCTCTGTCTCCCTAGCAGAGACAAAACTAGGAAATTCTAGGTTAATGGGGGTCTAATATTGGAAGCGACTGGCATATTTGAAGGTGTCATTCTCTGAAGAGGTTGCTACAAATGGAAAATGGATCACTGGGGTGCTGGTTTTCCTGAGATGAGCCACTTCCTATTTCCATTGCTCACCCCTTCTTTGTGGATGATGTTTCACAACTCCTTGCTCTAATTTGGCCAGTGATTCATGCATAAATGTTCAGAGTATATATCTTCAAATTGCTGACTCATTGGGTCGCCTTACAGCGAGAAGGTCCGCAGTTTGAATCCCAGGTGAGCCAGGTGTGTGTTATTCCTGTGATGGACTGGCCATCCGTCCAGGTTGTTTCCCTGCCTATTCGGCCTGAAATATTGGGATAGGCTCCAGCATTCTCACAACCCTACATAGGAAAAGCGGTTTGGAGAATGAATGGATGGATGGACTTAAAGTCCCCCTGTAGTCAATTTTATCCCTTAAAACTCATCTTTGAAAAAAATCTTCATGCCTTAAAATATCTTGAATGTAACTCGACACCCTTGCCTCATTTAGTATACGCGGTTCTATGAATATGCGAATGAGCCCCGCCTCCACTCACTCACTCAGCTCAGAGATCCACTGGCTGACGATCACACGTTGATCTGATTGGTTACAAGGTCGTTTGTGACGTCAGAAACACCAGCGATTTCAAACCGTGTTTTTGAGACTGTCTTTGGTTCACTGCAGTTTTAAGGAGAAAATACTCAGCAAAGGTGTCGACTTATGAATTTACACATGGTTTGTCTTAAAGCATATTAAAAACACCACATAGACACATAAACAACATTAAAAGCAGGATTTTCACCACAGGAGGACACCGTATTGTAATGGTCTGATGAGACTACACACTATGTGTCAGTCAAGCTTTAAAGATTTTTGTAGCTGTAGGTGATTCTGTAATTTACATGCATATGTTTATAACTTTCTGTCTGATCAATGATAGAGGATCAGTAAAATTGTAAATGTTGCATTTAACTGATCATACAATGTTGTGATGGTATAGGTAGATTGCTGCTTTATATTCAGATGACTGAGATCTACTTAGCTAGGTCCATATATAGCAAATGTCCCACATCATTGTTATTGATATATAGTTAAAAAAATAAGAAGAAAAATGTGGGGGTGTAAAAAGCAACAGTTTCACAAATCTTTTAGAAAAAACAATTTTAAAAAACATTTCCATTCCATCATCATGAATATAACAAACACAAGATCTGAAGTCCAGTGAACTAAACCAGAGAAAGACTTAGGGCCAGACTTTTTGGCACTGTTAAAAAACTATTATCAGTATTTACTAAAGACACACAGTGAAAAATGAGTGCGGCTGACCTTATTGCATATGCATTTGTTGAAGTTTCCCTTTCAGACACAAAATTTATGTGAGGAGAGTATTTAAATGAAACACACAAGGCGATTTACTAAGGTTTGCGCTTGTCAATTTGCTGGTATTTGCACCGTTATTTAACGCCCAAAAAAGCATGTCTTAAACCAGACGCTAATTTGCGTTGCTCTTGGTAGATTGTGTTGGTCATTATGGAAATGATCCGACTGCGTTTGTGTTCTTGAATTGGCGCGTCTTCAGTAGATCACACGCAGAACTTTCCAATTCCATCTGTGCTTTTATGGGATTATAGCGCTTTCACGCACTAAAAACGTTTTATGCATTTTGGCCGTTCGTTTACACGAACTTTTGGGTGCTTGAAAACGCAAACTTTAGAGAACGGGTTTCAAAGTGTTCGTTTTTGAAAACGGTCTCCGTGTAAACAACAAAAACAGGAATCTCTGAAGACGATGATGTCATGCACATGCGTATTACGTGTTCAGTCTATAGTGTTTCATCGCCATCTACTGGCCTGGCAGCAGAATACAGCGTTTTTCGCGGATCCGCGTGAATGGGTTTTGTTTTGATAATGGTGTCGTCTGTACGTGGACTTCTCCATTTTAAGCATATCGTTGTCATGTAAACGTACCCTTAGTCTGCCCTAAATACTTCCCCTTCTCTGTATAATCAAAGTAACCAGCTGTCCACATTCCACACTATTAGTAGTGTAACTGAGAACTGGGGAAACCAAGAGGGAAAAATGAGCTTCCCAGACAGAAAACCCTGACACTGATTGCGTTGTGCCGAGTCGTTGACAGTAAATGATACCCAATTCTATGACAAATGACAAATGGATGAGGAAAGACTTATCATAAACACGTCCAACATTTTCCTTGCCCCAGTCACTTTTTACTTGCTTGCATGATCTTATCATCAGTGGGTTCATGGGAATGCATCTCAGGCCACAGGCAGGGAATACCCCAGACAGATGGCCAGTCCGTCACAGCTCTCTCTCTCTCTCGTACACACACACACACACACACACACACACACACACACACACACACACACGCATTAGCACAGTTTAGTTTCTCCCCTTCACCAATGCTGCATGTCTTTGAGGAAACTCCTGGCTCAGTCGGGACTTGGGTTTTCCTGCTGTGAGGAAACATTGCTGTCCACAGAGCCATCATGATTTATTCATTATTCAAGAAGAGTTTTACCAATTTGCTTTTTCCAAATTTAACAGAGCATGTTTTCAAGAAAAGTCTAAACACAAGTCTTGGTGGCTTTAATGTATTCTCAAGTACAGATTACTTTGGAAGACTCTGTTTCAAGCACATTTTGTGCATATTTTTGTGTGTAAAGTAATGCTTATAAAATGCTTATTTTAAAACTAATACTTTATTATTTTATATTTATTTAGTAATGTTTACTATAAGTATTTGGTAACACTTTATACAAAAAGGTTCAATTTGTGAACAAAAGCCTTATAGATAATTTATTAATCTTAGTTATTACACATCATTATACAAATCAAAAGTTGTATCTGTTAATATTATTTAATGGACCTGAGCAACAGTTTTATTGATACTACATTAACAAAGATTTAATAAATACTGTAAAAAATGTATTGCTTATTATTAGTTAATATTAGTTCATGCTTTAACAAACATTAACTAATAGAACATCTTTATAAAGTATTACCAAGTATTGTATTGCATTTTAATACTGATAAAATATCTGAACATGAGCCAATAACATTGACAGACATTTTACATAAATGAATTTGTTCACACTTTAGATTAGGGTCCAAGTCCCACTATTAACTATGACAGAATAAGGCATTAATATGTGTTTTATAAGTACTAATAAACAGCCAATATCCTAGTCATTAGCATGCTAAGCAACTAGTTAATGAGAATTAGACCCTAAACCCTTAATTTTTTTATTTATGTCTCAATTGTAAATATATTATAAATACATAAATAGATCAAACAAAAAAGGTAAGTATGAAACATAAGATCAATCTTCTGTCCACAATTCTTTTTTAGCCTTTAAAAGCAAAAGAAGTTAGATAAGATGGATAGATAAGGAGTTAGATAAGTTGAAATAGGTTATATAGTGATTATAAACTCCATTAAACTTTGTCTGGAGATATAAACTTCAGTCCAGCTCCAAAAAGCATATAGACCCAACCAATGTTCACACAGTGCTGGTGTTCGTATTTCATTTAACATCTGCCTATATGATGTTAATATGTGAAGAAATACACTTCAAGCCAATTGTTTTCAACACAGATGTACTTTTCTAACAAATCCAATCTCAGATGACTGCATTAGTTAAAGTCGCCCTGTGGTGAAAATCCAGTTTTTAATGTTGTTTATGTGTCTATGTGGTGTTTTTAATATGCTTTAAGACAAACCATGTGTAAGTTCATAAGTCGACACCATTTCTGAGTATTTTCTCCTTAAAACTGCAGTGAACCAAAGACAGTCTCAAAAACACGCTTTGAAATCGCTGGTGTTTCTGACGTCACAAACTACCTTGTAACCAATCAGATCAACGTGTGATCGTCAACCAGTGGATCTCTGAGCTGAGTGAGTGAGTGAGTGGAGGCGGGGCTCATTTGCATATTCATAGAACCGCACATACTAAATTAGGCAAGGGTGTCAAGTTACATTCAAGCTATGTATGACGATTTGTTTTTCAAGGAAAAAACTTTAATTATGTCATTTTGGTGATCAAAGATGAGTTTTAAGGGATAAAATGATTTACTGCAGGGGGACTTTAAACTGATTGGCTCATTGGCATGTAAACCCAACTTGGTTAGCTATATTAATAAGAGTTTAACTCAGTAACATGTTAACTTGGTTGTCCATAACAGACCTTAAGTTAGCAAATGTTTTCCAGAATCCTGCTATTATCCAGGAGTTAATAAAATCATGTTTTGTATTTTTTTAATCTTTGGATGATGCTAAGACACTAATTCATGCATTTATTTTTTCCTGTCTTATTGTAATATACTGGTGTATAGCTAATACAAAATGCAGCAGCCAGAGTACCAATGAAACTAAAAAGGACAGAGTATTTTACACCGGTTTTAAAGAAGTTGCATTGGTTCCAGTTCACTATAGATTATTTTATTAATGTATAAAACACTGCGTAATCTGGCACCTTTATATGTTACAGACTGTCTGTCAAGATTCCAAATTCTAGTTTAAGATCCTCTGGTCCTTTGGCACATATACAGTAAATCTTAAACAGTCTGGTGGTGTTTCTTTCACCCACTATTGTCTACCAAATGAAGTGAGAGAGGCAACTAGCATTCATATTTTAAAAGGCAGGTTAAGACAAATCTTTTTAAAGTTGCTTATGGGTATATTGTATAAAATTGTGTGAACGTGTGTTTATTTTACCTTGTGAACCTTTTATGGTTGCTTTGGAGTATTTTTGTATTGATATTGTGTGTAATTGTATTGCCAAAATTTGTTTTTACCTTGTGAAGCACTTTAAGCTGCCTTTTATGTACAGTATGACAAGTGCTATACAATTAAAGTTTATTATTATTACTATCAATAACTTGATAGTAAGAAACCTTTATTAACCTGCACCATGACTTCAGAAAGTTAACTACTGAATGTCTTAATAACTGAGTATTGTTGATCTCCTTCCTTAAGTAAAATTCCCTAAAGTGTCGGAGGAAAAACTTCCATTGGGCAAGCCTATCTGTATTTTGCTGCTCTCTTAAGAAAATAGGTATTAATCGAAAACCATTACATGTGTCAGAAGCGCCTGACGAACACACAGCCTCAAAAGGACGGCTAAATGTAATCCACCGGAGAGTTCTGCATTTGTGCATCATCCAAATGAGTAGGATGACACTGCAGTGATTTCGGCACTTCTCAGAGGAAATAACCTTATTGTGCCCACCCAAATCAAAGTTTCTTTTCAAAGTAGAGATATCTGAATATTCTTCCAAAAAGTTAGTATTATTAAATAAAAAAATGGTAATGTTTTGCCAAAACTGACAAATGTGAAAATTAACTGAAGATTCCACATTTTCCACACAGCTCCAGATAAAAAGTAAAGCATGCATTTTCTTTGAAACATATATTTTTTCTTGTTGTATTTCAAATTAAAAGAACAAGTGGGCTTATATCATATGCAGGCTTAAAGGCTGATGTCACTATATGGAGAGGTCAGTCTGGGTCAGGGTTAATATCTGATCTTATGTTGGCCCAAATTATGCAAAGTGTTTGAAAATGGGAGACGGTAGTGCTTAATTTCTTAATTTCCAGCTAAATTCCAGTTAAAGGTAAATGCACATTGCACAGCCATATGCAGTGCAGATATCATCCCCAGGGCCAAAACTCAGCAGATTTGAGGAAATTAAGTGAAATACTAAACAGAAATAAGTCCTTGCAATCTACGAGAAAGTAAATCTGAATGACTTTAAAGGAGTAGTTCACTTCAGAATTAAAATTTCCTGATAATTTACTCCACCACGTCATCCAAGATGTTCATGTCAATCTTTCTTTAGTCGAAAAGAAATTAAGGTTTTTGAGGAAAACATTCCAGGATTTTTCTCCATATAGTGACTTCAATGGGGTCCAACGGGTTAAAGGTCCAAATGTGAGTTTCAGTGCAGCTTCACAGTCTCGACACGATCCAGCCGAGAAATAAGAGTCTGATCTAGACAAACCATCGTCCATTTTCTAATAAAAAAAACAAAAAAACATTTATATACTTTTTAACCACAAATGCTCGTGTTGCACTAGCTGTGATGCGCCACACATTACCTGATCACGTTGTAAGGTCACGCGTGTTCCGGTTCAACCAACCAACACTAGGTCAGTTTGACTATGTTACACGTGACCTTTCAGCGTGAATAAAACTAAACAGAACATGACTGTGTCACTGTGAGGTTTGATGGGTGTTCAAAAGAATAATTAAACATGCTAGAGTAGCAGTGAGGGCAGTTGTGAAGAAAAAGTTTTGTAGAACTCGACACAGAAACCATATGGCCCTGGGGTCTTATCATTCTGCATATAGTTTAATTGATTCCTCTATTTTCTGGGATTGTAGAGATTTTTCTAGGTTCCTTCTTTTGTCTTGCTTAATGCTGGGGATATTCAGCAAAAACTTCCAACATAGAGTAATCATCTTAAGGGAATTCTACTGTGTATAAATCTAAGTAGTATTTTTGAAAGGTATAGGTAATTTCATGGGGATCCACTGCTATCTTTTGAGTTGTTTTCCTAACATTAGGTACTGTATATGCTGAGATGCCACTTTTGACAAACAAAGGTGGTTAATAAGAATTCACCCCCACTCACCCATATTTAAAATATTTGTATAGTCCAGGAATGTCCAGTCCTTATCCTGGAGGGCCACTGTCCAGAAGAGTTCAGCTCCAACCCCAATTAAACACACCTGAACCAGATAATCAAGGTCTTACTAGGATTACTAGAAAGGCAGGTGTGTTGAGGCAAGTTAGAGCTTAACTCTTCTGGACAGTGGCCCTCTAGGACCGATTTTGGACACCCCTGAACTATACAAATATTTTAAATATGGGTGAATTCTCATTGACCACCTTTGTTAGTCTTGACCTAGAAACAGTTCTGCGTCTTATGTATTGTTTGAAGTCTGTCACATCCTTCCCAGACAGCAACATAGTGTCGGCTCAGATCCGGACCACATCTGGTACATGTGGATTCAATGCGTACCAGATGTGGGCCGGATCAGGGCTGACACTATGTTGCTGTCTGGGTTGTTGTCACTTACATATACCCGTCCCTATAACATATGTCATTATTGTGATTTAAAAGTCAGAGAGTGCTTAAAGTTGCTGCTATTGTAGAAACCTGTGCTGCATGAAAGGATTGAGATGGTAAGATCTTCTTATGTAAGTGTTGCATAGCAAACATTTTCACATACTGTGGAATGATGGGTTTTAAAGCTTGGAAGTGGCTTTAAATCCACTTCCTTCACTGTCAGAAAAAGGGGTACAGTAGGAGTCCATTTCTGTCCCCCAAGGTACAATCTTCACTAACGTACCCGGCTTATTATTGGACCTCAAGGTACATATATGTACCTTTTTGAGGGTCAAAAAGCATTAAAAGGTACATATATGGTATATATATATATATATCACTTTTAAAGGTTAAGGTACAATATTGTACCCTTGAGGGTACAGCCCCAGTGACAAGCCATTGTACCCCTAAAGGTACATTTATGTATTTTATTTTCTGAGAGTTTTCTGAGGGGGATAAGATAGATTTTTTCATCTTGGCGTGATAGTGATGAAGCATGAACATGTTCCTTGTGTTGTGTTTGGACTTTTATGTTGAAGTTCTTTTGACGTTGTTCCCTGCTAGCTTTGTATATGGACTTTTCATAATGTTGTTCTGTTCCTGTTTCCTGTTACCTTTTGTGATTTCCTGATTGTTCGCACCTGTGTCTTGTTAGCCTGATTATTCCTTGCGTTTGAGGCAAGGTCGAAATGGGAATTTCCTAAATACTTGAAATGTCCCACTTCTGACCTCTGTGAGTTCCAGTCAATCACACTTCACATATGTTGACCACATGATTTTGCCATAACACAATAAGAACACTTTGAGTAAAATTATAGCAAAGCTGATGAAAAGCAAAAATTAAGGTATCACTATGAATGAATGAATGAATGAATGAGGCATTTATATAGCGCTTTCATATGTACTACTGTACACCCAAAACGCTTTACAATCATATCAGGGGATCTCTCCTCAACCACCACCAGTGTGCAGCATCCACTTGGATGATGCGACGGCAGCCACAGTACAACGGCGCCAGTGCGCTCACCACACACCAGCTATAGGTGGAGAGAGGAGATAGAGTGATAGAGCCAATTCAATGTAAGGGGATTATTAGGAGGCCATGATTGGTAAGGGCCAATGGGTGGAATGTGGCCAGGACACCGGGGTTACACCCCTACTCTTTACGAGAAAATGCCATGGGATTTTTAATGACCATAGAGAGTCAGGACCTCAGTTTTACGTCTCATCCGAAAGACGGTGCTCTCTGACAGTATAGTGTCCCTGTGACTACACTGGGGCGTTAGGACCCATACAGACCACAGGGTGAGCACCCCCTGCTGGCCTCACTAACACCTCTTCCAGCAGCAACCTGGTTTTTCTCAGGAGGTCTCCCATCCAGGTACTAACTAGGCTCAGCCCTGCTTAGCTTCAGTGGGCAACCAGTCTTTGGCTACAGGGTGATATGGCTGCTGGCTATATAAACTTAAAGTCTTAGTTTGTTAAAGATGCCACCATCTTGGAATTGGCATGAAATGGCAGGACTCGTTGAGGAAGGGATTGATTGATCTGCCCTGAGTTCACAGTTCAAACGGCGTCCCACATGTTGTTTTCAAGTAGGAGGTGCAAAAAATCTGAATTCCAAGTTGTCTGGAGGGTAATATAAGCCCTTCAGGGTCAGGTCTTATCCATGGATGCGTTGGTGGTGTGCTCAGTTCTGGTTCTTTTTTATAAATTTTTTCATTTTTTTGTTATTATTCAATGAAAAATGAATACTGCATTTGGGTCCTGCTCTACCTTGAGTTCACCCCAACCTTACAGATTGTACCATATACTTCAATGCTTATGACCAAAACAGACCACTTTAATGAGGTTTATAGGAAGCGAGACTTGCTTCTTTAATAATGTTCTTTAATATAAATGATAACTTTCACAAAAATTAAGAAACTTTATTTTCATGGGGTGTACCATTTTTTCCACAGCACAGTAAAAAAAACAAAAAAAAACGATGTACTCTTATATTTTCCATTTTGAATGTTGAAAACTAGAAGTACTCATGCTTTTATTTTAATATATGTGAAATATCTCTTTATATATATATATATTTTAGATCACCAGAAGCTGGACAGGGAGGCTAGGATCTGCAGACTGCTGAAGCACTCCAATATTGGTAAGTTATCAAGCCATCTAAATGAGATCGTAACATAAACTTGTTTTTATTTGAAGACAATTGAAGGCATGATGGGTTTGAGGATCTGAGACCGTTTTCTATTATCATATGTAATGCAGAGGTAAATGGAGAGTAATAATAACTAGCTACATTTCGTAGGACATTAGCCCAATAGGGAAATATGCATAATTAATTATGATCAATAAAAGCATTTGGATCGAGTAACTGATTTGGGGGATTCCTGACAGAATCAGCCTCAGACATCTGACTAACAGAGTGAGAATGTCTATAGACTACAATAGGATATAACTCTCTTGGCCATAGACAATAACATGCTCTAACACTTTCAACTTTCACATACTTTAGCTGTGATCGGCATGATTAGGGACTCTAAACTCTTAAACTATTCTAAATCACACATGCAAACACAATTTGTTCAAGCTGAAGCAGAGTGGAAAATCAAAAGCATGAAGCTTTTTACCTTTGTGAAAAGGTGATACTTAATGTATAAATTAATAAGACGTATTGCCTGTTTGAAAGAGAGTCCTGATGCAATTCTTTGAGCCTCCTGTGTTGATGAGAGAGAGCCAGATGAAAAAGGTCTTTGGTGAATGGAAAGGCAAATCCGCAAACAAACATAAGGGGTCCTTCGAAGACTTCTAGCTCAGCATTCATGTCAGAATTTCTAATTCTTCCTTTTCCCACTGTATTCATAGCCAGTGATCTTTTAAAGCGTGTGTATGTCACACCCTCAGGAGTTGAGTGAGCCCGTAAGGAGTTGTACTTTCAGATCGACGGTTTACTATCCTTTGTCTTTTATCAGGGTGCTTTGCATATGAAATTGGATTGGGTGTTAACAGAAAAACTTCTTATAATAGTAACCGAGTTAGCAAAATATAATGTCAATTAAAATACAGGAAATTAATATTGAAGCTCATAGATACCAAACATGTTATTGTCAGAAGGTTATGTTTTGTTCTTTGTGTTTGTCTTGCCAATTGACCTAGTCCCCTTAGTAGGCCTGTGTGTCGGGTTTGATTCAGTTCACCTCAGTGAGTTGATTAATCAGTTGATTACTCACCATCAGTTGTTGATTAATTAATTAATTAGTTCCCTCAGTTGGTTGTGTGTATAATAATGCTGCATTCATGCCATGTCGTAATTATAGTAGTTTCAAGATGACAACACGTGACGTTATATTCGGAGCTCTTCACGTCCTCGGACTGGGAATTAAGCGTTTCTATGGCACCACTATCAATGCCTAAATGACACATGGTACAAGTAGGAGCTCTCAAACAATTCCCATCTTACAAGTTGTAATTATGAGCTCTACGAGGACGTGAATGCTTTTTACAAGTTGAAATCATGTAATTGCGGTAATTACAACATGGCGTGGACGCACCTATACTCCCTGATGTGTTCTGCTCTTTGTCCGGTCTCGTTGATGTAAAGTGGTTGTTTTCTTGTCTCCTGAGTTTCTATGATCTGTGATCTGAAGAATTTTTGGATTTAAAGACTTTTTGTGTGTGTGTGAAATACTCCTGTGTTGTGTGCTTTGTACATTTCCTAAAGAATATGTGAGTATTGCTTCAAAACTCACTGCCACAATGTTACCTCATAGCGTTCCCTCTTCATGTGTATGTAACAATTGTGTATGAGTCTTAGTAAAAAGACCACCCCATGTCTGGTTCTGTTGCCGAAATATGGCTAGGTCACGTTATAATGCGGTTGCTAGGGTGCTCTGAATGGTTGCTAAGGCATGGCAAGGCAGTTGCTATGGTAATACTGACTACTTGCTGAACTGAGCGAATAGAGTGAACTCTAGTCTGCATGACACTGAGAATGGTTTAGAGGGATATCTTCGGATGTACAGTATGTACGACTCTTAAGAAATGCTTTCCCTCACACTTTTTCTTTTTGGCCCATATCTGCTAATCAATTAAATGAATTATTTTTGTTTGTTTGTTCTTGCTAGCTTTTTGTCAGTAGCCTTTTGAGGTGCATACTAAAATATTCTATGCAAATGGCTTATGACAAGTTAGAGTAAGTAAAAGAGGCAGAGAGATTTGAAATGGATGTGCACATGGGCATGGAAGGGTTCAGAAGCTAGATACATTTTTATTTATTCTACCTCTATGGCTGCAGAGTTGACTTTAATAAGTTTTACAGCGCAATGGCCGATTCTCACCAGATTTGGTACACAGTCTAATATATACGGTCTCTAAGGATCTGCCAAATTTAATAATCATCAGTCATTCACAAACTGAAGATGCAGGAATTTGATTGGCTACTGGCGGCCATTTTTGTTGCTTTGTGCGATTAAGGTTTTTAAAGCTTTTATAGGACTTACCCCCCAAAAAGATACACATCAAATTATATTTTCCTTGATCAAACAGTTTGAGAAAGCATAAATGGCTTTGTAAATGCAAATGCATGTGACCCTAGCCTAGATATTTTAAGTCAAGGCAACATTGAATTTTGAAAAAAGCATAAATTGCATTGTAAATAAAAAAGCGAATTACTTTTAGCTTGAACCTCTAATAAAAAGACTCCAAGCAAAGGTACAATATGTAAGCGATTAAAATATCCAAAAACCACTTGAACAATGTTATATATTTTGTTGACCTGTGTATTTATATTATCCATAATGTTTCCAACAATGTTTAAATCAAGAGAAATCCGCTATTTTAACCAGTGTAACGGCCCGTGTCATTGCGTCGCCTGTCAATGATGTCATATCTGCGATGTCATATCTACCCTCGCTTTCCGGTTTTACTTCCAAACACCAAAGACGCTTTTATATATTGTGTTTTATTAGACAGGTGAGCAACAGTTTAGATACATTTATCGACAGAAAACGAATCATTGTTATATAAATCAACACGGTTAGTCTTATTGTTTCTTGTTTTGCCTTTTCTCCACCAGACAATATATTTGTCAGCAGGGTGTGCAGGAACAGATGATGAAGTTCAAATGTAGTTTTTAATAATCCACACACAGGGCAGAAGAGAAACACCTTAACACAAATGTGACCAGACTACAAACAGAGGAAAAGGATGAACTTAAGCACTGACACAATTAAAGGTTATTAACAATACACAGCTGAAACAAACAAACTCATGATGATGGTGACCATGGTAACAAAGAAGTGGCGGGAAACTTCCGGTCTCTATGGATCTGCCAAATTTCATAATCATCAGTCATTCACAAACTGAAGATGCAGGAATTTGATTGGCTACTGGCGGCCATTTTTGTTGCTTTGTGCGATTAAGGTTTTTAAAGCTTTTATAGGACTTACCCCAAAAATGATATTTTTCTTGATCAAACAGTTTGAGAAAGCATAAATGGCTTTGTAAATGCAAATGCAAGTGACCCTAGCCTAGATATTTTTAAAGTTATTGAAGTCAAGGCAACATTGAACGTTGAAAAAAGCATAAATTGCATTGTAAATAAAAATGCTAATTACTTATAGCTTGAACCTCTAATAAAAAGACTCCAAGCAAAGGCAAGCTTCAGCTTGAACCCAGCCTGAAAAAAGGAAGACATGTGACTAATGAAATCATGAATGTCCATGAAAGCTAAAACAAACTGACCATAACTGTAACAATATTGTAAATCTAATTGCATGCCTCTTAGCAACACAAGTCATCCAGCTTTTATTAATATGATATTCTAATATCGATCTAGCTTAGCTGCAGTGTGCAACAAAGCCACTGAGTGAACGCACAGTGTAGCATTATAACATAACTTTCAACACACTTAAATGTTTTTTTTAATAGTATTATTGTTTTGACCAAGTAAAACAGCGCTGCGTTACCCCATAACTTTAATTCATCACATAAAGTGACCTGTAAGAGTAGTAACTCAGCACTCACGGCGGTTTCATTAGAATAAAATAAAATAATGTGAATTTAAGTGATCAAACGTAACTGTAACAGGTTCAGGGAAGTAGGAGGCAAGAACGGCAAATGTTAAATGTCACTTTAATAATAAAATAAACAACAAAACAAAAGGAGTAGTCCAAGAAAAACGTCCCTGTGGCAACATTTTAGCAAAATGCAAAATACATTGCGTCGTACACGTTTCGCTACGGTTTTAAAGTGAAATGTTCAGTGAGTGAAGAACAAGAAGAACAATCCTAAAAACTACATCTGTAAGAAAATGACTTCTAGATCATGTTTTCTCTTTTTCTCTTTTCCATGCAAACCACATCACCAGTGCGACTGCATGACAGCATCTCAGAGGAAGGCCACCATTACCTCATCTTCGACTTGTAAGTTTCTCTGACCAACCATACTAGATAAAAAGCATCTTAGCATTTTATATAAACTATAAATTGGCCCATGTGAGTAAATGCATGATTTGTTTTCAGAAACTGCTAAACACATTTACTCGCCTGTGCTAATGTCAGGGTTTATGTGGGAATAGCTAATGACTTTGGGTGGATACAATAGATATCTTTCTTCATATTGAAATAATTACAGCACTTACTGTATGACACCATCATAAAACTATTGTCTTAAAATTGCCAGATGTTGAAAAGCTTAAGGGTGTTTCTTAGAGTTCAGGCATTTTAATCTAACAGTGATTATTAGAACAAATTTCAGCTTTTGGTGACACTTTATTTTAACATGCCCTTTTTTACAGTTTAATTACACATTGGTACAGAGTAATATTAATTAACAACATGTAGCCTACTTACTATAGGGTTAGGGTTTGGTTTAGTGTTAGTTGCTTGTAGTTACACATCATTTACTCTTAACACTATTATAAATACATGTAACGTGTAATGAGACGACATTAAAAGAAAGTGTTACCCAACTTTTTTAAGATCGTATTGCAACTGCTTTGGAAAAGTTTTACAACATTGACAGTCAACATACTTATGTTGTATTTATTATGTACACTATACAGAAGACTAGCATATACATATATCTAGCATAGACATATCTAGCATAGATATTTTTAAAGTTATTGGAGTCAAGGCAACATTGAACTCTGTTTACTGTCATTGTATGGATATGAAATGTAAACAGTGAAAGTTTGACCTAAAACCATGAGGTTTCTTTATTGTCCGTGGGCCGTACCAGGTCGAATGATTGGTACTGTATTCATATGGTTAGGAAACTTGGTATTTCATTGGCACCATTCCCTTAATAAGTTCAGTGCCAGCACCACCTAGTTGCCAAAATATAACAATGTTTAAAAGTGCTTATATACTTGTTTTCATTTCTGTTAAATTTGGCCTATTATGCAGAGTACTAAATCTGCTATTGTCTGCCATATTACATATCCTCCATTTAAAATTTTTAATTTTAACTTTTTAAAATGTGGCTCACGTCATTTTGACACCATGCCAATTTCTAAAAAAAAATTTTTTTGATTGTTGTCTAAAGCCTTAACAAATCTAATGACTTTAGTGACAGTAAAAGCAATTTACATTACATTAATAATTCTGCTCGTTTTTTTATTTATTTTTATACCTAAAATCAATATATGCAATCACATTTTTAGCCACTGTTGTGCTTGACCCCATAATTTCTGAATGCAGCAATTTATTTTATTTTTGTACTGTCACAAAAACACCCTGGTATACCATGTTAGTAGACGAATTAAATGAACTAATGAGAGTGTTAAAAGTGAAAAGTTCACAGGGTCAGACGTTCCTATAGAAGTATAATAAATAATCCTTCAACTAGTGCTGATTCTTGTCGTCTGGTCCAGAGTAACGGGTGGTGAGCTGTTTGAAGACATCGTTGCCAGGGAATATTACAGCGAAGCAGATGCCAGGTGGGTGGGCTATAACACAAACTCACTCTATGTAAAAAAGCATTACACAAATAATGTCAAATATGCAAATGCATAAATGCACACTAACTTAAATAGTCCAAAGTTAAGTCTCCTTGCCTTGACAAGAGCCAGATAACTCACAAATTTTGCACAATTATCCAAAACAGCCATTTTTGCATTTTCATCCGACTGCATAAAATTCACTTTAGTAAAACAGAAAATAGCGTTCTTATTGTTACAGTAAACAAAGCAAAATACACTGGAATGTGTACATTTGACAGGTCAAAATGGATCACATAGTCACGTGTCGAAGTCCAGTGTGGCCAATATATTCCCCTGTATTTGAGTAAAAAATGTCTCTCTTTTTCTTTTCTTTTTTTGCCTGAAGCCACTGCATACAGCAGATTTTGGAGGCTGTTCTTCATTGCCATCAGATGGGTGTCGTTCACAGAGACTTAAAGGTATTTTATTATGATTGACCTCAAATGTCTTTTAGTAGCACTCATTATGGGCCGAGCACAACAAAATGTATGCTGCAAAAATATATCATTAATTTAAAAAAATGTTTAATCGGTTTGAATGAATGATTAAATACTTCACTTGTTTCATCACTGGATGAATCAGCGTTTTTGAACGAATCTCTTGAGTGAATGATTCAATGACAAACACATTTTTTTAACAGTCTTGTCGCCACCTACTGGTGTAACGATGTAATCGATACAATCTTTATTTAAAGTGTCCAGTTACTTTTAAAAGGTGATTTTGATGGCTTTCGTAGACATCAGTGTTTATATCCGAACTATAAACTTTATTCCCAGTATTTCTGTGATAAGTTGAATTATTGTACGACAGAAATAATGATACTGTGTGTTTGTGAAGATGTTTCTTACTTAAACGTGACCACTGCTCTCTCTTGATCAGAACGCAGATCTGAATGTTCGCTGTGATCGTACTTGTCAAAGGTTTAATAGACACAGGCGAATCATTGTCATTTAGGAATAAGATCGCGCGCGTGTTTGAATCGAGATCGCTATCTTTTAACGATTAATCATGCAGTTCTAATCTAAATGCTCTCAGATGCTCTATCAGTGTGTAGGTATCAACTGATCTTACTGTTTAGAGACATAACAACTAAGGCCTATTTTACATACAGTATACTGCATAAGCAAAATGTTCTCATTATAGCGGCCTTATCTAACAGGTTAACACATTCACACTGGGAGTGAGAGACATGCAAATCCCACAAGTGGCTCATTTTTATCTTTTCTTCTGTACGACTCATGCTAAATTCATAAGCTCTGACTATATCTAGAAAAAAAACACCAGGAAACATAAAAAGACACAAATGTAATTCTAAAATCTGAATGCAGTCGACTAAAGCAGCCAAGACTCAGCAAGTTGGGGTCTCACAAGGATTAATCTGAGAGTTAAAAAAGTGGTTAAAAAAAATAAAACTACTTATAATAATACAATTGCTTATACCTTTAACCTTATAATCTTTTGATTGTGCTGTCTCCAAATGGTTGTGGTATTGTGTATTCAGGTACAGAAGCCCCAGTGACATTTAAGTCTTAGATCTGGGAATTTACAGTAAATTATAACAGCAATGGTCATTGACAGAACAGTTTCTGCTCTGCAGATATCGCTCAACACTAGTACGATATACAGTACACATGGCAGTACATTGAATATGACTAGCCAAGCATAAAGTGATGTTAAGATATCATGATCGATAGTTTTAAAAGCTAATAACATCAAGGCAACTCAATTTACAAAATCAGCTCAAGGAGAATACAATTGTTTTGCCTTTTATCAATTAACTTTAGTGAAATACTACTCTAATGTGTATGTTCTAATATGTTGAAAAAAAAAAAAAAACGAAAAATTTAATTAACACTTTAATATTTTTCTTTTTGTTTGTTTCCATGTTTCTAGCCAGAGAACCTGCTTCTGGCTTCCAAATCGAAAGGGGCAGCTGTGAAGTTAGCAGACTTTGGCCTTGCCATTGAGGTTGAAGGGGAACAACAGGCCTGGTTTGGTAATGACCCGTTTATTATACCACCAAACAGCATGGAATTGCAACAAAAAAATAAATTTTTGTCAATTACTGTATAAATTTTAGGAGAATAAGAAAAACAATATGAGTTTATGTTCTCTTTCATATGAGTTACTTTAACGCTTGCCTTTAACTTTAACGTGTGCGTTTTGACGTAATCATTGGGCCTTAGCAGCATCTCGTTCAGATTTCTGTCTTCAAGGTTGCAATTACATCTGGTTACTTTGCAAGCCTGACTTGTTTTCCTTGTCAACTTCTCTCGATTCAGTCACAATGACAGCTCATCTTTAGGGTATACATATTAGTGGTGCAACGGTTCAAATTGCTCACGGTTCGGTTTGTATCACGATTTTAGGTTCACGGTGTCGGTACAGTTCGGTATGTGCCATGTTCAGGGAAAAAAGGACTACTGTCAAAAAAAAAAAAAAAAAAAAAAAAAGAACAAATAATCTAACTACAAGCAACAGCACAAATAAATACAATATAGCAAAGATACTAATAAAATATTTAGGTCCTTTTAGGTTTTTCAGGTTTTCATTCGTTTTTTCAAACTTTTTCGTTAGTTTTCAAGTACGGAAATTGAATAAAGTAATCAAATGTAAAATAGCATTGCATATAGACTGTATAAATTAAAGATTAATCCTTATTACAAGTTACAAAAGATATTCCATCAAGAGCAGTGAGTGATTTCCTTGTAATTTGTTGTTTGATTAACATAAAAAATACAGACAGCAGGAATATTAGGCTGCTGTCCCTTTAAGACATAATACACAGATTCAGTAGGCTGATACTGTTACATATGCCTTTCCTTTCTCGACCGTATAAGTTCACTAAAGGCATAGCAGACTATGTCTGCTACGATACTCATCAGGACGGGCATGTTGACATAATTTTTATGTAAGCAAGACTTGAAAGAGAACTCAATATTTGTGTGCTGTCTGAGATGTGAATGTTTAAATTGGCAGAGCTTAAATAAGTTTAGTTTAAACACAGATAGCAATGTGTGCTGTTCAGCTCTCACCTGCGCTCATGCACTATCAACACCTGGGTGATGACGTCGGTGTAAATGACTGGTCATGTTCAAGCAAACGGCACTCCAATTGAACAAAGTTTACAAAGAGTAAATTATGATAATTTTTTTGATCATCGCTGTTGTAATGTATTATTGGGGAGCCAGTATGTGCATCCATCAACAGAAACATACATATGCAGAACTGTCTGTTTTAAGCGTTGTTTTTTTCAACAAACCATAAAATAGATGCGTCATCAGATTTGAGATGTACCGCGTTGCAAGTGCGTCCCGAACCGTGGGTGAAGAACGGTACGGTTAGATGATTTTTTTACCGAGAACCGTTACACCCCTAATACAGTACATATAAGGCAGTGGTTTACCCAGTTTCAGCTAGGATAATGGCTGTCACTTATTTTTTCAGTGCCTGTTGGGGTTTGGTGGACTTGCCTGCTGCTGGCTTGTCAATATATAGGTTTTACTGTTACCAGTGCTCGAAGTGGGAAAGAAATAAGTGCCAGTACTCCCGAGGATGGGGGTTTGGGGGTCTTCCTCGGTTGAAATCGCGTTCAGGGTGAGAGGCTACTCACTGCAGAGCCATGGATGGACTGTGATGTCCAGCTCCTCCTCTCTGGACATCCAGCGCTCCCCCTTTCTAGATTTAAAATTGGGCATAATTAGTGGAGCTAGAAGGTCCAACCACTCCATATCCCCACCCATAACTCTATCCCTCCACCCATTAGATCCACAGAGGTGGAGCCGGACTAGATTAAGCTAAACCCATGACGTCCAGACGTCCAGGCTCTGCATTGAGCACCACTTGTTCCAGGGAGTCCTCCTTGGTTGAAAGTATCAGCAACTTGTGAGAAGTGCTGGTACGCAAGAAAAAGTGAGGGTACGCTACAGATTAAAATATAGAAGTGCCCACTTCAAGCACTGACTTTACCTGAATATAGAATTTGTTGGGTACCATTTATGCCAGAGTAACACAATCCATGTGATAACATAGCTATACCATAGTACATGGTGTTTATTTATAAAAAGATAAGGATTTTAACATGCCTTACACTTGCACATTACAATGTGATGAATATAATGAGCGGGTTACAAACCCTAGCATAACTCTAGAGTTCAGGAATGGAGGCGGTACAGGGGGTGGGACTGTGGTTCAGGACCAGAATCTAGCACCAATACAAGAGCCAGGGCAGAGCCAAAGACCAGGAGTCATATCCGAACCAGACAAACAAGGAGCCAAGGCAGAGCTGAAGGCCACGGTGGAGCCAGCAGGACTATCCTCCTTGTTTGTCCCCGAGGTACTGATCAAGTGGAGCCAGAGGACCGAAAGGTCATTAAAACATTCTGAGGACAAAAAACCTAGGTGAAGACGAAGGGATGCAGAGCCAAAGTGAGCCAAAGTGGAAGACCAAGGCAAAATCATTGGGAGCGAGGACAAAGGCAGAGCTGGCGAGAAGGAGGAGCTCAGTGCAGCCAAAGGGGTGGAGGGTGACGTGTAGCCGAGATCCTGTATATGTGTGGCGGTACAAGAGCAATGACTGACCAAGGTGGTCAAGGGACCCCAATGGAGTCGCAGGGATTTCAGACCACGGCAGAGTCGAGGGACCCGCGAGCCACGGTGGAGCCGGCAGAACAAAGGACCAAGGAGGAGTGATGGACCCTGAACTGAAGTGGAGCCAAATAGTTATAAGTCTGAGTTTATCGACCACCGGAGGCTGGGCAGACCCAATGACCGTGGTTTAGCCGGTGAGGCCAGAGGGTCACCGTGATTTTGCCAAGTAAGACATGTGTTAAGGTTAGCTAACTTTAACTTGACTTGATTTAGGGTTAGGAACAACATTTCTGTCCGAAAATCTTTGTCTTAACCCTATCCCTAACCCTACCCATAAGTTATTCCTAAAATCAGAGGGAAATGATAGGTGAATTACACTGACATGGGAGAAAAAAAAAAAAGAACTGAACACGCAACATCCATGGGAGGACAATGAACAACCGACAAGGAACAAGAGAAACACTGGGGTATATAAAGGCAGAACCAAACGAAGGAACAAGACACACCTGCAATCAATGACAGGGCAATCAGGCAGGAAAACTACAACATGACTACAAATACATAGGAAACCGGAACAGACAGAACTACAAAATAAGAGCGATGAACAAAACCATAGCAAATCAACCAAAATCATAATGGGAAGAAAACATCCCTTATGTAATATATGTGTAACATTCCAGCAGGGAAGATGAAGGGAGAGTTGAGGAAGACATCTTTGAACCAGTTTTCATTCTAATAAACACAATATTCCACACGGTGATGGAGAACACAAATGCAACAGAAACAGCTTAGCACATAAACAAAGAGCATCAGAAAATGAGGTCACTAAATACACAAAGGAATAGTTGGATTTTTACTTTCTAGGGGATTTCTAGGGATTCCAATTATAACATGTTTTAATGAATTTTGTCATTCTAATTTTCTTATTCATTGACTTGATTGTGATGTGATTGTAGCCATTGCTTTGTCAATATACATACTGTATTTACAAGATACAGTTTAAATATGCAATAAATGTGGGTTTCTAAGAGCACTGTTCCAAATTTGTTCTGCTTTGAATTATGTAATTTGACGCTCCACAATTTCATCATGTGGTCCCGGTTTGAAAGGGCATGATGCTGACTAAACTGGGTCCTTAAGCTTGACTGGAGACTTTTCTTGTAATAGTCTGGGAATTTAAATTGTGCAAATGTAATTATCTTCAAATTTTCTTTTTTCATGTAACTCATTTTCAATTTCTGAAATATATGCTCAAATAAAGGTTATAAATGTTTTTTTTTCTTCTGACATTAGGGTTTGCTGGCACTCCTGGTTACCTGTCCCCTGAAGTCTTACGGAAGGACCCCTATGGAAAAGCTGTGGACCTGTGGGCATGTGGTTAGTGTCTCATATTTTTGCATCAAACACTGAAAGGATGCATGATCCGTCCTTCGAATGAGACGTTAAACCGAGGTCCTGAGTCTCTGTGGTCATTCAAAATCCCATGACACTTCTCGTAAAGAGTAGGGGTGTAACCCCGGTGTCCTGGCCAAATTCCCTCCATTGGCCTTGGCCAATCACGGCCTCCTAATAATCCCCATCCACTGCAGTATGGTACTATAGCATCCATAGATGCTAGTACTATTGAGTGTTGCATTGCAATGCTGCATTCGCTTTGACGTGTTTATGACGTGTTTAATCTTTGAAGGTCTAAATGCAGCGAAGCTGAATGTCTTTTGCCACACTGTAAAAAATCACATGACTTACAGTATGAGTGTTAAGGTGTGCTTTTGTGCATGGTTGTACAGTACCCTATACTTCACAAATATTACAGAAAAGTTGTTCCAATAATTGTTCTGAAATTTAATGATTTAGTTATTTTATACCGCCTGAGCTTTCCTTTATTCTGTGCTTTTATTCACACAGATCACAGATAGCCCTGGGAAAACCAAATTACACCACAAAAGTGATGGCTAATGTGGCAAATTCCACTCTTTTTATTTTGTGTTTTCCTGAGAGTTCATTTCACTGTCTTTCCAGATAGTGAGTAGCTCTTTGGTCTCTGTATCGCTCTAATCCATGAAAATTCTTACAAAAATGAATCGCGTTTAATGGCCAATTTATCGCACTTAAAAAATGAGACCTTCCCCTCGACTTCCTAGGATGCCTATGCAAGTCTCTAGACTGAATTTTATATGAAGGACTCAGGATGTTTCTCTTTATGCACGCTTCCGAGAGCCTTGCCTTTTTGCCTCTCTCTTCCGCTCTCTACAGCGACAACCGTGTGCAACACTAGCTAACGTTAGCTTAGAGACGGAGCCCATTAACGTCTTCAACAGGCGGCCGGGTCCCTGCACAACTCAGACTCCAACATAGACTCTTTACTCTGCTGATTTACCACAACAGCAAACATAATGTTAACGGTAACCTATAATGATTTAGCGAGGTCAACTACAATGACACATGAAACGAATGCTTATACAATGTTCAGGATAATGCCAAAGAGCCTATAATATAAATGTGTCATGCAAAAAAAAAAGAGGAAAAACTCTAAGCTAAGGTCCTGCATAGCCAGATCTATCTCCACACTTTGTTTTAGCCCTGTTCCAGCACTGCAGAGTCAAATATAGTCTATAATCAAACTTTTTAGATATATTTTATTTTTAAGAGTGTATGCATGGATGAATCATTCACAATTATAATAATATTATACGCTATTCTATGAATATGCAAATGAGCCCCGCCTCCACTCACTCGCTCAGCTCAGAGATCCACTGGTTGACGATCACACGTTGATCTGATTGGTTACAAGGTAGTTTGTGACGTCAGAAACACCAGCGATTTCAAAGCGTGTTTTTGAGACTGTCTTTGGTTCACTGCAGTTTTAAGGAGGAAATACTCAGCAATGCTGTCGACTTATGAACTTACACATGGTTTGTCTTAAAGCATATTAAAAACACCACATAGTTTTAACAACATTTAAAGCTGTGTTTTCACCACAGGGGGACTTTAAGATGTTAAATGCTCAAAAAGTACATACAACTTGAGACACATAGTCAAAAATAAAAGTCTCTCCTTATACCTTGTATTAAGTGCCTTGCTCTATAGCATAGATTATATATATTGCATGGATTAAATCTTAAAGTTTATTAACATCCATCTTAATTTCTTCTTTAGGTGTGATTCTCTACATTCTGCTGGTTGGATACCCACCCTTCTGGGATGAAGACCAACATAGACTCTATCAGCAAATTAAAGCTGGCGCATATGATGTCAGTGAAAGCGTCCTTCATATAGTGTTGATGATAATGCCAGAAGATATGATGTGTGTCTGATTCATACTTGTTGCACCCACAGTTTCCTTCACCTGAGTGGGACACGGTCACTCCTGAGGCAAAAGATCTTATTAATAAGATGCTGACCATCAACCCAGCTAAACGCATCACTGCTGCGGAGGTGCTCAAGCACCCGTGGATCTCAGTGAGTTCATGACTGTCCATCAGGACTGTACAACATACATGCATCTTTTATTGCAACTTGAGAAAAATGCCTCATTAATGCATTCACGTATTATTACATTTGACCATTTATATACAGGTTAATTTAGCCAGCAAAGCAATTAATGAATTGACAAAGGTCCAAAGGGAATGTTTATTGGATGATTAATTCAAAGGTATTTTATCATGTTGAGATTACATGTTCTGGAAACGGCTCTACCTATCCTCTTGTTTTACCGTGCCTCTTTTTCCCTTTAGCATCGCTCCACTGTTGCATCTTGCATGCATAGACAGGAGACTGTTGAATGTTTGAAGAAGTTCAACGCCAGAAGGAAGCTTAAGGTAAGTTTACATAAGGCTGCGAGAAGCTCTCGTACTGTGAGATCGCATTGACTCTGTTTAGAATGATAAGAAGGATGTAAAGATCTGGGCTGGTACCCAAAAAGTTGCATGTTTGAACCCCACAACACTCTTCAGAAAATTGGTTCTTAACAGTACCAAATTAGGGTTCTTTGGCTTGTATTTTGGCTTTAATTTGCTGAACTTGGCAGAACTCTTTTTATAAGGTTCCATAAAGAACCATGCTTAAAAATTTTTTTTTTAAAATAAAGAACCATGCTTTGAAAATGCTTAATGGTGTTATAAATAACATTTTCAACAATATTTATTTTCATTAATATTAGTATCTTGATATTATTAATATTACTATTATCAATATTATTTGTATATATTAATAAAGAATGAAGGAATAAAGAACCCTAAACTCTAACGCAAAGAACCATTTCAGCATATAAAGGGTTCTTCATGATGATACGGATCTAAATAGAATTGTTACTACATGTAAAGAACCTTTAAAGAATCATCTTTTTTTTGAGTGAAGGGTTGTTCCATCAACTATAAACATTATTCCACTTTAATACATGTTGGGTGAAAACCAGGCAATTCGGAATCCTTAACAGTTCCAAATGGAATTCCAAAAAAGACATTTGAATTCCAAATCAGTGTCTAGCAGAGGTAGCATACAAGATGCAGCATTTTAAAGTCCGAAGTACAAATACAAATAAAATAAAAAAATTACCTGAAAAATAAAGTTTGTCTAGTTTGGCTTGACAAATCCCGGACAGTAACATGTGGATTCCACGCATACCAGATGTGGGCCGGATCTAGGCTACTATGTTACTGTCTGTGATCTTGTTTGAAAGTTTTACGAAAAAAAAAGAAATTTTAAAAGCCAATTCCGTTTAAATTCCTAGTTAATTTTGCACACTGTAACTCTGATAACAAAACTCCACTGTTACTGAGGAACGTTTGCTAAAAGATCCTGTGTTTTTGCCTTCAGGGAGCTATTCTCACTACTATGCTGGCCACCAGAAACTTCTCAGGTGACTCGAAATATTATATTTCTGTTATCTACTGTTTTTGTTTCTGCCGTGTGTGAAATGAGTGTGTATGAGTATGTCATGATCAGGAACCACACTGGAACTGTTTTGATTCACGTTGCAATGAAGGTTTGTAGGAAATCTTGTTGTGTTTGTGGCCCTTTACTGAAAGATGGCTGATGCTTATGAGTCTGGCCATTTGCAAGCATTTGGAAAATTGAACAAACATTGGCATATCTGTCCAAGCCATGTCATCTTATCAAACACAGTCCAAGAACTGGCCAAGTGATGAAACACACAGCAGTCCAGACTAACTATCCAAACATGCTCAACAATGGTGCCTAATGTCCAAGATCATAGTAGAAAGAAACTTGCATTTCTAATACAGTGAAGGAATTGTGCAGAGTCAAGACACCTTTATTTATATAGCGCTATATACAATACAGATTGTTTCAAAGCAGCTTTACAGTGATAAACAAGAAAATAATGATTCAACGATGCACACAGAGTTCAGCTCTAAAAAGAAAATAGTGTCACTGTCATACAGTCATGTGAAAAACAAAGTACACCCTTTTTAATTCTATGGTTTTACATATCTGAGGACATCATAAAAAATCATTTTGTTGTTAGCAGGTCTTAAAATTTATATTAAATATTTAACCAAAAATTATGTTTTGACAATTTAGTCGAATAAGTGAATAACTGATGACAGACAAGGCACAATCCCAGTCAAAGAGATTCATCTGAACGGTACATTTATTCAATGACATAAATAAAGGCATATGAATATATAAATATTTAATTGCTCATATTTTAATTTATTTAAGTCATAATAGCAACACAGTGAATTGAAATTAAATTATAACACTCAATTAGCTTATAGGTTTTAATGAATGTCTTGAATGTACATCTAACTAAATTCAATGGAATTATTGAATAACAACCCCAGTAATTACAATAAGTGTTGAATAAAGGATAAAAACACTAATAACAGTGAGCTACTGTGCCAGTTTTGGGCATCTTACCCCAAGCTTTGCTTTCATCTTTTCCCTTCAAAATGAAAACAATATTATCCCTCATTAACAAACAGACACAAAAACCTTTGATATTCAACATAATAAAATGTCATAGATTTTCCAGAGACACAAAATTAGATAAGATAATAGTGTTACGACTGACTAAATCTCAAACAATTTTGCTATTCAGAGGAAATGAATGAAGGAGTTATCTTGACCTACTGTATATAGAGTCTGATTAATGAATGGGAAACCCTTGTGAGACTCAAAGTTTCAAACACTCAATACACAGATGACCTCTGGTGGTGAGATGACGGGAAAACGGCTATGGCTCATAATGTATCTAGATGAAGCTATAACAATTTTACTATACACGTCTTTCTGTCTAAACTGTGATTCTGCTAGACAGATGAAAAATGTTGTATTAAATGAATGTTAGTTTATTTCCAGTTGAGTGGTTGCAGCAGTCCTACAATATGTGCATGATGGGACGACTGATCCAATGCCTGTTCACTGAGAGTTAACTTATTGCTTCAGGCATAGTCCTTCACCACCGGCATGACCTCACAAACCCAGCATCTGTAATCCTCTCGCCATATGTAAACCCAAATATGGGACCCTGGCGAAGGCCAGTTTGCAGATGTTGGGGTTTGAATGACAAGAAGTTTTTCTTTAGATACATTCTCAATTTTTCAGGTGTAAGTGCACAGTCATATTAGTCAAACGTCAACATTTTGCAGGGAAAATAGTCCCATTGTCCATAGTGAAGAATTGCTTATTCAGATGTCACTTCCTAACTAATCGCACTGAATTTACATGGTCAGAGTTCAACCATCTTGAATCCGATGGGAAATCCATGCAGGGCCATTTTTGGCCTCAGGTGTCCCTTTCTATTTGAGATGACTGAATTGCACCCACAGAATTTTGCCACACAAAGGTATATGTGAGCGCACCTTAAAGTCACAATCACCTGAAATTAATTCATTTTAAGTCACTTTGTTGTAATGTGAAGTTGCATTTATTAAATTTTTTATTTATGTGGACAGGCATGTCCATTAAACATGTTTTCAAATAGTAGGAGATCATGGGGTGAAGCAGAACCTGATTTCACTGTTTTCACTGATTTCAACATCTTTGTCGATCCCTGAACAACATTTCAAACAACCAATCAGATTTGAGGGACACGTTTATAGTTCATGTCAAGTTTAAGTTGAAAACCAGGGTTATTTGCTTCTACATCATCTATCATTTCCCTCTGATTTTAGGAATAACTGGTTCAGGGGTAGGGATAGGGTTAGGATTGAATTTTCCAAAAGGAATGTTGTTCCAGGATCAACCAAATGAACTCTAGAGTGAACATGTAGTAGATGCCACAGATGCAGGGGCGCCACGACACCTTAATCCGATCCAGTCTGAGAATTATTTTCTTTTTTAAGTATTCTGTTCCTTGTGGGAGTGTATGTCATGTGGGTGAGGGTCTGTAAAAGGTCAGCTATATCTAAACTAAAATAGATAGCTCCACCTGTTCAAGTTTAGCAGCCGTAGCTTTTGCATAGGCTATTCTATCACTCCCAAACACTCTTGATCATTCATCACATTCGGTCTATTTTTACCCAGAGCGCTCATTCTCCACTACTTAAGATAATGTTCAGTGGAAACATACTGGCTTGAGTCAGCAGTGCATTTTTAGTGTTTAGTACCTCTGTCTGTTATTCAATGTGAACTTTTAAACTGAGATGTAGGTCAAGCATGACCAAGACTGATAATTCTAGTTTCCTATAGAAGGTGAGAAAATACCCATCCAATAATAGTTTCAATAAAAGTCTGACTAATTTCAGCTATCACGAATCTTCCATTTTTGGACTATATCTTGAGTGATTTACTAAATTATTCTCAAATGTATTTTGATTTTTGAATTAGATGGGTTTAACATTTCGTATTCACTCACTGTTCCTAATTATTTGTGTGTTTTGAGCAGCCATTAAAAGTGAGCAGGTCCTGGAGTGTGGGAGTGTGTGATTATGTATGCTGGAAACTCCCAGCTCCTATTTTAAAAAGTCAACAGATCTCCAGAGCCAAACTTGAGTTGGAGAACAGAGCAGAGCAGTGCTATCATGCCTCTCACTATGCTTTTCTGGGCTTTTGTGCCCTTTCTTATAGCAATTTCACTCTTTTTCTTTGTCTCTTCAGGAGGAAAGAGTGGCGTCAGCAAGAAAACAGATGGTGTGAAGGTAGGGTGGAAATCAGATTTAAGCCTATAATTTACACAATGGATAACTTATGTTATTATATTTTTTTATGTTATGTTATATTATATCATAGACAACAGTTCACTTCACTTTTGACTGTTTTTGTGTGTTTGTGAGCGAGTCGTTGAATCATTCACATAACCGATTTATTGAAAACACACAGGAACAAAACATTACAGCTGATTTTGGAAAAGCTTTACTTGCAAAATTTTTTGGCCATATCATATCCCAGACAGCAACATAGTGTCAGCCCAGATCTGGTACATGTGCATTCAACGCGTACCAGATGTGGGCCGGATCTGGGCCGACACTATGTTGGTGTGTGAGATTAAAGTCCTGTCCTCCAATTCTTTGTCTGACAGCACCATACATCCACTTTGCACCTCCTCTCATCCTGTTAGCGAAGGTAAACTGGTTTGTTAAATGATTTTTGCCTTTAATTGAGATTGTGGCAGCTCTTGATGCCACTGCCACTGAAGAAAGATTGGTATTTTTGCTCGCTACACAGGCACAAGGACTTAATCTGTGCCACTACCTCCCTTGTATATTGCCCAGCTGTCTTGAAATTGAGTCCATTGTTCCTTTTTTTCAGTGTTTGAGAAAGCCTAAATATTTTGCAAAACATTCCAATTCCAATGTACAATGAAGTGAGATAGCAAACCTTACAGTGGATCTGCTCATAACAGGACAATAGCAATAGGTATAACTATGGCACAATAAGTATAGCACATTTACAATACAATACAATAACTTTGGCAAATGAAGTGGGGAAATGCATGTTAGAATATTGCTCATCGTTAACTTGTAGTGGCCCTATGTACAATATGTGCAATTGAAGTATGTCCATTCAAAGTGCAGTTGAGAGTTTAAAAGCCAGTGTTTGACAGAATTTAGTTCTTGTATGGCTCTGGGGTAGAAACTGTTCTCGAGTCTGTATGTCCGTGATACTCTGTACCTGAAACGCCTACCAGAGGGCAGCCGGACAAACGGATCCATGGTCATGGTGGAATGATATGTTAGGATTCAGTATGGTATCTGCTCTACTTAGAAAACGAGATCTGAATAAGTCTTCCAGTCAGGAAAGTGGGCATCTGATGATCTGTACTGATGACCCTCTGGAGGGCTCTCCTGTCCGCTGCTGAGCAGTTGTCATACCAAACAGGAGATGCAGTACGTCAGCACAATGATAGAAGGATACCAGCCGTTTTTCCCTGCAGTGGAGTCTCTGGCTGTGCCTTCTTCACTACTGCGGTGGTGTTGGTAGCCCAGGAGAGATCTGCGGAGATATGTATGCTCAGAAACCTGAAAGCAGGGACCAATTCCACAGTCCCTGTTAATATATAAAGGCTTGAGAACTGCACTGCTATTCTAGAATTTTATTATGAGTTCTTTTGTTTTTAAAGAGTTCAATATGAGACTATACCACACTGCCAATCTTTGAACTCCATCCCTATAAGCTGTCTCGTCTTCTCCTGAGATAAGTCCAACAACAGTTGTGTCATCTGTAAACTTAATAATTGTGTTTGTGGGATGGGTGGGGACACAGTTATGAGTGTAGAGAGCATAGAGAAGGGGGCTCAGCACATAGCCCTGTGGGGTGCCCATGCTGAGTGTGAGGTCCTAGTCTAACAGTCTGAGGGCGATTTGTCAAAAAGTCATTGACCTCCATGACAAATGGATTGGGAAAAACCCAAGGCATCAAGTTTGGTGGCTAATCTGCCTGGAATGATCATTGACATAAAGGCCCTAGATCACTTGAATCTGGATAGCTGCAGATTGCATTTATATTTACATCTTAAAGTGGTGCTTACAGTGGTTTTATGTTGCCCAGTACAAAGGAGACTTTAATAAAGCATGAAAGACGCACATATCTCTAAATAATATTTTATCAAAAATCTTTTTTTTCATGAGTCCCACCCTTAAAGCTACCCCACATTTTTTATTTACATCCAAAATTCAACCTCAGAAGGAACTAGAGTTGTCAAAAGTAAAGACTTCGGTACTAAGTCGGTAATGGAATTTTAAAAATGTGACCTACCAGCATTTCCCTCTGGCATTTTGAGCACTGTTGAATGGATTCTTAAACACCTCTGATTGGCCATTGTGTTCACGTGCTCAACCTATATGTCTCTGATTGGCAACAATGATAAATGCTTCGAAAAATGTTATGCCCTTCATCGAGCACTTACACAGTTACACACGGGAGCGTTTGAAAGCGGCGTCTATATGCGGATCCGTCGATCAGCGGATATATTAGGGATCTGCTGATAGATGCCTGCTTTTACATGCTCCCGTGTGTTACTATGTAAGCGCTAGGTGAAGATTGTTGATCATTGTAGCCAATCAGAGACATATATGTTGAGCACCTGAACACAATGGCCAATCAGAGGTGTTTAAGAATCTTTTCAACTGCACTCAAAATGCTAGAGGGAAATGCTGGTATGTCACATTTTTAAATTTCAGTACCGACTTGATGCCAAAGTCTGTACTTTTTGACAACTCTAGAAGACACCATGAAATACACCATTTACAGTGCAGCTGAAGAGCCCACACCAGCCACGAACCCCCTTAGCTAGAGGCAGAGGCCATTTCCGTTCCAGAGTCAGCGCTCATTGAACTGTCCTCCCAGGAGTTAGTTCCCACCCTGAAACCCACCCTAAAACCTACCCTAAATGTGTTCCTTCTCCACTGGAACCATCCGGCTTGTGACTTCCTGGTCCTTCCTCCTCCACTGGTTCCTTCCAGTTCCCTAAGCTCCACCTCAGCCCTCCAATCCCATGGTTTCACCTTGACCAATCGATTCCTTGGCTCCACCTTGACCAATCGATCCCTTGGCTCCACCTTGACCAATCGATCCCTTGGCTCCACCTTGACCAAGCGATCCATCGGCTCCACCTTGACCAATCGATCCCTTGGCTCCAGCTTGACCAATCGATCCCTTGTCTCCACCTTGGCTCATCAATTCCTCGGGTCCACCATTGGTCTGTCATGCCTCCGGCTACTCCATGGTTACTTCTTTTGCCTGCGCCACTATGGGCGTCCTTAGACCTTCCTATCCCTCCCTCTTCCAGAAATCCATTATCACTTGCAGTATTGCAATGGTTCATGCTAAATGAAATAAAATAATAATAAAATAAAATAAATAAATCCATCATATCTACTTACACAGGCTTCTCCTTTCAATACAAATTTTGTGCCATATTCCAACTATTCTAAAACCATAGGGTTGCTGTCATGTATGGAACAGACTGAAATATACATCATTAGTTACTGAAAATTTGGACTCAATGGCCAGTATTGGTAATTTCACCTGTAATATCACTACAGTGATATTACCTGCTGTAGACTATTTCATATTTTGCAAAAGTATATACTGAAACAAGTTTTTGATGAAAGAAGGTAGGTTAGCACTACAGATACTCCTACGAGGCAAGCATTATAAGCCAAGGAATAGACACAAAAAAGAGGAGGACTGTTTTGGACTTTGGTCACATATTCACGACTGTACCTCTTCATCTCCCTCTGTCGATTCAGTGTTTGTTCCTGTCTAACCTCTTCTCATTTCTCTTCTAGAAAAGGAAGTCCAGTTCCAGCACCCAGCTGATGGTGAGTGTGAAACAGGCTCCGTCCTGTTGACAATCTGCCACAACTGGCAACTTTTAAAGGCAACCTAACTATGAGCAAAACTTGGCTGCCATGGAGCTGGACTTTCTTTTTGCTGATGTTGATGTTACATCACATCTGTAAAGTTGATGCAAATCTGACACATTCATTATTGCAGGACTGATGTCAAGTCAGCAGCTTGACACCTCTGATTTTCACTAACTCTTTCTTTCTTGAAGTCACAGAGAAAGCAGCTGGTCAACTATGATATTGCATTATATGACCCTGACTTTGAAATTAACAATAAAACCCTGCATCCTATCCTTTCTAGGAATCATCAGAGAGTACCAACACCACAATTGAAGATGAGGATACTAGAGGTGAGATTATCTTTCTATCCATCCATCCGTATATGCATCTATCCATCCATCATCCATCCATCCGTGTATCCATCTATCCATCTGTTTATCCATCCATCCATCCATCCATCCATCCATCCATCCATCTGTAGCCTATATCCATCCATTCATCTATCTATCCATCCACCCCTCTATTCATCCATCCATTCGTATATCCATCCATCTATCCATCCATCTGTATATCTATCCATCCATCCATCCATCTGTATATCTATCCATCCATCCATCCTTCCGTATATCCATCTATCCATCCATCTATCCGTATATATCCATCCATCCATCTGTATATCCATCCATCCATCTGTATATCCATCCAGCCATCTGTATATCCATCCATCCACCCAGATGGAGTAAATTATAGGGCAATTCTAGAGGAAAACCTGCTTTAAGACTGAACCTGAATGTCTTAAAACAGTCATGCCTAGGCTTCTGTCCCATTAAGAATATATGGCAAGACTTGAAAACTACCTGACAGAACTTCAGCAATTTTCATTAGAATAAGAAAAGATATACTCATAGCAGAGTGTAAATAGCAGATGCTTAGTGCAAATAGTTGTAATTTCTTTGCACTAACTGCAAATAGTGTTAAATATATTTTATACTTAGAGCAAATTGTGGCAGATACTGTTTACACTTCTGTGTAATGTAGCACATTATTAAAACAATACGCAATAATAACAAGAATACATCCAGTGTATATTTATTTAAATCTTAAACGGATACTGTTTTATTGGGAAGTTGAAAAGAAATATCTTTGCACATTAAACTGGGCTAAGAGTGTCCTGTTTTTCAACATCCCAAAACATTACAAGCAAATGAGACATAAAGTGAGAAATCAGATTTTCCAGTTTTGCTACCATGCACCAAAAATGTCTTGTTTTGAAATGAGCCCCATCCTGACTTCATGATGCGGTTCTCATTTGCATACACCCGTCCATTAAACACACATCATCATTGTGGTGATAGAATACTTACAGGTCCACGAACACTGAAAATGGCTGAAAATGACTGTAGAACCCTGTGCTCAACTAAAACATGAATCATTATGCATTAGGTGTAAATAGCCTCTGCCATCATGTAATCTGTTCTCAGCTGTGCTCACACACTGGTAAACTGTTTTATTATCATTTTAGCAAATCGTGCTAATATATTCATAAAACTTTTATCTTAATTTTGAATTCTCAGTTTTGCAAACTGTACCCACAAATGTGTAGCCTTTCCTCTCATATTAGCATGAACACACATGAACTCAATGACATTAGGTCTGATTATTCATAGATGCATTTTTAATTCTGATAGGTAACACTTTACTCCGATGGTCCAGACATTCTACTAACTATAAGTAACTTTGCAAATACATGTCAACTCATTCTACTGACACCTAACAGTCTACTAACACTCTAACGAGAGACGGTTGAACATGTATTTGATGAGTTACTTAGTAGTTAGCAGAATGTCTAAAGTGGACCATCGCAAATAAAGTGTAACCTTCTGATGTCACTTTTATTGACCATTATTGGTTATGCATTCATTTATTAATCAGGTACTTTTATCAAAAACCACCTTTTAAATATTTAACTTTCTCCTTTGCAGTGAGGAAGCAAGAAATCATCAAAGTAACTGAGCAACTCATTGAAGCCATCAGCAATGGAGACTTTGAGAATTACACGTGAGTTTGGGCAACATTTGTTTTTCATCCAGTACTTCAACATTTGCATTTGCTAATTATTAAATATGAATGTACTGTATGGATTACATGGAGACTGGGGACAGTTGTAACACTTTTCTTAATGTCTGTATTAAAGGCCTGTTCACACCAAGGATGATAACTATAACAATAACGGTAGCACTTTATTTTAAAGTCCTGTTCCGCATTTACATACTATGTACTTGTTATAGCAATTACAATAACTGGGTAACTAATAACTAGGTACTAACCCTGAACCTACCCCTAAACCTAACCTTAACCCATGTAGTTACCTTATATTACCAGTACTTTCTTGGGTAAATACACTGGAAGTACATGTACTGTAAAACAAAGTGTAATCACAATAACTATAAAGCTCAATGAATCATTGACAGCCAATCAGAATCCACCTGAAAAATCCCCAGCATTTAAAGTCAAACTTTCTCCTGACACCTTTAAACTGGACCATTTGTGCATCCGTATAGATTTGATTGGAAAAATTAATTCAGGAGAATTTGTCAGGTGTGGCCTCAAGATGAAATTGAGTAAGAACTTGACAAAATATGTAGGAGTAGTAGCATAAAATATTTTTTGTTTCGTCAATTGTTGATTGTTAGTCAATTTGCCTTTCCCCAAATTCTCCGGTGTTTTTGGAGCGCAGTGCCGAGGATGTGCACCAAGTTTCATTTCAGCACATCAAAGCGTTAAAAATATGTTGAAATTGCAAATGGCGAATAGACAAAATTGCCGAGGTATTGATATCACCTGATTCAGCACGATCCAAGGAATGCTTTGGGCCTTTGTAACTTTAGGACAAACTCTCTCTTGAACAGTAGGTGGCGCTGTACTAAAACTCAGAATATCTTCCATGGTGCCAATGATGCCAAGATACAAGTGTTACCAAGATACTGCCTCAATACCTGTCAGCTACATAAAAAATGCCTTCCTGAAATGGTTTTAAAGACTGCCTGAGAGTGAGTTAAGCAGAATACAGTGATCCACAGTATCAATTGGTCTAAAATTGTTGTGGACATAAGGATATTGTGCATTTATGGTCAGTTAAAATGTACCCGTTGTGTAGAATTGGTTAAGTGTGTATAGTTTGTATTATATGCATGCAAAAAATGCAAAAAAAAAATGCATATCAGATGCATGTAAAAGGTCATTTCTGCGTATAAATTTAGAGCACGCAAACTGAAAGCATGAACTTGTGCTATGGATACGCAGTACTTAGAGATTGGGCTCATTTAAACTTGTGTAACTTAATAAAAAAACTGTGATGTTAAAAAGCAGATGGCCTCCTGTCATGCTTATGAGAGAGTAAGTTATCGTTTCAGCGTTCCAGATGTTCTGGATCTCTTTTCCTGTCACAAGTTTCATAGGCTGGTTATAAAATGAAGTTTTAAAGAGCTCCACAACCAATAAATCAACGTCAAGAAGACTTTATTCAATATGATATATTATCTTATTAGTCGGCTGTGTCCGAGACATGCGAGCAGGACGATAATGGTTTAGCCAGTTAAACTATCAAATCACTTCAATTGCATATTTGAGCCACTGTTTGTGTTGTGAGTGATCCAGTAAGTGATGTTTGTGTGCAGGAAGATGTGTGACCCCAGCGTTACAGCGTTTGAGCCCGAGGCCCTGGGAAACCTGGTGGAGGGCCTGGACTTCCATCGCTTCTACTTTGAAAACTGTAAGATGAAACATATGCCTATATGACTATACAATAAATATATGAATCAAATGCAAATTTCCAAATAACTTCTTTATTGAACAAAGCTAATTGGTCAAAGGAGTATGTGGTGTTCAATTGTGACATCCAGACAATCATTCACAATATTTGGAATTAAAAATAAGAAAATATCCAGCATAGACAAAACTCTTTTGTATACTTCACATAGCCTACTACTGATTCAGATCCTCCAAGCATCTCTATCCATACAGTATGCAGCACCTCTCTAGAGATATTATATGAAAAAGGTGGTTTTGTTTGTTTGTTTCTGAACAGTGTGGTCAAAGAACAGCAAGCCAGTTCACACTACCATCCTGAACCCTCACATCCATCTGATCGGAGAGGACGCCGCCTGTATCGCCTACATTCGTATCACGCAGTATCTCGACACAAACGGGATGCCATGCACCGCTCAGTCAGAGGAGACGCGAATCTGGCATCGCAAAGACGGCAAGTGGCAGATAGTCCATTTCCATCGCTCAGGCTCTCCGTCTGCCATCACTAAATAAGAGAGTCAGGTAAGACGTGTCCAAATTCATTTATCATCGGAGCAAGGCATTGAAGGTGCAAAGGCACCGATTGTATTCTTGTTCATTTTCGTTGGCAACGAATATCAAAAAAAAAAAAAAATCTTTAAATCTCTGGTGCTCTTCGGTCATTTTTTAACCCCAAAATTTACTTCATCGGAATGGTACGAAACTTGGTAAAAGTTTTCACACCTGGTCTGTGAACACAAAAAAGAAAATCATGGAAATTATCGAAAATGAAATAGTCACGCTTGTATTGTTCGCCGTCAAAAATGAGCGCATTGGAAATTAATAGGATGCGAATTTAGTCTCGAATCTAGTAGAAAACGTTTGGTGCTGCGCCCAAACAAAATCAAATTTTTTTTAAGATATCAACCTCAAACTTTTCAGCAGGTTATGATCCAAACTTTTTTTAAACATAACTTTTTTTTTAAAGTTCACTTTTTTTTTTCTTCTTTTTTTTTTTTTACTTTAGCAATAATCTGCTAATTCAAGATTTCAAGATTTCCGACAGTTTTAATTGGAAATTTTCATTTTCAAGTCCACGGTCATAAAGTGAATGAATGGATTATAACTAGAGCATAAATATAATTTACTACCATTAAAAAAAAAATATATATATATATATATATATATTATCGAATTAAAATATAGTACATTCATTCAATTGAATTTTTTTTGACCACCACACAAAGAGGACCAAAGGGTTAAAAATCTTTATCCAGTTATAAAAAATAAGTTTCTCATAGTAGCCACCGAGTGAACGCACAGAGTAACGTTATGACATAACTTCCACACTCTCAAATGTATTTTTAGTATGATTGTTTTGACCAAGTAAAACAGCGCTGCGTTACCCCACAACTTTCATTCATCAAATAAAGTGACCTGTAAGAGTAGTAATTCAACACTCGCGGCTGTTTCATTAAAATAAAATAATGTGAACTTAAGTGATGAAATGTAACTGTAACAGAGTTCAGGGAAGGAGGCGGACGTTAAACGTAACTTTAATTGTAAAATAAACAAACAACAAAGTGAAAGGAGCGGCAGTGGCGACTGTGGCAAATATGCATAATAAAACAGTCAAATAAAATGACCACTGTAACATTAATAAAACTTTATTACATTAGATCACCCATCGGCTATGGAGGTGAAGACGACAAATCCCATGATTCCACGCTCATTCACGGCGTCATCAAGCTACGCCTGTTTTATTGTTTTGAAACGGCGACCTCTAGCAGCAAAACTTTGTTCAAAGTTCTCCAAGATGAAAATATTCGGATAATGTACAGATATTCGAAAAGTAAGAAAGCACAAATACTTCATTACTTTCTACACCGACTGCAAACATGGAAATGATTCAGACTTCTCATCACTATGGCAAGAGTTTGGGGCGGGACTATCTGCTTGGCTGACCAATGAAAGGAGGAGGGTGTGTTTGGGGAAACTGGTCATCATATATCAAATATATGTCGCTAATGGAGAAAAAAATATACTGAAAATATTGGTGAACAGACAATTAATTTTCTGAAGAGATCCATTCCAAATCAAACATGCCTGAAAAATATGAACAAAGTCTTCAGGATTACTTAGAAAAAGTTGTTCTGTGCGTAAGATCCTTAATAAAAGTGTACAAGCGCCCAAAAGCCAAAAATGGCGTTCGTGCGTACGCCAGAACCTGCGCAAGATTCCCTTTATAAGTCAGCGGAAGATTGTTCACATGCGTCTCCACCCCGAAATAACCATATGTGGAGCTTACATCGCCTCGTTTTAATATGCATATCCTCATTTGCATATCATTTGCATATGCATATTCATCCACGCAATACAATGTTTAACGGTACAAGACATTAGGAAAATATGAGATACGGATGTGCGTCACATTACATTGTTAAAAATCATTTAGTAGCCTTTCCTTGCCTTGTTTTTGAATGAATAAATCAAATAGTATAAAGTACATTTCAGTACATTAAAGTTTTTCTCAATCTTTTCCACTGGCCAAGTAGTATTTTTAATTGTTTTATATTTTTTATGGAAACAGATGCTATTATCACGGGCTAATCAATCCTCACTGTATTAAAACATTAAAGCACAGCAGGCCACAGGAAAAGTGTTCACAAGCAACGCATCCACTACAAATATCTATATTTATTTGAATATAAAAAATGTTGTAACTTCTTGCCTCAGTAATGATTTCATGTAATTTAGGTGATTAACTCCATTTATGACAATGGCATATGTAGTCCAAATGTGTTTGTCAGATGTAAAACATAGTTTAAATCATTATTTTATGTATTTAAACTGTTATTGTGAACATGTACTGTATTTATGATTAGGACTCATAATGAAGATTTAAAGTGGTTTTCCTTCATCTACTGTCAGTGATTTCTCAGATCACCATCGGTGTCGCGACACACATTTCATGCTGACCTGTTGAGCACCTTTGTTTAACAGTGGTCAGTGATACCAGTATGCCACATCAAATATTAAAACACATGAGCATAGTCTGAAATATACACGTACATTTATCAGCCAGTCATACAGCTGATCGAAGCAACAACAAAAAAACTAAAACAAAATAAACAAAAACCATAGGCTATTTTTATATTTTATCCTTAGCATATTCTCTCAATAGTCAATCTATAACAGACACCCATCAAAACGCAACACTAAATACGTGAAAACAAGAAGCTGCTGACTCGCAGAATGTAAAACGCACAAAGTTGATAAATATTAGCGATTTAGTAAATACATTAGACTAGCAAAAAAAAATTATTAACCAATAAACTAAAGAAAAATAAATCAAACTACGCCTTTTCTTCACCTGAATTAAACCGCGTCGGTCGCCGAAGTTAGTTTACACATTTATGACGAATTTGATGTATACAGCAACTTTTTAGTTGATTTGGCCATTCATAAAACCAGTAAATTTAAAGGCTTGTGATCCCATTTACGCCGAAGTCCATAATTCAAATTACAAATGAAGCCCCAGATCCGGTCCACATCTGGGACACGTGAACTCCACATGTACAAGATGTGGGCCGGATCTGGGCCGACACACGATGTTGCTGTCTGGGTTGTGGGTTACATTCATAACAATATTCTGGCTCCGTTGCAATTTGCATATTACTGACCTATCTCTCTATTTCTGTCTTAGTTGAAAACATCAAAGTTGCAGGATCACTCGCTTGAGGATGTACAAGCTCCGAGCTTCTCATCTTTTCCTTGAACTTCATTGGCTTTAGTGTCATCACATTCACATCAGCATTTATTCCTCATTGCTCAGAACACTTCTTTATGGATAAACTATGATCAAGCCACTTTGTGCTGTGTGGTATTAATTTTTTCAGTAGTTTGGGTATGTTTACAAAATTAGCCACCATGTTTCGACCATAACGTGCGCTTGGACAAATGAGATATTCGGGACAAAGATGGAGCAAGCACTACATTCCAAAAAGAGATCCTGTTTCCTGCGTTTTATGAAAAAGGACACGGGTATCTAGACATACTCTTTTTAATCGGTAAACATTTAGACATTCGTTTTTTTCGATCTCTCTCTCCTATGCCTGTATTAACACTCGATTGTAACAATCCCATGTACTATTTTAATTTATTGTTAAACAAAAACTTTGAGATATTTGAAATACCTTTAGAATTCCACATTATTAAGAATATTGTAATGAGTTTTTCACGTGAGTATCGACGGACAGCTTGTTCTCCAGAACTCTTTCTTCGGTGTATTAGTCAAGCACATTGAACAACAGTGAATTTCAGTAAACGTTTAGCCCTTGAAATCAAAGCTGCATCGATGGCGCAAAAAAAAAGAAGAAGAAACAATCCGCACTGCAAGAACTGATGGATCATCCAACGAACCGTCGCTGAAAGTGAAAGATGGAGCCGACGGTGGCGCTGTCCCGAGCTGCAGTGCATTGTGGGCCTACAGTATCTGCATGCGAGACCTTTTTTCTTTTCCTTGATGAAGTTCTTCCAGTAGAGCTGGTGTATTTGTTCTTCCTTTTGTATTTTAGGATTCAGGGATTTTTTCTTTTGACAACAAAAGGAAGTCTCTTGAAGTCATAAAAGCTTGATGTCTAGGCTTAACGTCTATTCAAATTCAATGGGAGAATGTTGTTAGAGAGAGAGAGAGCTTTCAATAATCGGTGTTGTTAACAATGAGGGAAGTGCTTATCTACCGATGTTGTTTTTAAAAACACTTGACAACAGAAGGCGTTAATCACTCACAAATGTGCTTTCATATTTATTAACAAGTGCAATGGAATCACAGTTATTAAAATGATTCAAGGAATAAGGTGGACATAGTGATGCTCAACGACCTATAGCGTTTTAACTTGTTGATATTGTATTCAGACTATTGGAGTATTGAATATCTGCTATTCAACTTAGTCTTTCTGTCTTATCTAAAAAAATTTGTAAGGTATATTAACACATTTTGCATCTTAAATGCACAGATTAATATATGTTTAGATTTATTAAACCATTTACGTTTTACTAGTAATACTGTATGAGCTGATTAGTCAGATTTGTCAAATATTGCTTAGTATTTATTTTGTAAAACACGAATATTAATGTGATGACTGTATGCATGATTTATTTTTTTTGTTATTTGATCTAAACAAGGTTGTATAGAAACGTTTGGCCATGGCTGTATAAAAACTGCTATTCATCAGGCTGGATTTTGTGTCATAATACCATGAACAGAAAACCAACCGCAATCTTCACAGTTCTTTAGTTAAATCTGTAACACATTTAGTCAATTGTTGCATATCCGGCAAAGATTCACTCGTGATATATGAACGATTGAATTATTGTTCAGTTGTCATTACAGAGCTGAAGTTTCTCAATGATTCCCTCTTTATTTACCTTCTCAGAAAGACACATTTGGAATTGAAAAATAAAATGCATGGAAAACAACGGTTCGTTGTAAACGGCTACTGGTGGCCTCTTTGATGTTTTTGTCTTCTCTATTGTTTCAGCACAGTTTATGAAAGGCATAACAGCATCTTTTCGACGTATATACTGTGTTTTGTTGAGGCATGCTGTTTCTATTGTCAAAAGTGGGTGGGTACGATAATTGTTTTCTGAGTAAAATGTACTTTTTGCAGTTTGGCTCTAATGCAACCGGGCTTATAAATAAAAGTGCTTTACAAAGTGTTGTAGTTGTCATTGCTTATTTGTTGTGAATTCTCTTTTGTTGGCAAGTTTTGAGGAGTGCATCTGGTAACACTTTATTTTAAGGGGATGTAGTTACACGTCATTACATGTACTTACTATAGTAATAACAGCAAATACAAGCAACTAACCGTTAACGTAACTCTATAGTAAGTACATGTAGTTAATTAATATTACTCAGTACTTATTTGAGTAAGTACAATGTAACTACTTCACCTTAAAATAAAAGAAGTGCATGTTAAGTCGGTATGATACGGCCTTTAACTATTTTAAGCTGTTACATTGTGTTACAGGACATTGTTACAGTGTAATTACACAAATAAGTACTGAGTAATATTAATTAACTACATATACTTACAATAGGGTTTGGATTAGGGTTAGTTGCATGTAATTATGTATAATTTATAGTTATTACTAAAGTAACTACATGTAACGTGTAACAAGGACACTAAAATAAAGTGTTACCATGTAGGGTTAGTTACATGTAACTATGCATCATTTACTGTTATTACAATAATAATTACATATAGCGTGTAACAAGGACACAAAAGTGTTACCATGTAAGGTTTGTTCCTTGTAATTATGCATTATTTACTGTTATTACTAAAGTAACTACATGTAACGTGTAACAAGGACACTAAAATAAAGTGTTACCATGTAAGGTTATGGTTAGTTACATGTAATTACGCATAATTTACTGTAATTTCAATAATAATAATTACATGTAACAAGGACACTAAAATAAAGTGTTACCATGTAAGGTTATGGTTAGTTACATGTAATTATGCATAATTTACTGGTTAGGGTTAGTTACATGTAATTATGCATAATTTACTGTAATTTCAATAATAATAATTACATGTAACAAGGACACTAAAAAAAAGTGTTACCATGTAAGGTTAGGGTTAGTTACATGTAATTATGCATAATTTACTGTTATTACAATAGTAACTACATGTAACGTGTAACAAGGACACTAAAATAAAGTGTTACCATGTAAGGTTTGTTCCTTATAATTATGCATAATTTACTGTTATTACTATATTAAGTACATGTAACGTGTAACTGACGTTAAAATTAAGTGTTACCGGAAACAGATATTGTGATAGTCTTATCTTCCCTGTTGTGATGCACATCCGAATGAAACTGTTTCCCAAAAATGACAAGACTTGATCAGGAACTAATAGGATCATTGTCATTTACTAATTATTACGTATTGTTTTAAATTATGTGCACGGATAAATCATTTCTAATCAACACTATTATAATAAGAATTGTTAATTTTGATTTCATAGTGATTTTATTGAAGCAATATGATGAAAAATTACAGTGGGCTATAGCCTACTGTAAATTATGTGGTATGTCTAATATTCTTAAAAGACTGTAACACCTGAATTAAATTTGAACAAAAAACAAAAAAATTTACAGACGACAACGTTGTCAAAACGATCCCCGAAAACGACTAAAAACGCTGTATTCTGCTGCCAGGCCAGTAGTTGGCGATGTCACTTTGTAAAGAAACCTATAGACTGAATACACATGACGTTTTCACAAAATGACGTTTTTGTAGTTTTTATGGGGACGTTACCGGTATCATTTTCAAAAAACTTTGAAACCCATTTTCAAAAGTTAGATTTTTCATTTTTCCGGAAACGCCATTGTCGTGTAAACAAACGGCCGAAGCACATAAAAAGTTCAGTTTTTATTTATGCCCCTGAGGGAGCAAGAAAAATGTGTTTTCCAAACATGCAGCACTGTAAACACAGGAACATCGAGTGCGTCTCAATGACCTCGCTAGCTCCCTAGGTGGTGAATCGGTGTATTTAGTGTACACTGGTAAGGACAGTATGGACCCTGAATCACTACACTGATAGTGATGGTAATGTAACTTGAAGTACATTATGATAAATACTTTGCTTGTTACATAGACCTGCAAAATTTGGGCCTTAAATTAATACTGGCATAAAGTTGCTTTGATGTTGGATGTTCGATATTCACAAATTTAGGGACTGTCTCTAAAGGTACATACGTATACAGGTTTCTGACTTAAATAGCATTTGAAGAGAAAGACTTTCAGTCATAAAACCAACTGTAAAGTGTTCATGTAGGGGTCAGGCATGATACACACCTTTTAAATGTTTTATATTTATTAAAATAAACTGTCAAATCATGTGTATATATTGCTGTTTTTCACTACTGTATATGATCATACACAAAATATACAATAATTAAAAGCTTGATAGCATTTGACGAGAATGACTTACAGTCATAAAATATTATTGAGCTTTAAATTTATGTGAGCATCAATGTTCCCTGGTTTTCACGGTGCATTGTGGGACTTTTAGGGAGCGAACGTTTCAGCGCACTGGAGGGATTTCACGATTGAGAATGTCCGACTCCCTAATCAGTGCCCTGACTAGTAAACTACAGAGCTGATTGAGCCCTAAGCAGTGCCCTGACTAGTAAACGACAGAGCTGATTGAGCCCTAATCAGTGCCCTGACTAGTAAACTACAGAGCTGATTGAGCCCTAAGCAGTGCCCTGACTAGTAAACTACAGAGCTGATTGAGCCCTAATCAGTGCCCTGACTAGTAAACTACAGAGCTGATTGAGCCCTAAGCAGTGCCCTGACTAGTAAACTACAGAGCTGACTGAGCTCTAATCAGTGCCCTGACTAGTAAACTACAGAGCTGATTGAGCCCTAAGCAGTGCCCTGACTAGTAAACTACAGAGCTGATTGAGCCCTAATCAGTGCCCTGACTAGTAAACGACAGAGCTGATTGAGCCCTAATCAGTGCCCTGACTAGTAAACTACAGAGCTGATTGAGCCCTAAGCAGTGCCCTGACTAGTAAACTACAGAGCTGACTGAGCTCTAATCAGTGCCCTGACTAGTAAACTACAGAGCTGATTGAGCCCTAAGCAGTGCCCTGACTAGTAAACTACAGAGCTGATTGAGCCCTAAGCAGTGCCCTGACTAGTAAACTACAGAGCTGACTGAGCCCTAATCAGTGCCCTGACTAGTAAACTACAGAGCTGATTGAGCCCTAAGCAGTGCCCTGACTAGTAAACTACAGAGCTGATTGAGCCCTAAGCAGTGCCCTAACTAGTAAACTACAGAGCTGACTGAGCCCTAAGCAGTACCCTGACTAGTAAACTACAGAGCTGATTGAGCCCTAAGCAGTGCCCTGACTAGTAAACTACAGAGCTGACTGAGCTCTAATCAGTGCCCTGACTAGTAAACTACAGAGCTGACAGAGCCCTAATCAGTGCCCTGACTAGTAAACTACAGAGCTGACTGAGCCCTAAGCAGTGCCCTGACTAGTAAACTACAGAGCTGACTGAGCCCTAAGCAGTGCCCTGACTAGTAAACTACAGAGCTGACTGAGCCCTAAGCAGTGCCCTGACTAGTAAACTACAGAGCTGACTGAGCTCTAATCAGTGCCCTGACTAGTAAACTACAGAGCTGACTGAGCCCTAAGCAGTGCCCTGACTAGTAAACTACAGAGCTGATTGAGCTCTAATCAGTGCCCTGACTAGTAAACTACAGAGCTGATTGAGCCCTAATCAGTGCCCTGACTAGTAAACTACAGAGCTGAATGAGCCCTAATCAGTGCCCTGACTAGTAAACTACAGAGCTGAATGAGCCCTAATCAGTGCCCTGACTAGTAAACTACAGAGCTGATTGAGCTCTAATCAGTGCCCTGACTAGTAAACTACAGAGCTGACTGAGCCCTAATCAGTGCCCTGACTAGTAAACTACAGAGATGATTGAGCCCTAATCAGTGCCCTGACTAGTAAACTAGAGCTGACTGAGCCCTAATCAGTGCCCTGACTAGTAAACTACAGAGATGATTGAGCCCTAATCAGTGCCCTGACTAGTAAACTACAGAGCTGACTGAGCCCTAATCAGTGCCCTGACTAGTAAACTACAGAGCTGATTGAGCTCTAATCAGTGCCCTGACTAGTAAACTACAGAGCTGATTGAGCCCTAATCAGTGCCCTGACTAGTAAACTACAGAGCTGATTGAGCCCTAATCAGTGCCCTGACTAGTAAACTACAGAGCTGACTGAGCCCTAATCAGTGCCCTGACTAGTAAACTACAGAGCTGACTGAGCCCTAAGCAGTGCCCTGACTAGTAAACTACAGAGCTGATTGAGCCCTAAGCAGTGCCCTGACTAGTAAACTACAGAGATGATTGAGCCCTAATCAGTGCCCTGACTAGTAAACTACAGCTGATTGAGCCCTAATCAGTGCCCTGACTAGTAAACTACAGAGCTGAATGAGCCCTAATCAGTGCCCTGACTAGTAAACTACAGAGCTGACTGAGCCCTAAGCAGTGCCCTGACTAGTAAACTACAGAGCTGATTGAGCCCTAAGCAGTGCCCTGACTAGTAAACTACAGAGATGATTGAGCCCTAATCAGTGCCCTGACTAGTAAACTACAGAGCTGAATGAGCCCTAATCAGTGCCCTGACTAGTAAACTAGAGCTGATTGAGCCCTAAGCAGTGCCCTGACTAGTAAACTACAGAGCTGATTGAGCCCTAATCAGTGCCCTGACTAGTAAACTACAGAGCTGATTGAGCCCTAAGCAGTGCCCTGACTAGTAAACTACAGAGCTGATTGAGCCCTAAGCAGTGCCCTGACTAGTAAACTACAGTGATGATTGAGCCCTAATCAGTGCTCTGACTAGTAAACTACAGAGCTGATTGAGCCCTAATCAGTGCCCTGACTAGTAAACTACAGAGCTGATTGAGCCCTAATCAGTGCCCTGACTAGTAAACTACAGAGCTGAATGAGCCCTAATCAGTGCCCTGACTAGTAAACTACAGAGCTGATTGAGCCCTAATCAGTGCCCTGACTAGTAAACTACAGAGCTGAATGAGCCCTAATCAGTGCCCTGACTAGTAAACTACAGAGCTGACTGAGCCCTAATCAGTGCCCTGACTAGTAAACTACAGAGCTGATTGAGCTCTAATCAGTGCCCTGACTAGTAAACTACAGAGCTGATTGAGCTCTAATCAGTGCCCTGACTAGTAAACTACAGAGCTGATTGAGCCCTAATCAGTGCCCTGACTAGTAAACTACAGAGCTGATTGAGCCCTAATCAGTGCCCTGACTAGTAAACTACAGAGCTGACTGAGCCCTAATCAGTGCCCTGACTAGTAAACTACAGAGCTGACTGAGCCCTAAGCAGTGCCCTGACTAGTAAACTACAGAGCTGATTGAGCCCTAAGCAGTGCCCTGACTAGTAAACTACAGAGATGATTGAGCCCTAATCAGTGCCCTGACTAGTAAACTACAGCTGATTGAGCCCTAATCAGTGCCCTGACTAGTAAACTACAGAGCTGAATGAGCCCTAATCAGTGCCCTGACTAGTAAACTACAGAGCTGACTGAGCCCTAAGCAGTGCCCTGACTAGTAAACTACAGAGCTGATTGAGCCCTAAGCAGTGCCCTGACTAGTAAACTACAGAGATGATTGAGCCCTAATCAGTGCCCTGACTAGTAAACTACAGAGCTGAATGAGCCCTAATCAGTGCCCTGACTAGTAAACTACAGAGCTGATTGAGCCCTAAGCAGTGCCCTGACTAGTAAACTACAGAGCTGATTGAGCCCTAAGCAGTGCCCTGACTAGTAAACTACAGTGATGATTGAGCCCTAATCAGTGCTCTGACTAGTAAACTACAGAGCTGATTGAGCCCTAATCAGTGCCCTGACTAGTAAACTACAGAGCTGATTGAGCCCTAATCAGTGCCCTGACTAGTAAACTACAGAGCTGAATGAGCCCTAATCAGTGCCCTGACTAGTAAACTACAGAGCTGATTGAGCCCTAATCAGTGCCCTGACTAGTAAACTACAGAGCTGAATGAGCCCTAATCAGTGCCCTGACTAGTAAACTACAGAGCTGACTGAGCCCTAATCAGTGCCCTGACTAGTAAACTACAGAGCTGATTGAGACATATTGCAAAACATAACCTTTGCCAAAAAATGTAGGCTAGGTTTCAACATAATTTTATTGCACATTACAGTATAACAGTACTGATCAAATCTGTTATATATATATAAATCTGTATATATATATATATATATTACAAATTCAATACCTTCTCAGTTGAGCCTGTGAAACTGAGGGCTTTATTCGGGCTGAAAGAGTTGGAAATCAACCCTATTTTAAAAGCAGACTTTTATATACAGTAGTAAGATCCTTAATGCCTACATTTTTAACCAATTTTTTTTCAAAATACAAAGAAAAATTACAATGAGGTATGAAAGAAAGATCTGTTCCCCAACACCACCCTACAAAAATAGAAGTAATATTAGATGAACTAGATGGAAATGGGAAGGTTTTTTTTCTTTTTAAAGATGGATTATACAAAACTTTACATAAGTTAAGACAAATCACTGGCAACTTGTGGAATGAAACATGAGTTTTCAGAGAAGCGCTGGATCATCAGTGCAGATGTGGACCGGTTGTGGGCTCAGGCTTCGAGCTTCAGCGATGAGACGTTTGACTCCCACCATCCACTGACTGACTTCAGAAACATGATCCACCATCAGGCCTCGGTGGATCTCATCAGCGCCATCCCAGTTTTTACTTTTCAGGGCTGAAACGAATCACATCTAAGTATGTTTAAATAAATGAATAGTGTATTTCAATAATGTCTTAAATTCTGAACTAATCCACTAAATCCGCTAAATTTCCAGTAGTCCAGTACAAACGAACGGCAGGACTGGGCTGTTTATACCATGCAATGGTGGAAATGTTTCAGCTAACAGAGACTTTGCTATATAACGTGCTGGAATTTGTTTGACTGCTTCATATTATTTACATCTGAGCAACAAGAAAGATGATGGGAAGTGTGGCAAACAAGTTAAGATTAAATCATAAGAAGTTTAGATATGCATGCAATATATTATGTGTTATTATGTGTTATAATATGTTATTACGGTGTTAGTCTCAGAAATAAAATGTTAATAGTTACAAGTGCATTTGAATTTCTCCCACTTTATATTAGGTGTCTTTTTAACTATGTACTTTTTAAAAATGTTGGGTACAATGCATCTCATTTTAAAATCTTCCCAGTCTACTGACATTTGTTATGACATCCGCTTTATACATTATGATGCTATGACCAGCCAATTATTCTTTGACAAGCGATGCCATAGAAATATACAGAGCTACCGCTAAAAAACTAAAACAAACTGAAGGTCAAAGACAAAATTATATAGATGTCTGCACTTGTTTCTCTGTACTTAAAGGGATGGTTTGGAGTAAAATCAACCTAGGGTCCTTTGCACCATGACCTCGAGCCAAGCACCCCCCAGAAGCCTTTTCTCCCATGGCTGAAATAAGGATGCATAAGGATGTAGTGTAACAACGCCCAGTTCCAGGAATGCACTAATATTTTGTTGGTAGTACCAGTTTGCGACAATTATTAGTTAACACTAAGTTGTCAACACTTCGGAAAAAATTATAATTCGTCGTTACACTGCATCGCTTTCTCCCAGGACTTTTACGTGCTTTTCCCAAATCACTGAAGTGACGTCGACGTGCGGGTTAGCAGTAGCATTAGCCATCAAGCAAGTGTTATTTAAATAAACTCCTGATGTACTTACAAACTTTCCAATGCCTCGTTTTATGAGTACAGAACCTATTTGTACGACTGTAGAAGTTTGGTACCATTCTGGGCATTATTAGTGGAGTAATTTACGAGATACATCATATGATCCATTAGCGCCTGCACTAAACCATCCGGCTGATATCTCTAAATAAGCTCTAACTTTAATAATGTTCAACCATGGGAAAAAAGGCTTCTGGGGGGGGTGTTTGGCTCGAGGTCATGGTGCAAAGGACCCTAGGTTGATTTTACTCTGAACCATCCCTTTAACACCTATGTGCTTCTCCCAAATTTAAAATAGGAAGGTTGTTTTCTTTTAAATTTACAGTAGAGGCCAAAAAAGCCTCTTATATTATTAAAAATGTGTTAAAGATTTTGTAATCATATTGCACAGCTGTGCTTGGAGTCAATTGTTGTATTTGTGATAATAACGCAATGAAACATGCCAAATTGTGGCGACATCATTTTTGACCAGGTTGTCATACAAAGAAATGAAGTGCCGACAACACAAGCCAAAACTTTAGAACTGTCCATTTTGCCTTTTGGCCAAATAATTTTGGCAGATGAACACTTCAAACAAGTTTTGTTAATCCCTCATTTAAATGTATTCAATGTTTTCTCATAATTTGATGGTTTAATCGAACTTGTAGGGTAATTGAAAATCCACACATCACTTTGCCCACTACTGTACACATTTCCAACCCTTGTTCTAGGATGTTTTACCACTGAACCAGTGAATAGAAGTGAACAACACTCTGACTCACCTTGGGACAATCCATGCATCCTACGTTTAACCAAAGGAGAGAGTTTTCCACTTTTCCACATGTCCTCAAAAAGCTTCAGACGCCTTTCAACATCATCACAGATCTGTTTCTGAAAGAAAAAGAAAAAAAGACAGTCACAAGGTGACAACAGGAACATAAATGTCCACAGCTCCATCACACCTGCCTGGAAGTTTCCTGAACACCCTGATTCAACGGTTCAGGTGTGTTTAATTGGAGTCGGAGTTAAAGGTGAGAAAAAGGGGTTTTTTTTCTTGGAAAGACTCTTTCTTGAAAGATATTTGTTTTATGTTATGTGACTGGTACACTGGTTCCAAACTCTGTGTTTTAGATTGTTAAAACCCAAACAATAAATGTCCTTGTTTTGAAACTGCGCTGATCAGGGTTTGACATTCACTTTCTTGCGGCGAGTGGTTTTCCAAAGTTACAGCCACTCAGCATTTTCACTGGCCACAATTTTGACATCAGTACCATGGGGTAAATATTTTATTATATTATCTCATAATTTGGCAGCAGGTTTATTAGGCTGCTGTCACTTTAAGACCTGACGCACGGATCCATTATACTGTTACACATGCGTTTTCTTTCTCAACTGTTAACGTTCACTTAAAACATAACTGACAGTGTTTACATGAATACTCGTCAAGACCGGCATTTTGACATTATTTTGTGTGTATTCGACTGTTTAAGCGCAATAAGCAGCGAAAAATAACTCAATTTAGTGCTGAGAGGCGGGTTTATGTGCGCGAACTTTGGGTTTGAGAACAAAAACTGCGGGAATGAGTAAAATTATGCACAATATATGCATTCCCACAGCGAAATTTAAGCCCTGTAACAGCAACAATATTCATCCGGAGCAAATTAAACTAGTGAGTGAATAGAGGCGGGTTTGTGTGTCACTCACTGTCGGAGAGATGAGAGAGAGAGAGAGAGAGAGAGAGAGAGAGAGAGAGAGAGAGAGAACAGCTGGTATCATGTATCTATTCTGTGGATAATGAGTATTGGAAGCGTTTCAGATATTTCAGTATCGATATGCATAAAAAAAAAATATATATATATATTTTTGACAACACTGCATTGCACTTAGTTTATCATTTCAGATGCCTTTTTAAAAGACTACAATTGAAAAATGTATATATTATATACAAAGTGTCTAGGAGAGACTGCGTTACACTCCACTGCTGAAGTACACACACATTTGCCAGGTTGGCGGGTATTAATGTCAAGCCCTGGTGAAGAACCAAAAATATTTCTTAGTTACTTTACTCCATTTTTTCCCATTCTGCCAGTCTCCCATTGGTTTATGCTCTGAACTTTATTTTCAATATTTCACACAATGACTTTACCTTCACAGTATGTCTACATGCATTCAACGCCCAATACAGCGGCTCTTGCACATCCTCAATGCATGGCTCTGTCTCCAGCTCTGCTGTTATATCTGAAGGGATTCTGGGACTCATGGAAGGAGGAGTGATGATGTCCATCGGAGGAGGATTTATTCCCCGGGGAGGCGTAATCCCCGCTACTGGTGTCGATTGCATCTCTGATCCTGGACCTACAGGGGCATAAATAATCAATATTACGCTTTATTAGGTTAGACATTCTACTAGTTATAAGTAACTTGTCTAACTAAATGTCATTAGAGTATTAGTAGACCGGTAGGGTTCGGGTTTGCAGAATAAGGTTGACTTGTAGTTGCAAAGTTACTTAAAGCCAGTAGAATGTCTGTTGAGGAGCATCAAAATAAAGTGTTACTTAATTACTATTGGGGAGCATCACGATAAAGAGTTATTAGATATTAAGCAGACAGTCTACTAATACTCTAATGACTGCTAGTTGATATGTAGTTGCAACGTTTCTTATAGTTAGTAGAATCTCTAAAGTAGACCATTGAGATAAAGTGGTACAAAAGATTATAATTAGTTTTGTGTTGTAGTGTTGTGAAGTTGCAGTTGCAGTTGAATTACACTTAAAGCTACACTGTGATATTTTCCCCCATCTAGCGGTGAAATTGTATATGACTACCCAGTGAATATTAGTTTCTGTTCCTTTCAATTTCGAGGGCGTTTTAACTCCTACGGTGGCCGTATTATTCCAAGATTAACATGGCTTCCAGTTCGACTTCGTCCAATTGCGCCTTTAAAACTATCACCTGTGATCCGTCGCAGCACAGATTCATGTTACAAGGTAAACAATACTTTATCACCATTGACGTGAGGAAAAGTAACGCAAGTTATACTAGAGGTCGTTCTGGCGTTATGCACAACCATGCTATGGTTAGACAAGCAACTATAAAACTTCGAATTTACACAAATAGGCTGAAATACCTGTCGAGAAGAAAGCAGGCAACTTCGGTGTCCGTTTTAAAAACTTTGCTCCTCATGAGCTCTTTCCATCTGGGAAAAGTTACTCCAGTATTGACTTTGGTCTTGCTGATTTGCCTGTCGCGTTGACGTTTTAATTCTCTCTTTCGCTTCCTTGGCGACTCAAGGCCCGGCGCCACGAGGGGGCAAAAGGGGGCATTGCCCCCTTAGATCTGATTTGTGCCCCCTCAGTTTCATTTTTGTATTCATGGTTACACTTACAAATGAAATATAAGAATCAAGAATCAACTAAAAACACTGTGTAGCTTTAAAAACTTTAATTACTTCATCTCATTTCTCATCCCTACACTTGTAAATTTGGTATTCACTATGTATTGTCTGTGGTAAAAGTGCTTACAGATGCGAATTGTTTTTTCAATTCATCCAGAATGTGGCCCTATAATAAACCACTTTACATTTATGCTAATTTGAGCTGTAATGGTATAAAAAAAATCCTCTTAATACCTTGAAAGGCCAAAGAGTCATACGTGTAATAAGTTCCACAAGATAAAATGTATGTGCCTTTACTGTACATGTACCTTGTAACATGCTCTAGAGAACAGTTTGTGTTTCAAGAGGTGTCCGTTAACACCTGTATAATCAAACTTTGTTGTGCGCCGTGACACAAAGATGGCCATTGTGGTTAAACCGAGTAAAATTAAAATAAGAACTGGGAAGAATTTGCAAATTAATTTTTTTTACAAAATATTATTTTAATATTTATTATACAAACAATGAGATGGACTGACCCACGGATTTTAATGTAAAGTGGGATTCATTGAGATTAATAGCACCTATAATATTATTAATCAAGAATAAACAGACAACTTTGTAATGAATTAGTTATAATATATATTTTTTATCAAATCAAAGGCCAAGAAAAGATGACACAATCCATAGAGTATAATAGTTTGGCAAAAAATACAATTAGTCATTGTTGCAAACATGTGAAGAGGTGAATCAAGAGAAGGTTTCATCAGGGGGATAAGCTTGACCTGTAAGTTGGGGCGCATGTACCCTCTTGTTGAGAATATTTCGCTTCGGTCCTCCTGGATCCTTCTGCAGGCCGTAGGAAAACTGTGGTGGGTCGTTCCATCCATGCTCCTGATTGCCTGAGAAGAAAGCAACATTATTTGAGCAACATTACATGATTTTCCACAACAGAGAGTGAAAACAAGACTTATTAGTGTACACTGATCCTGGTGTCTCACAATCATGAACCCTAAGGTCATTTATTCTTCTTCTGCACTGAATAAGCAGGGATCCAGACTGCACATAAAACAGTCCAAAAATATTAATTTGCGAGTTATTTATTTTTTTGCCGAGATAGCCACTTGCGACGATATAAACGTACATTTTATGAATGATTAAAAAAAATGCATGCCTTTTTACATGTGTGTTCTGTGACGATTAGCCCATCACATCTTTTGTTGTGTTGACTTAATAATAAATTGAGATGATACGCATCAAAGTTTAAGCAAAAAAAAAAATTGTGTCAATCACTGACTTATATACACACATGGGAAAGCGAGGATCAGCTTTCCGTGTCAGAAAAACATGCCATGAACTGAGGGAAACTGAGGGCTTAAATACGCAAGAGGAAGATCATTAAAGAAATAGGGAACAGGTGAGCACTAATCAGAAACCATGGCAACTAATAATTAACTAGAAAACTAGATAATTAACTAAAAAACAGTGGCAAAGAAAACCAAGACTAGGAAATAAGCAGAAAAGTTTTCTATTCTATTCAAAGAAAATGAAACTAAACATGAAATGATTGTGCCATTAAACTCAAAGGGAAAGAGCTGAGGGATCCACAGGCCAAGGCCTGTAAACACAGTCAGTTTTAAGTGAACATTAACAGTTGAGAAAGAAAACGCGTGTAACAGTATAATGGATCCGTGCGTCAGCTCTTAAAGTGACAGCAGCCTAATAAACCTGCTCCCAAATTATGAGATAATATTAAAAATATCTATATCGCAGTTTTCCCCCATGGTATTGATGTCACAATTGTGGCCAGTGAAAATGCTGAGTGGCTAGTTTCAAGATTATTTTTAGTGAGTTGTGCAGTTGTGTGTGGGTTTGTTTCTTCTTTAAACCACAATTTGGGTTTCCTCTGTCTGTTTGTTTTATTAGTCAGGAAAACCACTAGTAATTTGCTGGAAAAGATCATCTGTGACAAAGGTGCTGGACGATGAAGACTTGGTGCTGGGCTGAATCAGCAGAGACTGCTGACCAACAAATATTTCCTCATCCAATATTAACTGAGTGTGGGCTCCAATCCATCCATAAAAATTATATGGTTATAAATACATGTCCTATTATTTCTATCTTACCTGGTTTAACAAACCGATCACTCATAGCAGCCTAGAGACTCCAGCACTGTGTGAAGATTCGTGTGAGCTCAGCAACAACTCAGCATTAACAAAGGCAAAATAAAAGTCACCAATTAATATATATATATATATATAAACTACCGTTCAAAGGTTTGGGGTCAGTAAGATTTTTTTTATGTTTTTAAAAGAAGTATCTTCTGCTCACCAAGGCTGCATTTATTTGATAAAAAACAATAAATAAATAAATAAATAAACAAAAACAGTAATATTGCGAAATATTATGACAATTTAAAATGACTGTTTTCTATTTTAATATATTTTAAAGTGTAATTTATTCCTGTGATCAAAGCTGAATTTTCAGCATCATTACTCCAGTCTTCAGTGTCACATGATCCTTCAGAAATCATTCTAATATGATGATTTGATGCTCAAGAAACATTTATGATTATCAATGTTGAAAACAGTTATTTACATTTTTATTTCATGATGCTATGATGAATAGAAAGTTCAAAAGAACAGCATTTATCTGAAATCTAAAGCTTTTGTAACATTAAACACTACCCTTCAAAAGTTTGGGATCAGTAAGAATTTTAATTTTATTTTGGGGGGAAATAAATAAAATAAATCAATACTTTTATTCATCAAGGATGAGTTAAACTGATCAAAAGTTACAGTAAAGACATTTATAATGTTAGAAAATATTCTATTTTAAATAAATGCTGTTCACAAAACAGTGATAAGTACAGGATCTGCAGAGGCACGATGTCTGTATGCTTCCAAATGGATGAGGAGATCTGCAGTTCAGTATCGGAGGAGCCGCTGAGTGGCGCTGTTGAGGAGAGAAACACAGCAGAGGAGAGTGAAGCTCCTGCTCCCCCTAGAGTCGCGTGGGAGAACAACACCCCAGGTGCTTTCACACACACACACACACACACACACACACACACACACACTTTTGATATGAAACAAATTAAAATGAACCTCTCAAATTCTGTCAATTTTATTGAGAAATTCAAACAATACAGTTTTGGCGCTTGTAAATGTGAGGACGCACGTGAACCGATCATCTCTTACTCTTACTACTACTAGTTAATAGTAAATAAACACGAATGAACGATAGGTGTGTTGAAAGATACAGTAGGCTACAACTTACCGAAATGTTTCTGCCTCATACAGAATGTCGATCATTCAGTGTTTTTCACCCGTGGAAATGGTCAAATAAACAGCTGGAGAACATTTGACACATAGCGTTACGTTTACCTCAGGAAAGCCATTTAATGATCATAGCACGTTAACATTGCTATAGAGAATATTTAGCTAAATTTGGCACCAATGCTATATTTTCTAAATGTCACAATCATTTGTTAACTAACAAGTATTCATTACTTCAATGAGCTCATTGTTTCTGCATTAAATTATTACATTGTTTAAATTAAAACATTTGTAGCTAACTGTGACTATATGTACATTTCTGAAATGCACAGTTTCCTCTGATAACAGATTACTCTAAATTGTAATATGGACTCATGCACTTAAGCACTTGAATTAAATATAAGTTGCACCTTATTAACATATAATATTTTTACTTATATCATTTAAATATTATTACGTTATTATTATAATAAAAAACGCATTATATTTATATTTGAGTTGTTATTTTTAACCTTTAGGCTATCTATTAACATGTATCTACTGTAACCCTACCTAATATTTATCCCATTTTTATTTCATGATGCTATGATGAATAGAAAGTTCAAAAGAACAGCATTTATCTGAAATCTAAAGCTTTTGTAACATTAAACACTACCCTTCAAAAGTTTGGGATCAGTAAGAATTTTAATTTTATTTTGGGGGGAAATAAATAAAATAAATCAATACTTTTATTCATCAAGGATGAGTTAAACTGATCAAAAGTTACAGTAAAGACATTTATAATGTTAGAAAATATTCTATTTTAAATAAATGCTGTTCACAAAACAGTGATAAGTACAGGATCTGCAGAGGCACGATGTCTGTATGCTTCCAAATGGATGAGGAGATCTGCAGTTCAGTGTCGGAGGAGCCGCTGAGTGGCGCTGTTGAGGAGAGAAACACAGCAGAGGAGAGTGAAGCTCCTGCTCCCCCTAGAGTCGCGTGGGAGAACAACACCCCAGGTGCTTTCACACTAGTGGTGGAAATTTTGATTCTTTCCAGAGACTCGTTCATTTTCAGTTCGTTCACCAAAATGATTCGTTCAGATTCGTTCACTGATTCGTTCAGTGATAATTTCTTCATATTACATATATACTGCAGCAGGAGGCGAAAAAGAGTGTATTTTATGCTATGTTTTAACGAAAGTATTTACTTGTTACAAAAAAAAAGTGAAAATTCAAGTGCTTAAGTGCATGAGTCCATTTTACAATTTAGAGTAATCTGTTATCAGAGGAAACTGTGCATTTCAGAAATGTACATATAGTCACAGTTAGCTACAAATGTTTTAATTTAAACAATGTATCTACTGTAACCCTACCTAATATTTGTCTAAAAGAATCAATATCATTATTACACTTTTTTTTTCATTACATGTTGCCCTAATTTACCAAACCAGATTCCTCAGCAAAGCCATGAAGATCCTATCGGACCATAGGCGTACTCAGTTTAATGAGTTCGAGAGATTACCATCCGGTCTGAGATTTAGGATGACAAATTGGGGGGGAAATCTTTCCTGTCACAGGCAGTAAAATGTTTCAATGAAAGATAGTGGGTTTTTCTTTTTCTTTCTTTTTTGTAGAGTTTAATGAGCGGCTCTCAGTGACGAGTGGGGAATTGCTTCTGCTTTTGTCATTGAGTTTGTGATTTTTAACATGTGTTTTTGTGTTTTCATATTTATATACATTATTTGTTTTTTTCTGTGTACGCATGTTGAAACTCATTACAACAAAATTTCCCCATGGGATAGTAAAAGTCAACAAGAACACATAAATATGCAAATTCGATACAGTGTATTGATACATTTTAATGAATGGTGTTGGAAACTTTTATTCCTTCATCGAAGCAGAAACCAGGAGACTTGAGATGGATTTTATAAGCAGAAGAGATTTATTCTTCCATGTCTGTAGTTCATCAAGTCTGTAGTTCATCATCATCAAGTCTAATCTAAAGAAAGTTGCCTTGCACTTTTATATACATTTAGGGGGAGGGATTTACATTGAGGTTGAACAAAGCATGTAAATTAAGTACACAGGTTAAGGAACCGCCCTAGACTCCAGCGTGTTACCAGTCTCAATCCAATCAGCATAACTATTCAAACGCATATATGCTAATCCAATCAGCCTGACTAGATTGCCCATACATTAACATTATCATAGAGACAAAAGCACAGCTGTACATTGAGCTTAATGGTCAGGAAATGCATAAAGACAAAGGGTGAGGGTGAGAGTCGTCTCAGCAATTAGAGAACAGGACTGGCAGGGATCTCTTGATATAATCATCATAACTGAATCTTAAAATGCTAACTTCAATGTACTCAACTTTTACTGTTGCAACCTAAATTAAACATTTAATAAATTAGTAACCATATTGCATAAAGTAAAATGGCATATCAATTCATGTATGAATTATATAAAGTTTGGTAAAAAAATAAATAATCCTAAAACCTAAAAATTGATTGGTGAATGAAAAATAAATGAATCCTAAAAAAATTATAATTTTATTTTCAAACAACTGAGTCCCGGTGTCCACTACAGAGGACATAGCATAACATATGAATAAAACATCCTTTTTCACAAATGTTTTCCCCCATTTGTTTTGATCTAGCAACATAAAGCAGATGTACATGAGGACAATCACTCAGCTGTAATCTGTGCTAATAAAACACATGTTTCTAATCAATATTGTTGTTTGCAGAAAAGCAATCAAGATTGATGAGTTTCCGTGCTGGCGTCTCGAGAGTGTGGAATGCTGGGAAACGTCTCTTCCAAACCAACGAAACCCAAGTGTGTGCTTTTGTGCCGTCGCAGGAGCTTCCACACACACCCAGTGTCGAGCCGACAGACCCGCTCGAGACCAGGCCGACAGACCCGCTCGAGACCAGACCGACAGACCCGCTCGAGTCCAGGCCGACAGACCCGCCCCGCTCGAGTCCAGGCCGACAGACCCGCTCGAGTCCAGGCCTACAGACCCGCTCGAGACCAGGCCGACAGACCCGCTCGAGACCAGGCCGACAGACCCGCTCGAGTCCAGGCCGACAGACCCGCTCGAGACCAGGCCGACAGACCCGCTCGAGACCAGGCCGACAGACCCGCTCGAGTCCAGGCCGACAGGCCCGCTCGAGTCCAGGCCGACAGACCCGCTCGAGTCCAGGCCGACAGACCCGCTCGAGTCCAGGCCGACAGACCCGCTCGAGTCCAGGCCGACAGACCCGCTCGAGTCCAGGCCGACAGACCCGCTCGAGTCCAGGCCGACAGACCCGCTTGAGTCCAGGCCGACAGACCCGCTCGAGTCCAGACCGACAGACCCGCCTCGCTCGAGTCCAGGCCGACAGACCCGCCGCGCTCGAATCCTAATCCAGGCCGACACAACCGCTCGAGTCCCGCACAACTTCATACGGAGAGACAGTGAGTGTTTATTATTATCACTCTGATTCATCTCCATTTCTGCCTGATGCTTCTGGCTTTAGTTTTAATCTCTACTCCTGTCGGTTCCTCACCTGATCTCAGGTGTGTTTGCTGCTGGAGTTCAGTCTCATGCTGTATATTAACATGCTAACGTGTGTTTTTCAGGATAATTTGAATCTCTTTATGAAGTGGGACGGAAACTGAAATCCAGAGGCGATCGCAGTGATTATAAGGGAGTTCGATCCTGCTGAAAAAAACAATAGAAACCATTACAGAATTGCTAATGGTTTTAATGGTTGTATTGGAAACTGTATTGGTTTTAATGGAAACCGTAATGGTTCTAGTGGGTCTCTATTGGTAATTTGTTTTCTTCTATTGGTGGCATGTTTTGTCTATTTGTCTGTATTGGTTTTAATGGAAACTGTAATGGTCCTAGTAGGTCTCTATTGGTAATTTGCTTTCTTCTATTGGTGGCATCTTTTTTCTATTGGATACCATTAAGGACCAATAAAACACCTTTGGCAAGGTTACATGTTCTACTGGACACCAGTATGAACCATTAAGACTCCAATAAATTTAGTGTTTTCTTTGGTTTGATGATAATGATTTAATGTACATATACACATAGTTAATAGGCTAGATGCAGATTATTTTTTTTACAATTATTACAACAAAAATATATTTAAAAATGACTTTTGTATTATTATTTTTGTTTATGTTTTGGAGTAGGTAAAATCAAACGTTTCTCCAAATGAAAAAAATATTTTAGTAGCCTAAAATACTTGGCTATTGCCCGCCACTATACGTAAAGGACAAGCGGGACAAGCAGTCAGTTGAATTTTATTTTATTTAGACACGTTTCGACTTTAACAACAGCGAGTGAAAATGATTGCAGTTTTATTGCACTTAAGTACTGCCTACCTGCCCATTCTCGAGTTATTTGCTTTAATTACTGGGCCGAGACAGCAACTGTTTGAAAGATATAAATAAAGGGATTCAGTTCATAACCAGCGGACAAGCGGTCAGTTGGTGGAGACGGCAAGAGCGCACTAGTTGTTTCTTCTGAAATACCCCGTTCTCCCGTTGTTCAGTGTTCTACTTGACTCGAGGTAAACCTATCCTCGAATCTCTGCTTACTTTTCATTTTTAACTTTCTAATTTTATTTTATTTAGACACGTTTCGACTTTAACAACAGCGAGTGAAAATGATTGCAGTTTTATTGCACTTAAGTACTGCCTACCAGCAGCTACCATCGACTCTACCTGCGCGACTCCACCGAGCAAGGACACCAGAAAGGCACTTAAGTATCTCCTTCTCCCTTTCCTTTCCCACTTTTATCTTATTTTCACCTTACTCAACATGTGCTTTCAATACTCCTACCACTGCTATGCTGATGACACACAGCTCTTCTTCTCATTTCAACCAGATGATCCCACAGTAGCTGCACGGATCTCAAGCTGTCTGGCGGACATCTCGACATGGATGAAGGAACATCACCTGCAGCTCAACCTGGCAAAGACTGAGCTTCTCGTCCTCCCTGCCAATCCGTCTCTACAGCACGACTTCACTTTCCAGCTAGAATCATCATCAATCACCCCATCAAGGTCGGTCAGAAATCTTGGCGTGATATTGGATGACCAGCCGCAAGACTATGCCGAACTAGTTATTTAAAACACTTACATCAGGTTGCTTTAAAGATAAAGATAAAAAGGAGTGAATCAAATATAATATTTTATGAAAGCCAAAATAGTACAGAAAAAGAATGGCTCAAGAATGGCTCAAGAACGGCTCAAGAACATTTACCTGCCATTTACGTTTGTTGCCATACATACTGCATTTTACTTACAAGCACTTGTACATACAAAACATCTGGAGATAACATAACTTGACTTAACATCAGCCAAACACACACACACGCGTCTGGCAAGGGTTTGTCCTAGTCCCTCTCAAAAATGTTTGGAAAACTGCAAATGTATAGTTTGTCTTCCACTTTGATACACATGCATTTACCCTGAAGGCAACTAACAGGAACTAATTCTGTCTTGGATGATTCCCAGCATTGCACAATGGAAATGTGTGGAACAAAACCACAAGGTTGTGGTAGTGGAAATACTGGAGCTACCTTAAATGTTGTTAATAATAATGCTATGTGATCATCCGTGTCAGAGAAAGAAATAATTTTATCGATTACCCCACATGTTCCATCTGTTAGTTTCACATAGCTTTCATCTCGTCTCTGAGATAGGGTGTAGTCTCTGCTAGTATACACCAGACCACCTTTGATCATGCGCTTGTGCACTACAACTTCATCAGGTATGCACACGCGAGAGGCACAGAAGGCAGCCCGTTCTTCTTGTGTAACAACATGCACGCTCCCATTGTCAAGTAGCGTAGTATTGTCACATTTGACAGTATTTTGGACCCTTGGGTACTTGTTCAAATCAGAACAGAACCGTAACACCTCTTCTTTCACTGTGTACTTGGATGAGAAGTAAGGAATTGATCTAAACAGAAGAAACTTGGTAACTATCTGATTAGCCACTCCTTTTGTTCCTTTTACCAAAGTCAGGAGTTTGCCATTTGCATTCTCGAAAGGAAATGCAGAATGTGTCCACAATGGGCCCCACAACTTGACTGACTTGGCAAGATGACTGAGAAGGTGAATGTTAAATGTCATCTGTGACTCGCCATATAAAATCTGAAACCTGAACATGAAGTCAAGCAACAAGATCTCAGCTCTGTTGATTTCACAAGGTTTTAGTTCATCCTTCAGTAGCAGATAAATGGCTGATACAAGTAGGCCAAGATGTTGCAAGTACTTTTGGGGAAGAAGTCCTTCAAGACATGGTAGGCTGTAGAACAGGAGCCAGGATCGCCACTCAGAGGCTTTCCAGTGCACCCTATCTGACAACCCTCTAGGCAGTCGAGTAATCAGGTGTGGAGGTTGGATACCAACAATTCTAGCATCGATCTCTCTCAAAGTGGCAGGTCTGCCTACATAATATGGCTGTGTGGATGAAGAAGTTTCAACCAGGAGTCTAGTAATCTGTCTTGAAACCCCCAGTAAGACTGCATGCATGTAGTCTGGGACAAAACCCCAGACAACATCAAAGTATGGCAAGTTGATTAGTGGAGAAGGACCCTTTACGCCCCTATATGGCATGAATATGTATGATAGGTTGTGAGAATCTGAGAGGATCTGATTTGGGCCAGACGAATGTCTGTACTTCTCCCCATCATAGATGTCTGACAACATCTCATTATGACTCTTTTGCCTATCAAACCTATAATTCAAATGGGCACTTGCTTCTGTGCTTTCAAGCAGAGTCTGAATTTGTGGGGCAAGAGGAACATTGATAAAGAAGTTACCTCCATTCATAGAACCAGAATCAAAAGTGCTGCCACATGATCCACATTCATCAATTTGTTTTTCACTGATTTCCTGGACTGTTCCTATGTTGAAGTAACATTTTTCGCAGTAGAACTGAAATTCTACTCCCTCACAACTGTTTTTAAACACTCTGTAAAAAAGATACTTGGATCGAGGTACAACCTCTTGCCCAAACAATTATTGATCAACTGCAGTAAATCATGTAACTGGCAACCAGTTATTTTATGCTTTGCTGCATGGCTCATAATCATGAGCATGGCCTCAGCTTTTGTGGTAGTTCCTATGGCAGTCAAAGCAGTGTCCATGTCAGGCTGTAGGCCAATCATTGACAGGGGATCAGTAGTGTTCTGCTTCGTGCTGCCTGTCCTATGGTCTATCTCAGACTCTGACTCTGTTCCACTGCATGCCTTTAAAAAAGCAACATCTCTGTTAAAGGTATTGTTGTGTGTAGGTCTGCTCATACACATATGCACGTAGGTTCATAGTTATATATTTTTTAAAGTACAGACTTGAGCCTGGTGCAATGTCTACCTCACTACTGTACTGCCCTACAAAGGCAAAACGCCGTAACATCATGTTTGGTCAAAAATGAGTTAGTGTCATTTTTGTGGTATTTGAGGCCTCCTTTATCATGTGAATAAATATCGTGAGTCAATTTGATTGTTTTAACGAGAAAATAAAGGGCCATGACAACCGTAACTTCCAAAACCATAGGAGAAACCACAGCAGAACGCCTTAACAGTTGTTACGGCTCTTTGCCTTTGTTCCAGCACGCTGAAGTTGAGTTAAGGTGTTCTGACTTTGTTTAGCCTGACATCAAGAGAGATGTTACGGTGCCGCTGTGATGCTACTGTACTCTGGCTTTGTCATACTGTCAAAGTTTGCCGCTCTTTAATTGTCACCAAACCACGTAACATACACACGACACATCTTTGGCCAGACAAACTGCTCCAAGTATGCAATCAGAAACAAAGCAAGGTGAACAAGCCATACTTAGATGGTATGCAAGCTAATAGGTTGTCATAAATGTTGTTATTTTCGTTCAGGGCGATGGTTCAGATCTGTCAATGTCAGTGACAGCCTGGAGCTAGCTAAATATAATCTGTGTCACGTAAGTTAGCGCTAACGTTGACACTCGCCTCACATCAGACGCCGAAAACCAATTATTAAATACACAGGCATCCTACCTTTCCATTCAATCCAATATAATCCATGGAAGATGCATAATCCATAATCCATAGCAATGCACGTCATCTGCTGTATCCACAACAATCCATACGTGTTTGAGCCATATTTCCTTCTTGCAGGTGTTCATGTCAGATCTTACACAAATCCATATAGCACTAAGCTAGTTATCGCTAACGTCCGTACAAAGTAGGCTAACCTAAATGGTAAAAGTAATTCCAACTTTTTTTCGGTTGACTCTGTCTATATTATCTCAGAATTAAAAAGCAGTAATCCAAGTCGAGTTCGTTGACTGTGCATCTTGAGCAGTTTGCTGGCCCTTAACCCTTTAACTGTCACCATCATTACTGTCAACTGTCAACCTCTAATAAACGCATAAAAAGAGCGCATATGTGCGTTATAGCTGGCAGCCGCATCACAAATCGAGAATCCATAATATTTTTGTTTACATATTTTTTTAAAAATCGGACTTTTTTTTTTTTAAATAAAATTTAATTGGTGTTATTTTTTGAACTCTTGGTTCAAAAACCAAGAAACAAACTGAGCTTTCTACCAATCTTTCATGATTTTTCATGTTTATTGCTATTTCAAAATAAAGGCCTAAACACGCCTAATGAATATAAAATATTCTTGTTGCAAATTGATAAATTACTGCTCCTCTGTAATTTATTTTTAAAAAACATTTGTATTCAATTATAATTAAATTATCTTTATTGTGAAAATATTTCTTGCATTTATTCATACTGTACTGCAAAGTAACTTATCTGTTTACGTTTTACTTATCTGTTTATCTGTAACTGTCATACTGTTTAACGTTGTTAGTGTTGCTTGCCACACTATCCTGATCATTATAGCACTAAATAGGAACAACCAAAGGTCTTCTATATAATTTAAAACACATACCATGATGACTAGACCTTGGTTAGGTGTTCTTATAATGGATGTAAGTATGGGGGACAGCAAGCAAATATTGATTATATGTCAGTTACTGCCTTTTGCCTTTGCACGACTCCTTATTTTTGGCATATGATACAAAGGCAGAGTACAGTAACAGCCAAACAAGGGTCAAAGGTCAAGTTTGAGCTCAAGATTTTTTGCATACAAACATTTATTCATTATAGCAACTAGTTGTCAAATTTTGGGAGTCCTACCTATAATACTTTTGTCTGGACAAAACAGAAACTTTAAAGTCATTTTTCTCAGTTTCACACTCTAGCGAGTTAAGGTCTTTTGCCTTTGCAGGGCAGTGTACTCATCTGTCATCAGTTCAGCTGTTTTCCATTGACCATTCTGACAATAATGTTATAGTTATGTTACAATCATGACATCCGTGTTACAGTCATGAAATCTATGTAACAATCATGACATCTATGTAACAATCATGAAACAGTTGTATTTTTATAAACTTTTGTTAACAAAGATTAATAAATACTGTAACAAATTAGATCAAAAGGTTTTTAATGTCAAGAGAAACATTTCAGTCAAACTTGTGACTATAGTGTACATTATAAATGTTTATTAGAACAAGCTAAACTAGTACTCACATGTGTTTCTGAAGGTCTGCTTGAGCCTGGTACAACGTCTACCTCACTACTGTACTCATCTGTCATCAGTTCAGATAATTTGCATATGGAGTTGAGTGTTATCGTGGCTGCTTCACTTTCTGGACCATTCTGACAATAATGTTACAGTTATGTTACAATCATGACATTGCACTGACAGCAAGAGGGACTGTGAATAATTGTACTTCATCTGACTCTGTATCTGCCTGTTTCCATGCTTATTTTTTTTAATTCTTCTCCTTTTCTCTGGGTTTTTATTTATTTATTTGTCTATTAAAAATCAAAAGTTGTTCTTCAGTAAGTATGTCAGACTTTGCTGGATCACCTCCGTCCTATGTACTAGCGTTTATTTACATTTTTAATAATCAAATGTATTCAAATAATCGGGACAATCCTACTGGATAATAAGCGTGACTACGGTACCTGTTTCATTGGCTGTTTGGCTCTCTTCCTCGTCAACATCAACACCTGGCCTGTCATATCGACATTCGACACAGTGTCTGGCGAGGTATCTTTGTCTTACTTTGAGGTTCCAGGTATAGCTTATATTTTTGCCTATTTCTACGCATATTTGTCCCAAAAAAATAAATAATGATGAAAAAAGTGCTCGAGACGAGATGTTGATCACGTCAAAAGGGGGCGGTGCTTAGCTTGCGCCTGACAGAGTGCCAACTGAAATAACAGTATAATAATTTAAACTGATCTGCCCGTTCACTAACAAACCCTTTTTACTTTTTCTGTCTGGTAAGTGTCATTAATACTTTTCATTCCTGTTATTTTCGATGCAATATTTACTTTTCTGTCCTGTCAGCTATTGAGGTAGACTAACGTTAAGCTAACATAGGTTCAGAGCGGGCCGATGGCGGCCCACCAGTGGCAAAGTTGGCGGCCCACTGGCGTTTTGCTCATCGTTGTTCCAGCGGACCACCTTCCCGACAGTGGTCCGCTACCGAGCCGTTGGTTCATAATAAGTGTTTTCTGGCGGACCACGGTCGGTCCACGGTTTAGACTGTTGGTCCAGATTGGTCGGGTTGCCGATGGTGTTCGCCGGAGGTCCGACCGTGTTAAGCCGCTGACTTTTTGCCGCCCAAAAAATGCTGGTTGACCGCCAGCCATTGTTAGCTGATAACGTACGTAATGTTACCGGGCTGTGTATTTATTTATACATAAATGTAAAATGTATCAACATTGCTACAGTAAGACTGCTTATTAACAAACCATGTAACGTTAAGTCTTTGTTGATAGTAATAAAAAAAAGTAATTAAAGGCTGACACAGACAGCATGCAAGTAGTCAAATAAATTAATTTCACAGTCAATCAATGTCTTGCCCAGTATTCACGTATACAGTTGATTGAGAATAGCCTATGTCTTAAGTGAACGTAAACAGGTAAACAATCCGATATGTTAATCCGTGCTTTAGGTCGACAGCAGCCTTATAAACATGCTATTTCATTTGTTTTATTTGACCTTTTTGTCATGTTTCTTGTAATTTGGTTATTTGCATTCTAGTGAAACAGAGAGCAAGGTAGTCGCTTGCAACAGAGAGTGGCTGCAAGGTAATTATTCACAAATAAGACATTTTGTATTGCTAATACAAATTAATTGAAATAAAATGTGTTTTTATTAATTGTCATTTGTCTTGTATGTTAGCATGTTTGCCTACGTCCGGTATATCGATGACAACATCCGACAGATAGTGCCCTTGGACAACATAAAAGGCTTCTGTCCAAAAGATGTGAAAGATTTTGAAACAAAGAAAAAATACAGTATTTTGTGGAAGAAATCGCCAGAGGACCAGGGGCAATACTACAAAGCACAGATATTAAAATTGGCTGGTAGGTATTTAAAGCTACACTACACCCCCTAATTGTATCTTTATTTTAAGTATATCAGTCAAAATATGTGTTGCACTGCTGGAAACATAGATGTGGGTATTACAGTTACTGTTACAAAAGATTCTTAAACAACCACTAACATCTTTAACATCTTTGGCGACAAACAACTGTAGTTATTTTTGTGTGAGTTTTTTTTGTTGGTTTGTTGTTACTTGTATTTAGTTTCTTTCTTCTATTCTTCAGAATCTGAAGAGGAATTAAAGCGTGAGCGAATCTCAATACCTCCACTCAACAGTGATGAGGAAGACTGGTCATCTACCAAAAGCTCCACGAATCCATCTGTAAGCTATGTAATGCATCTCTTAATTAATACAATTGAGTGCATTATTGCTGCACATTTTTCAGCAGCGTAGTTCCGGAGGTAGTTTTTTTCATAAATTTATCCCATAGGGATTAGTGTTGTCACGATACCAAAATTATTGTTTCGATACCGATACCAAGTCAAGAATTGCGATTTCGATACTTTTTCGATACTTTTCCTGAAAAGGAAGAAACACTCTCAAATATCATTGTTATGATTTATTTTAAAACTGGGACAACATTCTAATCATATAACACTCTAATAAATGAACATATGAACAGCAGATTAAACATTTGAACAAAATATGAAATATCAAAATATCAAAAATAAATTAGAGCAATGACATTCAAGGTAAAAAAATTATAAATTTAGCAGCATTATCTCAGTTATCATAAGAAACGTAAGAGTTACCGGTTATAACTTTATCTTGATTCTGATTCTTTAAAGTAAAAAAGATGACAGAAAAAGTAGAATTAAATTAAATACATTTATGGTAAGATTACTACATTTTATTTAATTAAACGCATTTATGGTGAAATTACTACATTTTCAGGTCAATCTGTGTTAATTTTGACCACAAAACATGCGCTGTCACTTTAATTCAGCGCGTGCAGCACAGCAGAAATAGACTCTGTGCTGAAACGATCTCTGCACTGCTGTATACGCATCGCCGGACTGCAACCGCGTGCAGTGTGAAAGCTCTGACCTGTTAACATGGGTACGGATAAAAATACGCACCGCATACCCACTGCAAACGGAGTATGTGTGAAACGGGTGTCACTTGCGCTCGCACATGCAGCCATCTCGCTGTAGTGTCACATGACAGCTGCAGCTTCTTTGCTGCGTGCGTGAGGATAAAAAACACAGACGTCCATAGGGAGGCATGCGTTGCACACACAAACAAGAAATGCGTCTCTTACAAGTCTGGAACGCTGTCTTTCTTAGAAGTATCGCTACTAATAAATTTAGGAATCGTGACGTTTTTTAATTTCCGAGAATCGCGATACTTTTGAAGTATCGGTGCACCGTGCAACACTAATAGGGATTTAAAAAATAGTCTCCATTAAAGTGTTGTAAGTCATGAACCAAACCAATCAAAGCTATGAGATTAATCACAAATTCTGCTGTAAAAAAAATATTTTTTTGTTTATTTTATAGTGTGACAAGAGAAATGACCAGACAAAAAAAAAGCCAGCAGTCCAAAGCATACAAAAACGGAAAACTTTAATGGAAATCCTAAAAGAAAAGAAAAAAGTTGTCCAGAGCAGTTACGAAACACACAATGAGTATGTCCCCTTGGATGTGCACAAGGAACTGCAAGACAAGTACTACAACATCAAAAAAAGGATGCGAGAGGAGGAGATGAGTAATGAAGAAAAAGAGAAGAAAATTAAATGTTTAAAAGTAGAGAATAGGGACACGAAAGCTGAACTGCAGCAACTAAGGCGGTTAAACCTTCATCTCCAAGAGGAGCTCTTCCAAAACAAAAAAAGTGAGCATTTTCAAACTGGTTGGCTATTAATTTAACATAGATCTTAGATCATCATATGTCCTTAGAAAGAATTGGACACTTTTAAATGCAACTTATAGCCTGTGATTTTTACACTTTTATTGCAACAAAACTATTAAAAGTGTTGCTTAATCTGATATTACAGTAACACAAAAGGAGCCACAGTCCTCTTCTGCAGGCCACACTCCACTCCCACAGCAGCCAGTTCACGGTCCAGAAGAACCAGCAGAGGAGCAAACGGCTATAATACTCAAACGTGAGCATTTTAAAACTGTTTGACTATTAATTTTACATGCATGTTTTTAAAGTTCTTAGAAAGAATTGGACACATTCAAATGTAAGTTATAGGCGGTGATTGATAAAAAAAACAACTAATATAGTTATCATTCTTGGTGTGAATGGGCCTTTACTCTGATATTACAGTAACACAAAAGGAGCCACAGTCCTCTTCTGCAGGCCACACTCCACTCCCACAGCAGCCAGTTCACGGTCCAGAAGAACCAGCAGAGGAGCAGAGCATAAGACACAGGGATGACAAGGTATTTCGTAGACTGTAAAACACAAACTCTAAATATTCCTATCATTTTAATTAGGGATGTCCCGATACCACTTTTTGCAGAACGAGTCCGATACCGATACTTTGATTTTTGGTACTTGCCGATACCGATACCGTAACCGATCCAGGGCCTGAATTTCGTTTTGGAAAATGGGGGGGGGAAATCCCCCCTTAGGTGATTCTTATGGGGGGGAATTTTAAATTTGAGGGGGGAGTTTAGACTTTTTTTTTTTATTATTACGTTTATCTGGCCTAAATGTATGCTCACTCATCGCATTTTTACAATGGGGTAATTTTGTTCTTAAGAATTTACACAACACAAGGAAGCTTGATTTCAGTCTTTGAATTAAATAGAAAAAAGTAGCACAAATATATACAACAGAATAAAGATACCAATAAAGAGAAATAAAGAGAAAAGTTTTTGCTTAGGTCTAACACTAGTATTCAGAAATACTACAGAGAGTGAATAAAGTAATCAAATGTAAAATAACACTGGGTAGTATTTTAGTCCTGACTAAATTAAATACATAGGCTATTAATCCTGATTCCTTCAAATAAAAGCTATGTTTTGTTGTTTTAACAACCAAATGAATGACAGACACATATGTCTGCTGTCACTGTAAGAGCTAGTGCACGGATCCTGTGTTCATTATACGGTCACGTGCGATTTATGCTTAAGACATAACCGACTGTGTTTAGAGGATACTCACCAAGACCGAAAATTGACATAATTTTTGCATGTTTTTGACTGTTAAAGCGATATAATCCACGAAAAATAACTTTTGTTACCCGCGAGCTGTTTGTGAGGCGGCTTTACTCTATGTATGTGTGCAGAGAAAAAAAACATCTCTCAGTTTTTATAAATTTTGTGTGAATTCGTCCGTACAAGCGAAAGACGTGAAAGACAATTTAAATCAGTATTCGTGCGCTGAGACGCTGGTTTGCGGGGCGCACGCTTCGGATGTTTGCGTTCATGGAACCTCTTGACCTGCACACGTCCTGTAATAATGTAGGGAACCACGCGTTATACTTAAAATCAGGAATTTTTATGAGTACGAGTTAGGGGTGTGACGATAACCGCATCACCGCAATATCGCGTTAATGAGATGCCTACCGCGGTGTGAGGTCATCACCGCACTTTTTTTTTTTTTTTTTTTTTGAAAGTCACAGGAGTGCATATGGTGTGTGATATGAACTATAAACACATTAATATTTGCTTATAATTTACTGTATCTGCGAGTCCCATGTTCAAGTGCTTCTGGAGAAAAAAAAAACGCTTCCTGCGCAAGGGAGGGACAGTCCGTTAAACATATGGGGGATTTATTTTTTTGTGTGTGTCTGATTATTATTAATTAACTGCTAGGTTTCAGTACTTGTGATGTTTACAGATAATGTTCAATTAAATACAAACAAACACAGGCATAAAAGACAAGCATAACGTAAACAGTTGGAGTTAGATTTTAATTGCAAGTAGCGATCTCTCTCATGTGGTATAGGCAATAACAGTTGACGGCGCTAGCCGAATGATTTAAAAAATAGCCACGAATCTAGTGTCTAAGCCAAATACTGTGTTGCCTTTGAGGCAGGTGACAATTAAGGGGAAGCCGGTGAATTTGGACAAGGCAATATGCCGTATTTGTCGCACAAAAGTATCCGTCTCGCGAGGAAATACCACTAACTTAAGACCACATCTTAGAAAAATTAACCATCCTGTGGCGTTTGCTGGACTTAAGTCCAGCACACCTACCTTAGGTCGGCGACACTGGCTGCGTGGCGTGTCCGTTTTTATTTCGGCTCCCATGTTAACAGGTTAGAGCTTGCACACTGCCTGCGTGAGACGCGTCTCAGTTGCGGCACGAGCCGCGCGGAAAAAAGCGTGCATGCTAGAAATAGAACCGACGCCTATTTTTCACGCAAGCCTGTTGGAAGCGTTTCCTGGCAAAATAGAATAGGAAAAAAATGTTTGTATGTCATTTTGACATGAATACATATTAATAAATTACATTTTGATGTTTGAAAGTTTCGGTTTTGACATAAATGCAGATATAAATGTAATTAAAAAAAATATTATCGATTTTCAAATATTGCACCTGTCAATACAGAACGAAATATTCTGTAGCCTATTTTGCCATCAATACTGCCGACGCTGTCTTTGCTGTTATATATTTATGTTTAACATTAAGTATAGGCCTTCCACAACTCTCTCCCCATATGTCGAATATATCACCAATGAGGCTTATATGTCACCTAGCAGCAGCAGCGCTGTTTCTGGTGTGCAAAGACATAAAAAAAAAGCCACGCAGCTGACACAACAGAAACGCCACACTCACACCACGCAGCCAGTGTGTCGCCGGCCTTAATAGTTAACTATTAATATTTACAATTTAATATTTGTTAATTTGTTTATTTGTTAATAAAGAATACTGCTTTATGTTATTCATTTCCATTGTCATTTACAAGCTACATGCGTTCTTGATCGCCTCTGCAGTGTGTGACGCGGCCGCGGGTGATTTTTTTTAATTTATTTATTTATTTATTTATTTATTTTGGGGGTGGGTGGGGGGTCGGTTAACCGCCAAACCGCGAGATTTGTTGCTTCTTTACCGCGGTAAGAAAAAATCCCATACCGTCACAGCCCTAGTATGAGTATATGAGGACAGTATCGTCCCGATCCCCGATGCCAGTATCGGTATCGGGACATCCCTAATTTTAATGCAAAGCAGGGGAGTCTCGAGAAGCCAGGTTATTATCCCTGTATACCCTTACAACATTTTTTATTCAGGTGTGGTATTAGTATTCTTATTTTAAACTAGGGCTGCACGATTAATCACAATGAAACAGCGCAGTAGTCATGCATTATAAATTCATAATACAATTTTTCTGGATCTCATGAAGTAATAATGTTCCTCATTTAAATAATACCCAACCACGAAATACGCAAAAAGGTACATACTTCTCCAGCCATCGTGGCCAAGAGTCAAGGCCACGGAGGCCAGTCCTACATGACTCCTCAAACTACCTGCATCGCCATGGCCCCCTGAGTTACCTGCTACCTATTGGTGCCAAGTAATCCGTAAAACCAATATAATGGTTGACCTCTACTTTTAAATGAGCTAAAATGGTCTTATGCATATAATTTTTTTTTTTTCAGGATCTAGGACATGGAGTCCTGATACCCACAGGAAAGTGGGATGTCGTGAGGAGATTAGAGGGGGACTCAAAATTCTGCAAGAGCTTGGCTGTAGTCATATGGGGTACCACAGTCCTCAAACAGAGGAGCGTTACGGGGATGAAATGTAACGCAATAAAAACGGCTGAGGCAAAACCACCTCTGAGTCCAGAAAAAATCTCAGCTATCAAAGGTAAAACTGTCAAATTTAGCTATAATTAAATCTCAACACAAGACACTAGGGCTGTAATCTCCCAGTTGACTAGTCAATTAATTGGTACGTTCTTTTCTAACGTCATTTTTTGTAGATTTTTAGTAGAAATTTCTGGACTTCAGTCGACCAAGATTTTCTTTGGTTGATTACGGCCCTACAAGACACATTATAGACCTTATGTAGCCCTGCCCCTTTTCAGCACTGCACTCTTTGTCTTTAGTCTTCCGGTCTGTATTTTCACACCGATCTTGCGCATTTATTAATGATTTATTGTAATTCCATTATCACATTGTACACGTAACACTTTGTATTTACAAATTATTTGGTAAATCATTAGTCATGATCAGTACTTGAAGTAAAAAATGTATTTATTTATTTGTGTGTGTGTGTGTGTGTGTGTGTGTGTGTGTGTGTGTGTGTGTGTGTGTGTGTGTGTGTGTGTGTGTGTGTTCTAAACAGAGTGCCTGTCTCAGAGGCTGGAGGAAAGGGGTCACACCTCAGAGGAAATAAATAAGCGCCTCCTAAGTGTACGGAAATACCTGTCTGAGAAGATCAGTGATATAAACAGGACAAAAAACATCAGTGGTAAGTATCTAAATACCCATTTCTTAAGTAAGGGATAATGTATTGCGAGGCGGTTGTTATAGCGAATACAACCCCGTCTTGAATCAGCCTGAAGGGGTTGTATTGCAATGACCTATTATCCAACTGCGTGAGACTTTTGTGTGCATGTGCTTGTCAAATAATGTCAAACATTTTGTTAAAGCTTATAACATCTTTGACAAAATAAAAAAAACAACAACACAAGTTTGTGAGTGTGTGCATCTGTGAGTGTAGTGTAGAGAACAAGTTCTGACGTTCGAACAAATCTTGTTAAGTTTTCTGATTTGTATTGTTCATTATTTTTTATAAATTATTTATTGTTCTGACAGCTCAGGTCCCTTTAAAAAAAAAATATATATATATATACATCTTTTTGTGCACTTTATTTTAAAAAAGCCTATATATTTGGCAGATGTAAAGCATATATATGTATGGTTTTTTTGTGTTAGTCCACTTATTTTATTTTATTTTATTTTATTTTATTACTTTAACAGCTCAGGGATGTTCAAGGAGCAACCTGTTGTTTGTGCACTTTCGGGAAATTTTTTGCACTGTAAATTTGCACTGTCAGTTCTGTTTTTGAATAAAGGGTTGAAAATTAATACTTTTTTTTTATCCGATTCATCGATTAATAATAAAAAAAAATCAACAGATTAATTACTTATTAAAAGACTCGTTAGTTGCAGCCCTAGAAATGTTTTCTAATAATATCTTTGTGGATTTCTATGTTCATCATTTCATTGGGTAACTGTTGAGCAGCTTTTTTTGTTGAAAGCTTGACCACTTTCTTTGACACATCAGTTCCTACACTTCTTGAGTGCTCGAGTAGTGTTGTAAAATGGATGGTTCGGGTCCTCATGATTGGCTGAATTGCTTTTCTAAGCCACTGTAAAACTCTTAAAACATAACAAACACCTGGGACCTCATTACATCATTAGCCCCTTTCACACATAGTCCTCACTGGTGAATTACTGTTAAGAGATCGTGTGTGAACAGGACTTTTTTTTAAATACTGGTAAATCAGTTTAGCCAAATAGCCAATTTACCTATTTATTTATTTATCACATAATTGATTTCGGTGCATCCCTAGTTGAACTATCTGTTTTATAATTTAAAACCTTCACCTGGAGAAGATTAAATAAAAGATGACTGTAATGCTGAACTTTACATGACTAGTGGACAAAGTTTACAAAGATCTTGAATCTGCTCAAAGTACGCCCAAAGATGTTGGATGAATATATATAAATATATAATGTATGAATAATCTTATATACTGGTAATGTGGTAATAAAAATGTATTCTTACAGGTGCTGATGAACCCATATTAAAAACAGAGGTCAGAAAGTCCGCTGAGTGGGTCCCGACTGAGGACATACACCTACTGCTGGATCAGCTGGTCAAAAGAATAGGCCGTTGGTTTTGGCAAAGGCCACATCTGTCCAAAGGTGAGACCAACAACAAGAACGAAATGGAAATAACATTGCTTAAAAACATGAAGAGCTCAGTAAAATTATTAGTGTCAATGATGAGCAAAGTGTAAAACACAGCGGATTGACAATGAATGTTTAGCAATGAATAAATGTTCATGGGCATCCAGAGAATATCATAGTAACAGCAAGAAATGCTGTGTATTTAATGGTAACATGACCTTACATGAACTACCTTTCTCAAAATCTTTGAGAAAGATTCAAAAAGTTTGTGAATGTCTATAAGGACAAACGTGACTAATCAACTGTCTTCTGAAAACTTTGACAGAATGCCTGGAAATTCTTGAGAAACTTAATGACAGAGGGTCAGGGATCACCTTAGATGCCATTTTACATCATGACTGGTTTAAAGCCCTGGCCGCCTGAAGGGTCGTCTCCGCCCTGGTCGCCTGTCACTGCCTGCTCCACCCTGGTCGCCTGCTCTGCCTGATCCGCCCTGGTCGCCTGCTCTGCCTGATCCGCCCTGGTCGCCTGCTCTGCCTGATCCGCCCTTGTCGCCTGAACTGCCTGATCCGCTCTGGTCGCCTGCACAGCCTGCTCCGCCCTGGTCGCCTGCACAGCCTGCTCCGCCCTGGTCGCCTGCTCTGCCTGATCCACCCTCGTCGCCTGATCCGCCCTTGTCGCCTGCTCTGCCTGATCCGCCATGGTCGCCTGAACTGCCTGATCAGCCCTGGTCGCCTGCGGCAGAACAGGCGACCAGGACGGATCAGGCAGTTCAGGCGACAAGGGCGGATCAGGCAGAACAGGCGACAAGGGCGGATCAGGCAGTTCAGGCGACAAGGGCGGATCAGGCAGAGCAGGCGACCAGGACGGATCAGGCAGTTCAGGCGACAAGGGCGGATCAGGCAGAACAGGCGACAAGGGCGGATCAGGCAGAACAGGCGTCCAGGGCGGATCAGGCAGTTCAGGCAACAAGGGCGGATCAGGCAGTTCAGGCGACAAGGGCGGATCAGGCAGAGCAGGCGACCAGGACGGATCAGGCAGTTCAGGCGACAAGGGCGGAGCAGGCAGAACAGGCGACAAGGGCGGATCAGGCAGTTCAGGCGACAAGGGCGGATCAGGCAGAACAGGCGACCAGGACGGATCAGGCAGTTCAGGCGACAAGGGCGGATCAGGCAGAACAGGCGACAAGGGCGGATCAGGCAGTTCAGGCGACAAGGGCGGATCAGGCAGAGCAGGCGACCAGGACGGATCAGGCAGTTCAGGCGACAAGGGCGGATCAGGCAGAACAGGCGACAAGGGCGGATCAGGCAGAACAGGCGTCCAGGGCGGATCAGGCAGTTCAGGCAACAAGGGCGGATCAGGCAGTTCAGGCGACAAGGGCGGATCAGGCAGAGCAGGCGACCAGGACGGATCAGGCAGTTCAGGCGACAAGGGCGGAGCAGGCAGAACAGGCGACAAGGGCGGATCAGGCAGTTCAGGCGACAAGGGCGGATCAGGCAGAACAGGCGACCAGGACGGATCAGGCTGTGCAGGCGACAAGGGCGGATCAGGCAGAACAGGCGACCAGGACGGATCAGGCAGTTCAGGCGACAAGGGCGGATCAGGCAGTTCAGGCGACAAGGGCGGATCAGGCAGAGCAGGCGACCAGGACGGATCAGGCAGTTCAGGCGACAAGGGCGGAGCAGGCAGAACAGGCGACAAGGGCGGATCAGGCAGAACAGGCGACCAGGGCGGATCAGGCAGGGCAGGCGACCAGGGCGGAGCAGGCGACCAGGGCGGATCAGGCAGAGCAGGCGACCAGGACGGATCAGGCAGTTCAGGCGACCAGGACGGATCAGGCAGTTCAGGCGACAAGGGCGGATCAGGCAGAACAGGCGACCAGGAAGGATCAGGCAGTTCAGGCGACCAGGGCGGTTCAGGCTGTGCAGGCGACCAGGGCGGAGCAGGCTGAGCAGGCGACCAGGGCGGATCAGGCAGAGCAGGCGACCAGGGCGGATCAGGCAGAGCAGGCGACCAGGGCGGATCAGGCGACCAGGACGGAGCAGCCAGAGCAGGCTGTGCAGGATACCAGGGCGGTTCAGGCGACCAGGGCGGATCAGGCAGTTCAGGCGACAGCACAGCCTGATCCGCCCTTGTCGCCTGCACTGCCTGATCCGCCCTTGTCGCCTGCACAGCCTGAACCGCCCTGGCCTCCTGCCGCTCCACAGGCCTGGCCCTCCATCTCACCCCTGGGTCCGCCTCCGCTCCACTAGTGATGTTACGTCTGACACCGACGCTCCGAAGCTTGCTTCAAACTCGAACGGTCCTTGCAATGAACCACTGCTTCGGAGCTTGTATCATTACGTCACTAGTCACGTGAAAATGACTTCTGAAGCAAACACACTGGTTCACTCCTGTAGTGAACCACCTTTGACAGCCCAATCCAGTGTTGACAGGTTTGAAACCTGGCGGCTGTATTTTTTATAAAAGTGAAGCCAAACCATGGCAACAGTAGTCGGTGTCTCTAAAGCTGTTTAAAAAAAAAAAAGATATCACCTTTCACCAAAGACAAAGAAAATAATATTTCTGAATAAAAACCATACCATTTAATGAACACTTTGTCTAAGCCTTCTGCATGTACCCAAAGCACACCCTCTGCCACATTTTTTTATTATTAATTAGAGAACATATGAACATTGTTGCATAAAAATATGCATCAAAGACAGAAACTTCAAAAACCCTCTGCTACATTATACCAGTACAACCAGTTACACAAGCACATCCTTTTCAACATACAAAAATATCAGTCCCACCAAGTTAACAAGTTATAGAGTTCTGCTTCCCACAGCTAAACAAGATAAAGCTTTCACACATGATACTGCCCTGCTAAAAAAAAAAAAAAAAACGATAGAAACCATTACCGAAATTCTATTGGATTTAATGGTTTTCATGAGAATTGTATTGGTTGTAATGGGAATTATAGTGGTCTCTGTGAGTCTCTACTGATATGTGTTGGGTTCTATTGGTGGGGGCATTAAATCCTAATGGAATATGTCCCAAACACACTACAAAAAAGAATTCTGTAGTGGTTTAAATGGTAAAAGCCAATGGTTCCTATTGGTATTTTAATAGAAACCATTAGTATTTCTGTGATGGTTTCCAACTTTTTTTAAGCTGGTCTGATCTTCTGTCATTGTCTAAAGAAATAATTACACACACACATCATGCTTAATGTTTTATTATCAAGGTGAACACATGAAATTCATCAGTATCTGTAAAATTCACCTACATAAATGAGTTTCACAGCACTAACACTGTTTCAGCTTTGATTGCCTCGGTAAACACGTAATAAACGGGGCGTTAACATAATAAGCCTACTTGCATTTTATGGTTGTCAGCTTTGTTGCATTACATTTACTTCACCAGGAGATGGTGCTGCAATTTCTATATGAATGAAGCTTCGAGTAATGAACCATTTTCGACACAATTGTATCAGAAAGCAATAATGCTTCGAAACGCTTCATTTGGCCATCACTACGCTCCACCACCCTCCTGGACTGTTTTCATGAGGAGCTTCTGGAATCCGCTCCTTAAGTGGGGGGCTATGTCATGATTCCTGTCTTGTGTTCTCCTTGTCTTGTGTGGACTTTTATTTCCTGTTCTGTGCCAGGTTTTGTAGTCCTTTGTAGTTTTTCTTGTTTATTAGGCCAGGTTTAAACACCTAGTCCAGGTGTTTCTAATTAGCCCCGCCCCCTTGTTATCTTGTTTAGCTTGTTTGCCTGTGTATTTAAACCTCTGTGCTTCAGTTGTTGGTTGTCGGTCGCTGTAGCTTGTAGCTGTTTCCATGTTCCTGTCCTGAGTTCCGTGTTCCATTGTTTGCCCTGGATTTCCTGTTTGTTTCATTAAATTAGTGTTTGCATATGGATTCTCTCTCTGCTTCGTCCTTGCCTCATTGTAACAACAGGCCACCAGGGCATCATACAGACTTTATCAAAGAATTTGCTGACTTTCAGAGTTAGTACTGGCTGCAGGTAAAGTCCTAATTGTTGGAAAAAAAGATGCATTGGGATTGGCATTTAAAGACATTCTTAACTCTATTGGAGTTAGACAACACGTGTCAGGACCTACTCATTGTCGTAATCATACACTAGGGATGGGCATTCGATTAAATTTTCTTAGTCGATCGTCGGGAGAATTAACGATCGACTATCGTTTAATCATTAATATTTTTATATTGAAATTCATTATTTCTTTAACTTTTTATAAATTAAAAATGCAATGAAAATACAAAAATACAGTTTGTTTGTCCTCGATGAGATCTTTATTACAAGAAGATCAACTTGTGGCAGTGAAACTGGACGTTCGGTAGACTTGAAGATTCCTGCGGTGCTCTAAACCAGCGGAACCTGCAGCTGCGAGCCGGCGTTCTTAAACAGAGACCCATGGCCACTTCATCCGTTTTCTGTGATCGGATAGCTATCCGCTCGTGAAAAGACCAAATCTAAATGCCCTCCGAAACGCATTCGAGACGGATTTAAATCCGATCGCTCAAACCACTTTATACTTTATATCTGAGACGCATTCCAGACGAAACTGGACAAGAGTAAATGCATCTGGTTGTTGAAACCACATAGGTAAATTTGACTTATCCCAAAAATGATAAGAAATAAACGTGTGAGAGCGTGTTATAGGCTATATGTCATGTTATATCCAGATATGACGACGCTACTTCAACACGCATCACCACAGATGAGCATCTATTCATCAAGCTAACGTGCAAACTATCGCAAATCAAAGTGAAAGTCATTCATCAACACACAATCATCTTCATTAAAAGTAAAGAACCGAAATGATCTTACCAGGGCTGTTGCCGCAATATCTTGTTGCGGTCTTTGATTTAGAAATTTTCGCTGATGATCAATAAAATGCAGCTCATATCAGTTGCTTTCGATGATGTGCAACAATTTAAATATGCATATAGCGCGGGAATTCAAGATCGGATTTATATCCGTTTTGCAAAAACACATTTATGTGACCAGGTATAAATGAATTTGTTTTGATAAATCAGATAGCTATCCGATCTGAGAAAACGCATGAAGTTCCCATAGAACTTCTGCACCAGTCTACTGATTTCTGTTGAGAAAGATAAGCATGTTGACATGATCTGGGATCAGACGCGACCGCAACCTGGTGACAGCCTGTCCAGCCGCCGAAAACACCCGCTCTGAGGGGACTGACGTGACCGGGATGCACAGGTACCTCCGCGCTAAAATTATTTCCATTGCTTCAAGACTCACACTACGCAACGCAACCTGCATTAGTTTAATCGATAACAAATAAACGTGATCGACGAAATTCTTAACAATCAATTATCGATCGTCGATTAATCATGCCCATCCCTATCATACACTAGATCTAATATTATCACACGGAATCAGTGTTGATGCTGTTGAAATTCTGCAGCAGAGCGATGACATCTCAGATCATTATCTAGTCTCGTGTAAACTTCATTTAGCCAAGGCTGCAAAGCCGACTCCGTGTTACAAATATGTTAGACCTATCACTTCTGCCACTAAAGATTGCTTTATTAATAATCTTCCTGATCAGTTTCATCATCTCAGCATCCCAGATAGCTTAGGAGAACTCGATATTGCGACAGAAACTTTTAACTTTCTCTTTAGACACATTTGCTCCGTTGCGCTTAAAGAAGATTAAGTGTCTCTGCTGTCTGAACATAAAATAGCATTTCATGATTATTGCCGCTAGATGGCCTTAACGAGATAGAGGACATTAACTAGAACATTGAGAAAAGTATTAAGGAGAAGGCCGGGTGCTCTTAAATTCCTTAAAATCGAATGTGACATCAGCACGATAATGACACTGAGGAGAAGACTTGAGACTTTAAATACAAGATTTAATGCATTAATACAAAGTCGATTGAGAAATGAAGACGATGACAACAATTTGTCAACACAACACAACACAATTGACAGGTTGGTTTTCTACACCTTTAATGTACGTTAATGTAATTCAAATTTCGCGCCAAAATCTAAATAAGCTAAACAGGTTAGATATTTTAAGTTAATTTGTATTTTTATTTCATTTTGATCCCTATCAACTTTAACCCGTTTTCACTTTTTGTCAAAAGAAAAAAGATATGATTAATTATTTTTTCAACCTCAGACTCATTGGCCTTGGCTCATTTTCTGTGAAGAATATCAGAACACATTTTCAATGACCACACACTGTACACTGTGTGTGTGTGTGTGTGTGTGTGTGTGTGTGTGTGTGTGTGTGTGTGTGCGTGTGTGTGTGCATGTGAGAGAGAGATTGTGTGTAAGTGTGAGAGAGTGAACTACCCCTGCCGTTCCCGCACAAGGTTGCAATTCTTAAATGTGATCTAAACAAAATAAAGGGAAAACATTAACCATATATGCTGTTTATATTGCTTGTACTTGGGATGAAGTAAACATCTGTTGAGTATTTTAACATAAATTGTTTGATTATGTTGAATTAAAAACCCAGAAATGCAGCGGGTCAACCAGACCCACGAACACTGGCTGAGTAACAAAAATATGAACACCACACAAGGGTTAAAAGCAAATCCTTAAGAAATAATTTATTAACATGGTACCAAGTATATCGTAAGAATGGATTTACAGCAGTACAGTCCTTCATTATCGTTGATCATTTCTCATAACATGTCCAAACCTCCACAGCAGTTTACTAAGCTGAAAAATAAGAAAAAATACACATGGATTTAACACTTATAAGACGTACATGCGTTGGGCTTCAAAAATATAACCCACCATGTCTTCGCAGTTAGCCTCAGCCACGACAAGGAGAAGAGCTGCTAGGCAGAGCATCATTAGGAGTTCTTTCATTGAAAATAGTGGGGAGCATCTCATCACAACACAACGTAAGTGCTTTCTGTTGTGTCTAACGAGACATTATTAAATGCGGTTATTATGTGACCATTATTATCATTATTTGTGATATTCATATTTGACATCATCTTTTTTTTTCTTTAAACAGGTACAACGGTTAAAAAACGAGTTGTGCCATTTTCAATGGATGAGAGAGCATTTCATCAGAAAATTAGGGAAGCTTTTCCAATAATAGGAGAGGCTGGAATTTAAATCTGCAGAGTTGACAGGAGGAGAAGGGTAATACCTGTTGAGCTGAGCTATAAAAGCATGCCCACAGTTTGGCAGGTCAGCGGTATATGTGAGGCTTAAGGTAAGAACAACAAAGTATTCAACCAAATATATATCCCAAATTAATTATTATGCTATAAAAACAAACATGTTCTTTTTTTTTTGCTGATCCTGCATTGCTTTAGCTGGGATGCCATTACTATTGTTACTATTAGTATTCAATTAAAAAGAAAAGTTATTTGAAAGACTATGCTGCCTTTTTTCTTGACAGAACACATCCAGTTCGGCTGGCACACAACATGAGAGCAGTAATGAGGTGAACTGTCAAAGCAGTACTACTGTAAGTTTTTTCTCACTTTCTTTATTTACATAGATACTCATAAAATCAGAGAGCTAATGTAGATCAGATAAAGACTCATCTGAGCTCTTTGCAGCCGCTGTTATCAGTGATGTGGCTGGAACCAGATCCTGGATCTTCATGTAAATGGAGAACTGGAAACCCCTTTTTTGGTTTAAGTTCCCTGATTACATATCAGACCCTCAAATGGTCACTGGGCAGTCCTGACAACAGATCCAACCTCTGATTCCTATTTTGAAGCTTCCCAGAAGACAGTTTTATTGCTCACAGGTTGCTTTTTCATATCTTAGGGGGCTGGAGCTCATTAAGTATCAACTTTGTTTCAGATGGTTCTCATAAAATTGCTTATGAGAAATAAATATACACAAACAAGGTAATTGTTGATGTAAAGTAAAAGAATAGAGCTCTGGAATTAATGTGGATAGCAAAGTATTTGGTTTTGGGAAAAAATAAATGTTTTGTGCTTATCCTGCATTGCTTTTACCGGGATGCTATTAGTATTGTTACTAATTATATTTAATTAAAAAGAAAACTGTTGTTTGAAAGATGATGCTGCCTTTTTGACAGAACACATCCAGTTCGGCTGGCACACAACATGAGAGCAGTAATGAGGTGAACTGTCAAAGCAGTACTACTGTAAGTTTTTCTCACTTTGTGATTCTTCAGATATACATGATACGTTTATTTATTACAATATTGCTTAAGACAAACCACCTCTTTTCAAACTGTGACTGTTTTTTAAAATGTTCATTCTAAAGTGTCAAATATTCATTATTTCTCAGACCTTTTTGTCAGTCAGCAAGAACAACAAAATTAATATGATATTTGACCCTGTAAAAATCTGTATTCTGATTTAGTGTCATTTTGTTGATAGGATCCAATCTGTGGAACCGTAGAAATTTTAGGTAATGCAGGAACAAGTAGCAGGGTAAGTAACCAGCATTCTCATCATCTATCAGGTGAAATATGTACATTTATTTGTAGTTTGCTGTAATGTTTAATTAAAGCATATTAGGTTCTCAAAATAAGATTTTGTTTTGGACTTTGTGATTAACTTTGAATAATGTTATAAACTTAATAAATGTAATGATTTTATTTATCTGTTCATTATGTTAAAAGGATAATCAGCGGCGCCAGTTTGAATCCTTAGAACAAAGGCGAAGAGAGGTTTTTTTTCTATTTATTTTTTCAGTTTTAATCATGTTTTCCTATATATGATATAATGTATATGTGTGTGTGTAACATTTATACATCTTTTCAAAGAAAATTGCTGAAAGGAGGGCACATGTATGTCAGATTGTTGAGCCGGAGCACGGCATTGCAATACAGTTTCAGTACCCTGATGGCACCAGGAAAACAAGGACATTTGTTGAGTCTCAACCAATTCAGGTATTTTGTGTTGGCTCATTTGTAAGTTCTTTCTGCGCATTCAGTATATTCATGATATAGTTCTGATTTGTCATTTCTATATTTGCTCATGTGTTGTAAAGGATCTGTTTGCCTTTGCTGGTTCAGACGACATGGCCAGTGAAGTATTCCGTGTACAGCTGTCCTGGTCACCGAACACTATACTTAGCACTGTTGATGGTAGCCTCTCAGATCATGAAATTAGTAGGTCCTCAACCTTGTATGTGCTTTGGATGTCAGGTGTTCAAATAGAGGTAAGTTCAACTTTAATACATCAAAGTTTTTTCTAAAAGTGAAAAAACAAAAACTTATGGTGATATTATAATGCATTTTAGGGACTAATTGCATCCAGTGTTGAATCTTCAACTGACCAACCGGCTGCTACTCAGGACTTAGGAAGTATCCCGATTCCCATCCATTCCAGTGATCAGGATGTGGGGTACTCCAACACAGTCACAGGAAGCATCCCGAGTCCCATCCATTCCCGTGATCAGGATGTGGGGTACTCCAACACAGTCACAGGAAGCATCCCGAGTCCCATCCATTCCCGTGATCAGGATGTGGGGTACTCCAACACAGTCACAGGAAGCATCCCGAGTCCCATCCATTCCAGTGATCAGGATGTGGGGTACTCCAACACAGTCACAGGAAGCATCCCGAGTCCCATCCATTCCCGTGATCAGGATGTTGGCTTCTCCCCCTGCCCTGTTCCAACTTTTTCACTACCAATTGACAATTCTTCTCCCTTTATGCAACTGCATACTGGTTCTTCACCCTCAACACCACCATGGTCTTTGATTTCTTTTTTCCCTTTACTATTGCCACACCTCCTTGCCCAGTGGTCTTCAAACCTGGTCCTGGGAACCTGCCGCTCTGTACATTTTTTCTGTCTTTTTTATTTTACACATTTGATTCACATCAGCTTGTTAAGTGGAAGCTCCATTAACTGAACCAACTGTGTCAGATAAGAGAGAAATACAAAATTTCCAGAGCTGTGGGATTGAAAACGATTGTTCTTGTTTGTAAAATGTAAGACTTACGGACAGATTTACTAACAGCTTGCTCCAGTGCAAACCCTCTTTTGACGTTAAAACTGTTAAAACTACTGTCAGGATTTACCAAAGACGTGCAGTGAAACATTAGCACTGAAAAGGTGTGGACAGGGTTATTTTTGCAGTTGACATTATTCAATATGCATTTGTAGGAGTTTCCCTTTCAGACGCAAAATTTATGGGAGGAGAATATTTTAAAGGAATCATGCAAGTTGATTTACTAAGGTTTGCACTTTGCACTATAAATTTACTGGTATTTGCGCCTTTGTTTACAGGCCAAAAAAAAAAGGTCAAAAAAGTTATTTTCTGTTCTTCATAGATTGTTGGTCATTATGGAAATGATCTGCATCTGTGTTCTTTGATTTGTGTGTCGTCAATAGATCATCGCTTTCCACTCCCATCGGCACTTTTATGGATTTGTGCTCTCACGCTAATTTGCCCTGTTTAGTAAATCTGACCCTAATTTTAATACAGTTTGTTGTGTGGATTTGTGTCTAGACTGTTATGCAATTAAAAAAATACCTCAATTTTTGTACTTTACAGTGAAGTCTACGAATTAGATTCAGAAGATGAGGAGGATGTGGTCATGTTGACCTCACCTGTTTATCCTAACAGTGAAATTGATGCAAGTATACTATGCAACCATACTTTTAAAAAGCCATAATCATTTATTTTATTAAGTTTGTTTTTTGTTATTTGTAATGACTTAGGACGACGACTGCTGCTGACATCATCAGAACATTTCAGCGGGAAAACCTGAATTTTGAAGAAAAGATGATTGTAGTGGCCAGAAGAAAATAAATTCTACACAGTGCATGTACTGCATTGAAATCAACCTACTTTGCATGGCACAAATCCCCACAAATTGAATTTGTGGGTGAAAGTGCCGATGATTATGGGGGACCTAGCAGAGAATTTTTCAGGTTGGTCTTAACTATTTATCATATTTAATAATATATTTATCAAATATTATGTGATGTCTTTTTTATTATAGCAAATATACAAAACAAATTTGTTTACATTATTGCAGTCAGATATTATATCATATTTACCGTTATTTATGGCAATGCTAACCACTCATCGGGTAACTGAAATGGCGCTTCATTTATGTATCTTGTATCACACCATAGTATAGAAACTGGTGCCATCCTGTGTCTCAATTATCAATTGAATATGGTTTTAAATATGACCTCAGAGTCCTAAAATATCAATATTACAGTAATATTGTGGCAGTGTTCCACATTGTAGGCTTTCATTTCAATATCAATTCAATTATTTAATTGTATTAGGGCTTTATTTCTCTAGGCTTTTGATGCAGGGTGTGCAGTCATCATTAGGAGTTTTTGAGGGGAAAACAGGCCAGGTGTTTTTCACCTATGACCAAGTAGCTGTGGAAATGAACCGGTATTACACAGCGGGAAAGCTAATTGGTTGGTCTCTCATGCATGGTGGACCAGGTTTCAAAGCACTAGATAACACATTATTCAAACTAATGTGTGGCCAACCAGATTCTGCAGAAGAATTTGACTGGCATAACCTGCCAGATGGTGAAATTCAAGATAAAGTGCGACAGGTATGTATCTTCACACCATTCAAACAGAAGGCATTTATGATTTGTGAGGGTAATGGAGTTTCTTTCTTTTAAGGTATTTTTTTTGTCAGACCCAAGAAGACATAGATAGAATAGTGTCAAGCCTAGGAGACTGGATTGCTGACTGTGGTGTCCCTGGAATTTACAGTGCAGCGGATATGAGACGGATCTATGGTCAGGTGATCAAACACTATATTTACTTCAGGTATAAAACTCAAAATAATTTACATTTTAATCAGTCTACAGTTTGAATCATGTTTATTTATGTGCCCTCCACTAATATTGGCACCCTTGGCAAATCTGAGTAAAACAGTCTCTGGATCAAGATATTTCAGATCCCCGCTTGTGTAACTTCATCTCCTTGACTCCTTCCAAAGGTTTTGGAATGAAAGACTAAAAGGATAAACAGACAATTTTACATGCTCATATTTACAAAGGGAGACAATTCTTGTGGAGGACACTGAATTGAATGTTTTTATTTTACTTTTAAATAATATACAGTATGGAAATTTCTTGGAACATATTTATTTTAGAACAGCAGACATGATCGCTCAATTTAAGGATGGCATGAACTCCTGTGGCAACTTGTGGCAGATTGTTGAAAAAAACTGGAAGTTCTTCCTTCCCTTGTTTACGAATGAGCAGAAAGAATTAACCAGAGATGAATTTAGAGCCCTGTTCACAATTTGCTGGAGTGAGGAGGGAAGCAACCTCAGAGAAACGGAGGAAGACACCATCTTTTGCTGGGAGCTCCTGCTGAATTCAATTCAGGGTAATCAGACTGGGATCATTTTTTAATAATATTGTCATATTTTATAATTATGCTTTTCTTCAATATCACTCTCACAGTCGTCAATATACAGTATTTGCATGGTTTTAACAAGCAATCACAGCTGTTTTTATAATCTGAAAAACAGCACAGTTATGTGATACTGCCTTTATACAGCAGATCAATAAGCTTCAGTAAAATATCATATTTTTTTTACACCCTCTTTTCTTAACTTTACAGAAAACAATCACCTTTCAGGAGATGCTGGTATTTATTACTGGTGCAGACAGCATTCCCCCATTGGGCTTCCCCGGAGAACCAAGAATTGAGTTTTACACGCAAGAAAATCGCCGGCTTCCATTTGCTTCAACTTGTGGCATGGTGCTCTTTTCGCCTCGAGGCATCCAAGAAGAGGAGGTGTTGACTGACCTGCTTAACACAGCACTTAAAGGGTACCTTGGATTTGGAAAAATCTAATTTAGTCAATTTAGTCAAATGTTAATTAAAGGGATAGTTCACTTTGAAATTAAATTTTGGTATGTTTTAGCTTACCTCAAGGGCATCCAAGATGTAGGTGTCTTTTTTTACGCAGTAGTTTCAATTTTGATATTTTTAGGTCAAACCGTTCTTGTCTGTCAGTCATATAATGCAGTAAACGAACAGTATTTATATCGTTTTTACCTCTTGAACACAGCCATGTCCAAGTGATCTGAGAGCGCGGGCGGGTATAGATATATACACTAGATGTCGCATTGGCTACGGTTTCGCAGTCGCTATACCCGCCCGCGCTCTCAGATCACTTGGACATGGCTTTGGCGTGTCAAAAAGTTCATAAATAGATTGTAAAACTAATCCATTTGAATTGAGGGACATTGAATCTGGCATACTACCAGATTCAATGTTATCTATTCTGCTTGTCCCAGTTATTAAGGACAAAGCTGGAAAAGTTGGCTGCCTGGATAATTATAGACCTATAGCATTGGCCAGTATTTTATCTAAGGTAATGGAAAGAATCCTCCTTGATAGAGTGAGTGGGTATATCTCTTCCCTTGATAATCAGTTTGGATTTAAGCCAAACCATGGCACAGACATGTGTATTTATGCTCTTAAGGAAATAGTGAATTTGTATAAGGCTAAAAATTCCACTATTCTCATGTGTTTTATTGATGCCTCCAAAGCATTTGATCGAGTGAATCACAAACAGCTTTTTTTTTAAGCTAAAGCAAAGGGGAGTGCCTGGGTATATTGTGAGGGTTCTTGCCTATTGGTATGCCCACCAGCAGATGCATATCAAATGGGGGGGTAGCATATCTGCCCCCTTTAGAGTGTCCAATGGTGTTAGGCAGGGAGGAATCTTGTCCCCTGTCTTATTTAATGTATATATGGATGAACTGTCAAGGAGACTTAATGGTTGCAACACTGGCTGTATGATTGGTGGCATGCTGGTGAATCATCTTATGTATGCAGATGACCTTGTTACTCTTAGTCCGAGTAGTGCTGGGCAGCAGGAGCTTCTTAATATATGCTCTGACTATGGGGTGGAATTTGATATAAAATACAATTCCAGCAAAAGTGCTGTTTTAATATGCAGAACGAAACAGGATAAATGGCTTAATTTTCCTGTGTTCATGCTAGCCAATAATTGTCTTGAGGTCTGCAAAAAGATTAAATACCTTGGTCATTGTATTGCAGATGATATGAATGATGATGATGACATATACAGACAGTGTTATAAGTTATATGCACAGGCAAACATCATAGCACGTAAGTTTAGTTACTGTTCTACTCAAGTTAAAGTGGCTCTGTTCAAAGCTTACTGTACACCACTCTATACTGCCCATCTGTGGTCTTCTTACAAAAAATCCAGCATGAAGAAGTTACAAGTTGCCTACAATGATGCAATGAGAATTTTACTTAAGGTTCCCAGAGGAGGGAGTGCTAGTCAGATGTTTGTATCTGTAGGAGTAACCACACTGAAAGCACTTTTAAGGAATTTGATGTTTAAGTTTATGCAACGTCTGGATGAGTCTACCAACAGTATCATGGTGGCACTCTCAAATCCCTTAGTGAGTTGCTCCAGGTACACATCCAGACTGAGAGTGCATTGGCTGAAATGTCTGTATGTATTTTAATTCTTGTATTTTATTTTTATTTTTTATTGTTTGTTTGTTTGTTTTGTTTATCTGTCTTGTCTTGCGTGAATTTTGGACATGAGTCTGGCAAATAAACTGAACTGAACTGAACTGAGGGGTTTTAGTCTAACTTTTCTGAAGAGACTCGATCGCTTAACATGATGAGCAGATTTAATTTAGGCTTTTATTCACATATAAACATCCATCAACTCTCACGCATTCACCGTGAGACTCACGCATTGACACTTCACACGCTCTCACGCCACACATCCATTTTTTCACGCACAGAAAAATTGCGGAGCAAAGAGGTACTTTTAATATTAAACTAATTATCAGCTCTTAGATTCCGTCAATTTTATTACGAAATTCAGACAAAAATACGTTTGCTGCTTGTAAATGTGACGTGACAGATCGCTGTAGCGCCTCCTCAGTTCAAGTGCACGTGAACCGATCATCTGTTACTTTTTTATTTAAAGATGCAGTACAACTTACCGAAAGTATACATAATATCGACCAATTAGTGTTTTTCAACCACAGAAAGAGGTCAATATATTATAGCAGGAGAACAATTATGTCACATAACGTTACATTTACCTCAGGAAAGCCATTTAATGACCATAGCATGTTAACTGAATAGAAAAAAATAGCTAGAGAGGAGATTTTGCTGAGCACTATATTACATATTTATTATATTTTTACTTATGTCATTAAATAATTGTTATTATAACAAAAACTGCATTGTATTTAATTTCATTTGTTATTTTTAACCTTTAATAATACCAGCAGATTGGGCCCTCTATGTTTACAGCATTAGGTGAGATTAATTTTTTTAATAAAATTTAAAATAAACATGTATCCAAAGTAGTCAATATTGAATCAAAATCGGAATCAAATCACAATAATGGAATTGAAATCTTGAAATTTTTGTTAAGCAATAATAAAAACTGTATCCTACCAGTCATTGTACAATGTAAACATTGTAACATGTTGTCACTAAACTTCATAAAATTCTATTTAGTTACCAAATGTTTTGACAATCACAATTACACTTGTTTTTACATATCCCCCCCAAACAAAAATCTCACTCCAAGCTAAACTCAAAAGTTGGCAGCCCTGCACATCAGTTGTGGTAAACAGAAGCTCAAGCATGTTCACTTGACGTGCGAGAACCAGAGAGGTTCATTCACTCAAACATGCTTGAGCTTCCGTTTATCATAAATGATGTGTGTTGATGTTCATATGTGAATAAAAGCCTAAATTTAATCTGTTCATCATATAAAGCGATCGTGTCTCTTCAGATTATTTTGGAATAAAACGCTTTATTCATATGGATTAATTTTACGATCTATTTATGAACGTCAAAGCGGTAGTTGTGTAGATGTCAATGGAGGGACAGAAAGCTCTCAGATTTCATCAAAAATATCTTCATTTGTTTTCTGAAGATGAACGTAAGTCTTACGGGTTTGGAACGAGGTTGAGTAATTAATAACAGAAACTTCATTTGTGGGTCAACTATGTCATTAAGTTCAGTGAGAATTTTTTGCAAAAACTTTATTTTCTCTAACAATATTGTTATGTTCTTGAATGTTAACAATGCAAATGCATAAAACAGTTTAGAAATACACAATTAAAAGAGAACACTTTCAATGGTAAAAGTGGATTTGGTAGTTTCAACAGTTAGCAACGTTGCATAATTAATTAAAAGACTAAAATAAATGTTTTGTTTTTTTCTCTGAAAATAAAAATTCCAAAAATAAGAGGAAATATTGCATCTTCTGTTTTATTTCATTACACTATTGCAGAATCCAAATAAGAAAAGTTATTTTCAGTCCTTGGTCATGTATTTCTAGACAAATATATAGACTGTAGTTCAGTTATGTTTTATAAATGAGTACAGCGTTGTTTCTCAAAATCATTGTGAAATGCAAAGATCTAAATATAATGTTGTAAATACAAACAATTTACTTCAGAAATCTAGGTTTAAATGAGTAGAGCACCCAAAATGAATACTTGGTCAATACTTGCTCTATCTTAAAAAGAGTGACTGGTATAGGAAGAACTTATGATATGATCTGCATTGGTGGCCAATCCTAAAAATGTTTAGGATTTTTAATGTTTTTAAATAGGTCTCTAATGCTCACAAAGGCTGCATTTATTTAATACATATTAATAATAATCAGCAAGAACAGTAATATTGTGAAATATTACAATGTAAAATAGCTGTTTTCTATGTAAATATATTGTCAAATGTATTTTTTTCCCAGTGAATATACTCAAAGCTGAATTTTCAGCATCATTACTCCAGTCTTGTCACATGATCCTTCAGAAATCATTCTCATATGCTGATTTGATGCTCAGAAACATTTATGATTTTTATCATGTGGAAAACTGTTGTTCTGCTTAATATTTTTGTGATTCATCATATGTTAGTGATAAATAAACCATGATACTTTTCAGGATTTAGATAAAAAAAGAAAATATTTTGTAACATTATACAATTATTTACTGTCACTTTTGATCAATTTAATGCATTCTAACTAAATACAAATATTATTGTTAATGTTAAATATTAATGTCCAGTAGTGTACACAAAAATATTAAACGGTTTTCAACATTGTTAATAATAGTAAATGTTTCTTGTAAGGGCAATGAAATAAATTACATTCTAAACTATATTTAAATAGAAAACAGTTATTTTAAATTGTAATAATATTTCACAGTATTGCTGTTTTAATATATTTTTTATCAAATAAATGCAGCTTAAGTGACCATAGGGAAAAACATAAAAAATCTTAAATATTCCAAACCTTTGTTCCAGTGTATGTGTGATCTATATGGGTTGAGGAATATTTCCAAGGAAGTTAATAACTTGCTCCAAAAGATCAGTTCCTAAATCATCACGTCTTCCACCAAGAGGGTTGACCTGCTGCACAAGTTGTTCCATGACTCCTCCTGGAACGTTGAAGTGGTTGGCAGGAATCTCAACAGATTCTGGCCAGTTGAAGATTGTCTGAAAATCTTGGGGGGAAACTTCTTCTGAAGCTGGAGGAATGTTTACATCTGCAACTGGCTCTTCATCTGCTCCAAGGATTCCACATATCCCTGTCTGGTTTCGAGTTAGCTGTGAGAGACATCCTCGGATGAAGAGCTGATGGGGAGACATGTACCGTTCAGTTCTCAGCTTGTGGTGGTTCCATTGATGAATGAACAGTTGGAGATCCCTGTTAATTCGAGGTATATACACATAATGTAATGCCCACAGGTGCATTTCATTGGTACTGTCAATTTTACCTTCACTTTCCAAAAGCATGAATAAGGCATAGTAAGTATTGGAGATGCCCCGCCACAATCTCTCGATCCTTTGGTTGTGTGTGCTCCTTCCTCTCAAAGCACTTCCTCTGGTGAATCCCCGGAAGACATTCATAAATAGGCAGACTGCATTATTCTCCCCTCCATTATCACAGCGGACTCTTGAAGGTAAACCATACTGGCCAATGGCTTCTACAAAACTGTGGAAAACTGTGTCACTGCGATTGTTGGAAGATGCCTTTAAGAATACAACAAGCCTGCTGTACCCGTCAATCCCACCATGTATGACAATCCTCCACCTAACAAAAAAAAAAAAAAAGGTATGTAAGGTACACCGAAAACTGATCAAATTACGTAGCATTTATTATGACCGCCGCTAGCGTAGCTAGCCGGTCATATAGGGATTGTCAAAGTTTTTTTTTTTTTTTTTTTTCGTCACCTTACTGAATTTTTCGTCAACGATACCAGGGACACCGAAGCACCGGGGAACATGAAATTTGGTGGGCATGTAGCCCCACTAGACTTCTAAGGAAAAATTTCGTTTGGTCCCCGGGGGCCACTCCCCCCCCGCGCTGGGCCCCCCCAAACCCCCAAAAATGCAGTTTTTCCTAAATAACTACCTGAACCGTGGCACCGAGGATGAAGAAATTTTTATGGTATGTTGGTCTACTAGACTTTTACGGAAAAATTTCGTTTGGTCCCTGGGGGCCACTTCCCCCCCCGCGCTGGGGCCCCCTTAAATTTTTCGTCAACGATACCAGGGACACCGAAGCACCGGGGAACATGAAATTTGGTGGGCATGTAGCCCCACTAGACTTCTAAGGAAAAATTTCGTTTGGTCCCCGGGGGCCACTCCCCCCCCGCGCTGGGCCCCCCCCAAACCCCCAAAAATGCAGTTTTTCCTAAATAACTACCTGAACCGTGGCACCGAGGATGAAGAAATTTTTATGGTATGTTGGTCTACTAGACTTTTACGGAAAAATTTCGTTTGGTCCCTGGGGGCCACTTCCCCCCCCGCGCTGGGGCCCCCTTAAATTTTTCGTCAACGATACCAGGGACACCGAAGCACCGGGGAACATGAAATTTGGTGGGCATGTAGCCCCACTAGACTTCTAAGGAAAAATTTCGTTTGGTCCCCGGGGGCCACTCCCCCCCCGCGCTGGGCCCCCCCAAACCCCCAAAAATGCAGTTTTTCCTAAATAACTACCTGAACCGTGGCACCGAGGATGAAGAAATTTTTATGGTATGTTGGTCTACTAGACTTTTACGGAAAAATTTCGTTTGGTCCCTGGGGGCCACTCCCCCCCCCCGCGCTGGGCCCCCCCCAAACCCAAAAAAATTCAGTTTTTCCTAAATAACTACCTGAACCGTGGCACCGAGGATGAAGAAATTTTTATGGTATGTTGGTCTACTAGACTTTTACGGAAAAATTTCGTTTGGTCCGCGGGGGCCACTTCCCCCCCCGCGCTGGGGCCCCCTTAAATTTTTCGTCAACGATACCAGGGACACCGAAACACCGGGGAACATGAAATTTGGTGGGCATGTAGCCCCACTAGACTTCTAAGGAAAAATTTCGTTTGGTCCCCGGGGGCCACTCCCCTCCCGCGCTGGGCCCCCCCAAACCCAAAAAAATGCAGTTTTTCCTAAATAACTACCTGAACCGTGGCACCGAGGATGAAGACATTTTTGTGGTATGTTGGTCTACTAGACTTTTACGGAAAAATTTCATTTGGTCCCCGGGGGCCACTTCCCCCCCCGCGCTGGGGCCCCCGTACATTTTTCGTCAACCATACCAGGGACACCGAAACACCGGGGAACATGAAATTTGGTGGGCATGTAGCCCCACTAGACTTCTAAGGAAAAATTTCGTTTGGTCCCCGGGGGCCACTCCCCCCCCCGCGCTGGGCCCCCCCAAACCCAAAAAAATGCCGTTTTTCCTAAATAACTACCTGAACCGTGGCACCGAGGATGAAGACATTTTTATGGTATGTTGGTGTACTAGACTTTTACGGAAAAATTTCGTTTGGTCCCCGGGGGCCACTTCCCCCCCCGCGCTGGGGCCCCCTTAAATTTTTCGTCAACGATACCAGGGACACCGAAACACCGGGGAACATGAAATTTGGTGGGCATGTAGCCCCACTAGACTTCTAAGGAAAAATTTCGTTTGGTCCCCGGGGGCCACTCCCCCCCCGCGCTGGGCCCCCCCAAACCCAAAAAAATGCAGTTTTTCCTAAATAACTACCTGAACCGTGGCACCGAGGATGAAGAAATTTTTATGGTATGTTGGTCTACTAGACTTTTACGGAAAAATTTCGTTTGGTCCGCGGGGGCCACTTCCCCCCCCGCGCTGGGGCCCCCGTAAATTTTTCGTCAACGATACCAGGGACACCGAAACACCGGGGAACATGAAATTTGGTGGGCATGTAGCCCCACTAGACTTCTAAGGAAAAATTTCGTTTGGTCCTCGGGGGCCACTCCCCCCCCGCGCTGGGCCCCCCCAAACCCAAAAAAATGCAGTTTTTCCTAAATAACTACCTGAACCGTGGCACCGAGGATGAAGACATTTTTGTGGTATGTTGGTCTACTAGACTTTTACGGAAAAATTTCATTTGGTTCCCGGGGGCCACTTCCCCCCCCCGCGCTGGGGCCCCCGTAAATTTTTCGTCAACCATACCAGGGACACCGAAACACCAGGGAACATGAAATTTGGTGGGCATGTAGCCCCACTAGACTTCTAAGGAAAAATTTCGTTTGGTCCCCGGGGGCCACTCCCCCCCCCCGCGCTGGGCCCCCCCAAACCCAAAAAAATGCCGTTTTTCCTAAATAACTACCTGAACCGTGGCACCGAGGATGAAGACATTTTTATGGTATGTTGGTCTACTAGACTTTTACGGAAAAATTTCGTTTGGTCCCCGGGGCCACTTCCCCCCCCGCGCTGGGGCCCCCGTAAATTTTTCGTCAACGATACCAGGGACACCGAAGCACCGGGGAACATGAAATTTGGTGGGCATGTAGCCCCACTAGACTTCTACGGAAAAATTTCGTTTGGTCCCCGGGGGCCACTCCCCCCCCCCGCGCTGGGCCCCCCCAAACCCAAAAAAATGCAGTTTTTCCTAAATAACTACCTGAACCGTGGCACCGAGGATGAAGAAATTTTTATGGTATGTTCGTCTACTAGACTTTTACGGAAAAATTTCGTTTGGTCCCCGGGGGCCACTTCCCCCCCCGCGCTGGGGCCCCCGTAAATTTTTCGTCAACGATACCAGGGACACCGAAGCACCGGGGAACATGAAATTTGGTGGGCATGTAGCCCCACTACACTTCTACGGAAAAATTTCGTTTGGTCCCCACCAGGGAACATGAAATTTGGTGGGCATGTAGCCCCACTAGACTTCTAAGGAAAAATTTCGTTTGGTCCCCGGGGGCCACTCCCCCCCCCGCGCTGGGCCCCCCCAAACCCAAAAAAATGCCGTTTTTCCTAAATAATTACCTGAACCGTGGCACCGAGGATGAAGACATTTTTATGGTATGTTGGTCTACTAGACTTTTACGGAAAAATTTCGTTTGGTCCCCGGGGCCACTTCCCCCCCCGCGCTGGGGCCCCCGTAAATTTTTCGTCAACGATACCAGGGACACCGAAGCACCGGGGAACATGAAATTTGGTGGGCATGTAGCCCCACTAGACTTCTACAGAAAAATTTCGTTTGGTCCCCGGGGGCCACTCCCCCCCCGCGCTGGGCCCCCCCAAACCCAAAAAAATGCAGTTTTTCCTAAATAACTACCTGAACCGTGGCACCGAGGATGAAGAAATTTTTATGGTATGTTCGTCTACTAGACTTTTACGGAAAAATTTCGTTTGGTCCCCGGGGGCCACTCCCCCCTCCCCGCGCTGGGGCCCCCGTAAATTTTTCGTCAACGATACCAGGGACACCGAAGCACCGGGGAACATGAAATTTGGTGGGCATGTAGCCCCACTACACTTCTACGGAAAAATTTCGTTTGGTCCCCGGGGGCCACTCCCCCCCCCGCGCTGGGCCCCCCCAAACCCCCAAAAATGCAGTTTTTCCTAAATAACTACCTGAACCGTGGCACTGAGGATGAAGAAATTTTTATGGTATGTTGGTCTACTAGACTTTTACGGAAAAATTTCGTTTGGTCCCCGGGGGCCACTTCCCCCCCCTGCGCTGGGGCCCCCGTAAATTTTTCGTCAACGATACCAGGGACACCGAAACACCGGGGAACATGAAATTTGGTGGGCATGTAGCCCCACTAGACTTCTACGGAAAAATTTCGTTTGGTCCCCGGGGGCCACTCCCCCCCCCCCCCCCCCCGCGCTGGGCCCCCCCAAACCCAAAAAAATGCAGTTTTTTCCTAAATAACTACCTGAACCGTGGCACCGAGGATGAAGAAATTTTTATGGCACATCAACCTAGCCCATAATCACTCATTTGTGATTTGCGCCCCTCCCATAAAAAATGAAAATGCAATATTATTCTGCTTTAATCGCCCCTATCTTCAGTTGAGATGTTCAGAACTGTACCATATTTCATGTGTATGATTAACTTGACAACCTCTGGGGGTATCCTCTGCTAAGTTTTGTAGAATTTCATCCATGGGGGGGTATAAAATAAATTCATTTATGTGCACATTTAGTGACTGTACACTCATCGGCCTGTAGATGGTGCTGTTGAGCGAAGGGTTGCTGGTTTAGGATGATACTGTCACACACACACATGCAGGAATACAAACAAACGCAAGCATGCACACACACTGACATCCACACGCACAGACACACACCCATACACACACATACAAATCCACATGCACAGACACACACACACACAAACACACACGCGCACACATGTACGCACACATACATACACGCACAGACACACACACACACACATACACAAATACACACACATACACACACACACACACACACACAGACAGACATGCACATACTATTACTTTTTTTAGGTATATACATAAACACGCAATACAGCCAAATTACTCCACGTCATTTATTTTTGTGGAAAGCCAGTGCAGGCCTGAGCGGCGGTCATATTTTGTACCGCGATGCGGTACATCTAGTTCTGGTAGTCATCTCTAAAGATCTAAAGTGGATAAGGTGATGGAAATTAATGCTACTGGATTTATTTGTATTTGGCAGATAACATCTTGAGTGCCATCAATAATATTGTGCCTGTTACATTTCAATGAACCCAGAGTAAAAGAGTAAAATCTAATTAACAACAACAACAACAAAATTATTTGTTTGTTTAGCAGTGTGCCACTGTCTATTTTTTACATGAAAGAAAAATAATAGAAGGACCATATACCTGATTACCTTATGATTACCATCCAAATGCCATAAGGAATTTGGCCCGGCAACCTGATAGACTCTTCTGTGCAGTCTACATGTGGTGACTCTCTGGGCTGCTCCCACTGGATTAGTCCTAATTAAACTTTAGCCCCGTTCACACTACACGCGACAAAGCGACACGATACCATTCATTTCAATGGGGAGCGGGCGACTTCTGGCGACCGTTGGCGACTGGATGGGGCGTGTCTGGCGACACGACAAAGTTGAGAAATGTTTAACTTTATGCAAATGAAGAGCGACTTTCGCGAGCGACAACCAATAGGAGTGGAGCCTGGAGCGCGCGTCATCATCCTTCTCTGCTCAGCCCCTCGCCCCATCGACAGAAAGATGGAGGAGTATTTTTTTAAATCTAAAATACTACTGTTATTGTGTCATGAAATGTAGTTATAAGAGTTTTTCAGTCGAGAATGTAGTTGTTTAAAGCTCAAATATGTGGTTTGTTTATACAGATAGCGCCTATTTTCAATTTTGATCTGATATTTTCGGAGTTGTGAGACCCAGGTACTCCTTCATTTAACTTACATGCTTTACGAGTCTAAATATTTAATATTTTTCCTCCAGAATGTTTGTTTTTAGCGGCAAGAAATCTGATTCACTGTCTTTGGATGTTATTCATAACATTACAAGGCAACCAGTAGTGGGAACGCCCACTAGCGACCTCATCGCCATCCGACAAAGTCGCTTGTAGTGTGAACGCAGCTTTTGTCGGACTCTGTGCCGCTGCACAACAATACCCTGACCAGCCAGACGTGCCCAGACTGATTCTGCTCCAAGTTCATCATTTCCTCCAACTACTTCTCTGACTCTGTTATCAAGGTCAGAGTTGGACAGATCAGTGTATCTGTCTCTAAGTGAAATACTGAATTCCCTGTTGATAGAAGAGAGCAAATGTGAGACTCATAGATTCAAACCCAAGATAATTTCGTGTCTTGTACTCAAATTCTCCTCTATATGTATAAGTTAATATTGTTTATAATCAATCAATCAATCAATCAATCAATTCATTATCCTTAGGGTTTATCCCTAGCACTTTATAGTTTATATAATAAATATTTGCTGCTCAGTACTGAACACTGTTGATGTTTAAAACTTTTTCAAACTGTTTGTTGAAATTAGGGGTTATGTGGGTTTGACACTTTTAGATGGAACAATGAAGCATAGTTACTGTGTGAATAACGTTTTTGAGTAGTTCAGAGTCAGACTTATTTATCCATGTGCTAAATCACATATACTTTGTAGGATCATGGGAGGGCTGGAACCTATCTCAGCATCTCAGGCCATAGGCGGGGGAAACACCCTGGACATGGCTTAATTTTGAACCTGCGATTGACCTGAGCTGCATGTCTGTGGATTGTCTTTGGATAGGACCCGGAGGAAACCCACAATGACAAAGGGAGAACATGGAAGAGAGCTGCGACCTTATTGCTGTGAGGTGGCAGCGCTACCCACTGAGCCATCATGCCACCACTTGCAATGGACTTATGTGCAACTTAAATCCCACGTACATACAGATCTAGATTTTTAGGTGATGCTGTACATAAAATTAACCCTGAATATTGCATTAAAATTTAAGATGCATTACTTCTCTGTACAATTTAAATGCATAAGGAGACTGCATGAACAACTAAGAAAAATAACCTCACCTTAAACGACATTTCACAGTTTGCCTGGACACACACAAGATTTCTGCCATTTGTTTTGTAGAAAAATTATATTCTAGCAGAAAACGCAACTGTTCTTCGGTTATGGAGAATCGTGGACGGCCAAATGAGCCCCTTACCAAGGGAGCACTATAACCCTGGGGAACTAAGGATAACAGAAAAAAAAAACACTTAATAAAAAACAATTCACAATTAGTATTCAAAACGGTTATGCAAACCAAAACACATCAATATGATACATATTAATATTAACACATTTTGGAACATACCGTGCTGCTGAGTCGATGTTTCCACATGATCCAGAAACTCAGATACCTGGTCCAGCATTTCATTTGCCATTTCTGGATCCAGCAATCTCTCTCTTGACCATACCACACTTCTGGCCATTGTCTGCATTCTGTAAAAGGGAAAATATATAATATAATATAATATAATATAATATAATATAATATAATACAAAAAAAAAAGTAGGTTCTCCTACTTCAGTGGTGGCTAACACTGTCATTAACATTAACTGTGAGCCTAGTTCTTACAATTAATTCAAAATAAATGCAAAGAAACAGATTGTCATATTACATTTTTATTCATAGAAAAATAATTACTGTCAGGACATATCATAAAACAAAGTGCTTAGGAAAAGTGCAAAGTGCTTAGGACTATACTATACATACTGAATAATGTAACCTAAAGTTAAATGGAATTTAATTCATAATTACATACGTTTATTAGCTATCCATTAAACATCCACTGGTATTCTAAGAGGACATTTTTCCATACCATGCAATGATTTCAAGTTGCATTAAGTCAGCCATCTTTCTTATAAATGTAATGCCTTTTGGACATACCGTAATATCACAAGATTCAAATCTTCATTGTGGTTAGAAGAAGCCAGTTGCACGCAGTCTGAAAATGTTCTTTGGCAGTTTGCTAAAAAATTTCTAAGAGGCATGGTTATGCCCAGCCGGCATTTCAACGTTGAAACAACGTCAGGTCAGCTGTTATGATAAAAAATCATTAAATGCTAATTAATTATCATAATAATACGTTATTATGTTGTCGAAAACATTACGTTGTTTCAACGTACATATCTTGTAAAAATTTCAACGTTGATTTAGAAGTGTTTTTGTTAACCTTTTTCAACCATTTAGCATTAAACGTTATTTCAACGTTGAAACAACAACTGACTATAGGCTTGTTTGAGATGCGCCTTGCCTCGCCTGAAATGTATGCGAGAGTAGGCGGCTGCAGTGAGGGGAGGAGTGAAAAAAGCACAGGCAAGCCGGACAGATCTCTCTTCTCGTAGTGGATCTAACCATTGCGAGATCAAAGATGGATATCGCGGGATTCACGCTCGTGCACTTGTGCTCGTGTTGCTAATAAACTGGATGTAATTCAAGTTCTGTTGCTTTTATATGAAAATAAATAAAATGAACAAGACACCCAAAGTACTTGTTATTTAATTCCATTCCAAATACATTTTTATCAATATTTTTTTTCTTTAATACAGACATATGTGTTTTTATTTATTTTCTTTTTTTATAAAAATTAAATTGCATAACCCAAAGAGATCGCACTGTCAGATATTTTGGGAATATTCACACATAACATATACACATAAAACCTGATATTAGAGTTTTAAAATCAAACATTTTAAAAGAGAACAATACATCACAGTTGTTTAAACCAATGAGCATTAAGCTGTGTCGTCAGCAAGTCGTTTCCCATCGTGCTTTTAGGCTTGTTCGACTTCATACAGCCAGAGAATAGGCTTGTTTGAGATGAGCAAAATCTGCGCAGAACCGATCACCGGTGATCAGCGCGAGATGCATGCCGGTTAGAAATGTGTCCGAGTGCGGTCCGCCTTGCTCTGATGTCATGCTGACGGATGTCAAAAATCTCTCGCGAGCGCAAGGCGCACGTGTCGGATTCTGCAGTCGATCGCAGTTGCTCTCCACCGACTGCGCTGATCAAAAGCACGATGGGAAACGACTTGCTGACGACACAGCTTAAAGCTCATTGGTTTAAACAACCGTGATGTATTGTTCTCTTTTAAAATGTTTGATTTTAAAACTCTGATATCATGTTTTATGTGTATATGTTATGTGTGAATATTCCCAAACTATCTGACAGTGCGATCTCTTTGGGTTATGCAATTTAATTTTTATAAAAAAATAAAATAAATAAAAACACATGTGTCTGTATTAAAGAAAAAATGATTGATAAACATGTATTTGGAATGGAATTAAATAAGAAGTACTTTGGGTGTCTTGTTCAATTTATTTATTTTCATATAAAAGCAACAGAACTTGAATTACATCCAGTTTATTAGCAACACTGTGCACGAGCGTCAATCCCGCGATATCCATCTTTGATCTCGCAGGTGTCAGATCCACTACGAGAAGAGAGATCTGTCCGGCTTGCCTGCGCTTTTTTCACTCCTCCTCTCACTGCAGCCGCCTACTCTCGCATACATTTCAGGCGAGGCAAGGCGCATCTCAAACAAGCCTATTGTCTAATAGGAAGAGAATTGGCACTCTCTGCTTACTTCCGGTTTCTGGACTGGCTGCAGTAACACTCTCTGTCCATGCGGGGGCGCTCGCAGGCGAGTGCAGAATGAATGGAGGTCTATGGCGAAAAACCCTCAAAATCCACTTTTCTCAGGATATAATTTTTTGTCTAGTAATTTGAATGTTGTATTCGAAAGGAGATGCAAAGAAATTACACATTGCTGGGTGTTAGATTTTTTAGAGTCACTTATTTGGTTTAAAAAGTCTTTTAAAATGTCAATGACGTCAGAATGCTGACGTCATTAGCAGAATGCTAGCGTGTTATGGGCAACAACAACTCAAACTGTAAGAAATCGAAAAGAAATAAGTACTCGTTCATTCAACTTTCGACCTATAACCCATGTTGAACTTGCAAAACCTACAATAAAATCTGAGATTTCTCAACGGCAATCGGGTGAAAGAGACAAATTTAGCCGTCTCCCATTCAGTCTGCACTCGCCCGCGATCACCTCCAGTGGAATTCTAATGGAACTGCAACCAAGATCGATACAATGGGGCTAATAGGAAGTGCCAAGGCTCTCCGTAGACGGGCTCTGATACAGCTCTGCGCAGACCGATCGGCGGCTGACTTGAAGCGGTGCATGCCGGTTAGAAATTTTGTCCGACTTGATACAGCGCCGACGCCACGTGACTGTGACATATGCCATCAAAGTACCGCGAGAGCATTTCGAGAGTAGCCGGAGAACTCAGCCAGCGCAGCTTCTCAAGAGCGAGGGCGGTACGAAGATGGCGGGTTGAGCAGTCCTGTTTTCTGAAGCTCCTCATAGTGGTTCCCAAAAGTAGTCTTGATGTGATTAATTCCAACTGTCTTGTTGCGCGATGACTTCTCAAAAACTGATTAAACCTGCCAAACTAAAATTAGACCCCAAGGAGAAAGATTTGTCGCCGATTGGTGATAAGAAAGGTGAGGCCAGAGAAATGGAGCACGACTACGCCATGGAGGTCTCTGTTAACAGTAAGAGAGAACGTGGAGAGGGCTCTCTCCCTGCAACCCCAAGTAAAAATCCGGCGGAAAAAAGGGTTAAACCAACAGCTGATAAAGAGAAGGCGGAAATCTCCAATGAAACCATTCTGGAGGCAATTTTGAAACTGGAAAAGAGAGTGGAGGAGAAGCTGGCGGATTTAAGCGAGCAATCCAAGCAAAGCAGCGCCATGATTGCAAGCTTAACGAAAGCGATTCAATTCAACACAGAAGAGGTGAACGAGTGCAAGAAAAGAGTCAAGGACTTGGAGATACAAAATGAGCTTCTTCGCAAGGATAACTCTGATCTCAAGGAGAGGGTGAGAGAACAGGAAAGATATAGAATGAGATGGTGTCTGCGTATCAAAGGCATTGAAGAAAAAAAAGACGAAGATATCAGATCACATGTCATTCAGATTCTCAACAAGTTTGCACCTGAGATGGAGGCAAAAATGGAAGAGGCGGTGGACATTGTCCATAGGCTGGGTAGAAAGATGGACAATAAAAACCGAAATGTCATCGTGCTGTTCACTCAAAGGCGGGTGAAGGATGAAATCTGGCGTCGAAGCAAAAATTCTCCTATTTGCAAGGCTGAAGGTGTTCGTTTCGCGGAGATGCTTCCTCGAGAGGATTTGGAAGACAGACGAAAGTTGTGGCCTCAAATTGATCAAGCGAGGAGGGCAGGAAAACTTGCTTTTTTTCGCGGTCCATATGGCTTCATTGAAGGACGACGGAGCGACGTTGGCGGGTGAACTGATACAGTTATAAATGTAAGTCAGATAGTTGGAAACTTTTCAATGGGACACTATTAGAGCTCTATTTTGAAGTCGCGGTTCATATAGTGACTGAGCTCTAACAAGTTGTGGTTATTTGATTTGTGGTTATAGTTCTTTTTTTTTCTATTTTAGCGTATGATTAAGGACAAAGTTATTTTTGGTTCTTTGAACGTTAGGGGCTTAAAAGACAGTGTGAAGAGAAAAGCTATTTTTCTATTTTGTAAAGGGCAGAATGCTCATTGTATGTTTCTTCAAGAGACTCATTCTTCAGACTCCGATGCATCTTTCTGGTCTAATCAGTGGGGAGAGAAGATTTTTTTCAGCCATGGTTCTAATCGTTCGGGAGGAGTGGCAATATGCTTCAACAAATGTCTGGGAGAAGTCATCGTTCATAAAGAGGATGGAACTGGTCACTGGTTGATGGTGGTACTAAAAATTGATGGTATTTTTTTTATTCTAATTAATATTTATGGCTTTAACAATGCAGCTCAAAACCAGAAATTAATAGAAGATATTTCTAACTTGATCTTAGAAACTAAAACAAGGTACCCATCTGATAATGTTTTAGTAGGAGGGGATTGGAATATGGTTCCTGACGAGTGGACCGATAGATGGCCTCCCAGACTTAACAAGGGGCGGATTAATGTTAATGTTGATTTTTTGAGGACAGAAAATTATTTGAGTGATGTGTGGCGATATTTAAATCCTGAGGTTGAATGTTTTTCATGGTTTAAACCAAATGGGGAAAGCAAATCTAGAATTGATTATTGGATGGTCAGTGACAATATTCTAAAATATGTTTCAAAGTCTTCAATTTCTAAAGCTCCGTTAACGGATCATTGTTTTATTGATCTCGTTTTAGAACCTTCAACTAATCAAACTAAAAACAAAGGTTATTGGAAGTTTAATGCCTTTCTCTTACAAAATGAAGAATTTTGCAATAAAATTAGGGAACTAATTAGAGATATAGAGATAAATAATTATTTTGTTGGTAATATAAGTAAATGGGAATATCTAAAATTTAAAATTCGAGAATTTTCCATTGTTTTTTCTAAGAAACTAATAAAAGAAAAAAGGGAATATGAAAGGAATTTAATTTGTGAAATAAGTCAGTGTTGTAACAAACCTCTTTTAAATAATTATGATAAGGATAAGGTTATGGAGCTTCAAAGTAAACTAGATAATTTGTATCTTGAGAGGGCACAGGGTGCATATATAAGATCGCGCGCCAAGTGGATTGAGGAAGGTGAAAAGAACTCTTCATATTTCAGCAATTTAGAAAAAAATAGAGAGCAAAGGAACGCTGTTAGTTGTTTAATGATTCAAGGTGAGGAATGTAAAGATTCTAAACTAATTGAAAAAGAAGTGTTTCAGTTTTATTCTAAATTATACTCCTCAGATTTCTCCTCTTATGAGTCAGATCTTTTTTTTGCTCAAATTCAGATCAATATTCCTTGTATTGAGGACTCTTTCAAAGTTTTGTGTGATTCAGATCTTAAAATAGAAGAATTGGATTCAGTTGTTGAGAGGATGCCCTTAAACAAATCCCCAGGGACAGACGGGCTCACTAATAATTTTTTTAAATTTTTTTGGGGAGACTTGAGAAATGTATTATTCAGTGCCCTAAAAGAAGGAATTGAAAAAAAAGAGTTGATTGAAAGTATGAAGCAAGGTTTAATTACATTGATCCCAAAAGCTGGTAAAGATAAAAGAGTAGACATTTTGAGGCCTATCACTTTGCTTAACATCGATTATAAAATTTTCTCTGGGGCTATCGCTGCTAGGCTGAAAAAGGGTATTGCTTCAATAATTAGTGAGACACAATCTGGGTTTTTGGGGGGTAGATCAATTCATAATAATATTAGATTGGTTTTAGACTTACTCGATTATAGTGAAATTGTTCAAGAAAGTGGGTTTCTTATTTTTTTAGATTTTTACAAAGCATTTGATGCTGTTGAGCATCCCTTTATTTGGAAAACTTTGCAGCATTTTGGTTTTGGAGTAAAATTTATAAACTTAATTGAAATGTTATATAATGGAATCAATAGCTCTGTAGCTCTCTAGGGCATGGAACCTGCTCAAGATTTCCAATTAAAAGGGGGATTCGTCAGGGTTGTGGTAGCTCTCCATTATTATTTATAATGGTTGCAGAGTTATTATCTATATTGATTAAAAATAATGGTATTAAAGGTTTAACAGTATTGGATAGAGAAATAACTATAAGTCAGTTTGCTGACGACACAACATTGTTTCTAAAAGATGAACATCAAATTCCATTAGCTTTACATTCTATTGACCAGTTTTCTAAAGCCTCGGGGCTACATTTAAACCTAAACAAATGTGTAATGTTAACATTGCATGAGTGTCCTTTGCTGTCATTATTTAATATACAAATTAAAAAGGAAGTGAAATATTTGGGGATTACTATTTCTAAAGATAAAGATGTTATGGAGAATAAAAATGTGTTGAATAACATAGATAAATGTAAGTCCATTCTTAATAGATGGCTGCAGAGGGATCTTAGCATCTTTGGAAGAGTTCTTTTGTCTAAAATGGATAGTTTGTCCAGACTCATCTATCCAGCCTTCTCCTTGCCCATATCGTCACGAATGATTAAATTAATAAATAAGGTGAATTTTAAATTTATTTGGAGGAATAGATGTCAGTATATAAGAAAGGATGACATGATTAAAAATTACGAAGATGGTGGTGTGAATGCGATTGATTTTGACATTATGAATGGTGTTTTGAAATTAAAATGGTTAAAATCCTTTATTCAAAATAGCCACTCCTTTTGGTTTATTGTTCCTACTGCTATCTTTAACAAATTGGGGGGAATACAATTTTTATTAGGTTGTGACTTTGAGTGTACCTCGTTACCAGTTAAACTTTCAGCCTTCCATCAGCAAGTGCTGCTCTATTGGAAATTACTGTTCAAACATAACTTCACGCCTCACAACTCTCCAGTTTGGAATACCAATTACAGTGTAACGTAAATGTTTTTAATAGAATGATCAGAGCCATACCAATCCCTTTAAGATTAATGGTTAAAGAAGACATGTTGTACTCCAAAATCTCCCCAGAAATGAGACCGCTCTTCTTAGAAGGCCTTGATTTCTGTGATAAAAAATGCACAAATAGAATCATCAGAAGTTTTATTTTACAGGCGTATTACCCAAACCCAATTAGACGCGATTATGTGCTTAGAGATTTTGATTTGGTTGAAAAAAAAAAAATTAGGTTAAATTATTTATCTTTTCCCCTTCCTCCTAAAGTTAAGGAAGTGAACTTCAAAATTTTAAACGAGATTTATCCTACTAATGAATTTTTAAGATTGAAATTTAATTTTGAGGTGAATAATTGTGTTTTTTGTGAAACAAATATTGAAAATTTAGAGCATGTCTTCTTTTTGTGTGATATGGTGCAGCCCTTTTGGAGAGAGGTCCAGATCTGGTTAAGATTTAGGAGGGTCGAAATCCCACCCCTCACGGTGAAATTGATTAGGTTTGGTGTTTGTATGATTAACAAAGAGTGTGATTTAATGATTAATTTTCTTTTATGTTTCGCAAAATTTTTCATTCACAAATGTAGATGGTTTAAATCCAAACCCAACTTTAATCAATGGCTGAATGAGATTAAACTCTTGTGTAAATCATTAAAATTTGTTAAAAATCAGAAAGCCCGTAAATTGTTATTTCTTTTGAATAAGTTTAAATTAATTTAAAGCCCCTTTTTATTCTTATTTTAAAATTTTTATGTATATTATTTTATTGTTTATTGTAAGTTTTTTTTTTGTTTGTTTTTTTTGTTTTTGTTTTTTGTTCTTGTAATATGCTCAACCTAAGGTGAAATAACTGCTGTTGTATTCAGTGAATGGTAATGTACCTTGTTTGTTTGTGTTAAAGCTTAATAAAAAAAAATAATAATAAAAAAAAAGCTTCTCAAGAGCGGCTGCACTGGGCTGCAGGAGGGCTGATGACGACACAGCTGTCCCACGATTGGCCGGATTCACCGCATGACAACGATCACGTGTGTTTCGTGTTTATTCGAACACCTTTAGTTACTCTAAAGCTCACAAATCAGTTTTTTATAACAGTAAACACTCTTTTCATGTCGTATGTTATATTGTGTCATGTTTATCAAATTAAAACTGATTAAAAAACGTATAGACTCCACTTCATTAATAGTAGCAATTATGTTGAACTTTATTCTTGTTCAAACAGACGCTGTATGAAGCAGTACATAAAGTAGGCCTATTGAATGAAAATGTCTCTGAAACATCTGTGTATTATTTGGCCAATATTACATTTATTTCACTTCAGCTGTGGTAAAGTACGCGAACACCACGTGAGCGGTCACTACGGGAACCAGAAAGTGTCCGACTTCACGTCTCCGTTTGCAGCTCCTCCCCGCCTGTACACGGCTACTCTCGCCGATCGGTTACATCCAGCCGCAGCCGATGTCCAACACACCTTTTGATCAGCGCAGTCGGTGGAGAGCAACTGCGCTCGACTGCAGAATCCGACACGTGCGCCTTGCGGTCGCGAGAGTTTTTTGACATACGTCAGCATGACATCAGAGCAAGGCGGACCGCTCGTCTAGGACACATTTATAACCGGCATGCATCTCGCGCTGATCACCGGTGATCGATTCTGCGCAGATTTTGCTCATCTCAAACAAGCCTAATGCATTATCCCTCGTGAACTCTGATGTTTGCACACGTATACCATTACGATACCATTCATCCTTCATGAATAAACATGACGTCTGATGTTTGTATACGTATATACCAACCAGAGACATACGTACCATCCATAGACAGTATAAGAAGTGGACAGAGCCATCTCATTGTAACTCAATTGAGACAAGTGAAGCCCATTTTTAGCGATTTTTTAGCACTTCCGTTCCTGACGCGCAGACTCAAACCGACTCAAACTAAGCTTGATGACGTGAGCAACCTGTCTGACAGATGTAAATCTTCTAGTAGCTGTGCGTGCAAACTGCCAACGTTAATCTTGCAGAGACGGCGAGCTTGAGCAAAGAGTTCTTTGGCGTGAGTGAGCAGGAGTAAGTATTCTGATTAATTATTTTGTATAGTATTTATTTTAAAATGTTATTCCCTTGACGTCCCCCCGATTGCCTGCGAGCTTCTCCTCCTGTCTGTACGGTAATCTCTCTACTGTGCGACAGAGAGTCGAGTGGTTATGACGCAATCGTTAGCCTGTTTTTACAAAAACTGTTTCTACGGGGCCATAATGTAACATAGAAGGTAATGGAGCCCTTTATACATTGTCGTGTTTCTTTAGAAATAAATAATGGACAAATGGAGTCTTTAAACGCCTCAGATGTAAAGTTATTCGCTGTCAAAGTGACACCAAAATGAATGGGAGTCAATGGAAATGCTAACGCAAGTGAAGTTCTGCTACAAGATGGCGGCACGCGGCCGGCTTCAACTTCCGGGCGATATATTACCCGCCTGGTACCATCGCGTCACATATGCAAATATGGTCTCAAATACAGCAATTTCATTGGCTGCTGTGCGTGTTGTCGCGTTAACTCGAACAAACATTGCGTGTTGATGCGGTCAAAAACCACGCGTTTCGTTTAAAGACTTTTGTACCCGATCATACATGAAGACGGGTGAATGAATTGGCGGGCATTCTGGCGGGCTCTGACGTGCCAGGGCGTGAAGTGCCCTGATTGGTTCGCGCGTCTGAGCCGCCTCGCCTGAGCACAGCCAGAGATGGACCGCTCTGGCCGTTCATCTGTGTATGCTGTGCAGCTGCGCTGAGTTTTAAAGATTTGGCTTCAATATTCTCGAGAAAAGGAGCTTTCCCATAGCGCAAGCTAACTTACGCAATACGAGAGACCTCTCGAAAGGGAACTGAAATTTAACAAAAAGAGACAGGGTTGTGTCATTTTATTTTATATAACGTTAGCCTATGTAAGAATATTTTAAAATACATACATTATTTTATTTATACATTCTCTTCACTGTATGACACAAATCTATTTTTGTTAAATGTCAGTAGTATATACCCTACACCATGTGTCAAAATGATTGATGGCTTCCGGTTGTCATTGACCTTCCGGTTGACCTTTCCGGTTGCCCTTCCGGTCCCTATTGTTATGGATTGACCTATTGACCCTTCCTATCCATCGATCATGTGGTTTTGACAGTTAGTTTTGACCTATTGCCCCTTCCTATCCCTTCGATCATGTGTTTTGACAGGTTGACCTTCCGCTGTCTATCCGGCATATGTTGTTATGGTTTGCCCTATTGACCTTGCTTTGATCATGTGGGTTTGACAGAAGCTTTTGCCCTATTTGAACCTTTTTAGCCCTAGATCATGTGATTTTGACAGAAGCTTTTGCCATTTAACCTTTTTAACCCTAGATCATGTGTATGACAGAAAGTTTGAAGGCGCTGTTAGGATATGTGTCAGCATCTCCTCCGCATTCCAGATCATTGTGTCCCCCTTTGGAAAAGTGAGAAGAAAAAGACTGTTTTTCCTGAATGCCTCACCAGCCAGAGTAGTGTGTGTGTGTGTGTGTGTGTGTGTGTTGGTTTGTGTTTGCGCGCGCGTCCTCTGACATGATCCCCTCCACATTCCTGAGGTAACAGTGAAAGTGAGAAAAAGAGAGTTGCCCTAATCATGTTTTATATTTCACACAAATAATATACAATAATATCTTACTAAAAATCTACTGAAACCATTTAATTCAGTTTTAGATAAACAAAACAATAAAAATCATATTACATAAAACCTCCCGTTCTTTATAAGTGTATAAAATAAAATGGTTATCTTGGTAATTTAACTAAAGTTGAAAACCATTCAGTTCTTTATAAAAGTATATAATGAAATGCTTATAAAATAAATATCTTATTGATCCAATTGTTTTAGATAAACAAAAGAATAAAAATTATATTACATAAAACATTCCGTTCTTTATAAATTTAAATAATTATATTGCTAATTTAACTAAAGTTGAAAAACATTCTGTTCTTTAAAAGTATATAAATAAATTGCTTATAATATAATATAAAATCACAGAGTGGTTCTCTCTCTCTCTCTCTCTCTCTCTCTCTCTCTCTCTGACTCAGAGGGGCCTCTGTGCATCATGTCAGAGCGTATGTAATGTTAGTCTGCTAATGCATTTCCAGAGACAAAGTTTTGTTCATACTAAATTTATTTCAAAATATAATCGTAAAAGTTTAAATATGATCTTTTAAAATGAAAGACTGTTTAAATTAAATCTTTAAAGTTTGAATACATACGCATCTTCTATTTATCTTTTAGAAGATTACTGTAATGATTTTGTTTAACGGTTTAAAGTATAATTGTTATTAAACAGCGTCTGTTCAAAAACTTTAGATTTAAATAAAAGCAAAAATTATGCTTAGATCTTATTTATACAAAAATATTTCAAACAGTATTTTTTGTCCATACAACATGAAACATGTTGTCAAAGTTTGTCACAATGTTTTTGTTGTTGTTGTTGTTGTTATGTTGTTTTAAGAAATCCGAGGACTCCACGTTGCTCTTATTTAGACTAAGTTTGTATCATTTGGAAAATCACCACACAATTTCAGAAACGCGATGTGTGATAAGTAAAGTTGGTCTTGAGCGAATATTTAATTTGACTCGTCTTGATTCAAAGCATGATCTTACTGGTAGCTATGATCTATTACACGTATAAGATAATTTTTACTTGTATCTCCCGAACTATCCTTAATCAGTGTGGAAACACACAAGGTGAAACCCTTTACTGAGAATATACTATCGGTTATCTACTCAAAATATATGTAGAAGTTTAAATCCAGTGTTTAAAATCTGTCTGGTGGCCGCATGAACAGACCTCGGGTAGAGCTATAGCAGGAAGCATGCCCTTTGACCTCCTCAATTGTGGAGGTTTTTTTTTTGTTGTTGTTGTTTTTTTGTTAAAGACCCTACTACAAGTTAGTTCTCCCAAAAGAATTTCTCCCATCTAGCGGTGAAATTGTATTCTGCATTTAAACAAATAGTGCTCTCTAGCGCCTCGCTTTTTGCAACTGCGTGTTGCAACTGCGGTAGCCGTTATGTGTCAAGAATCTATGACAACATGTCTTCCAATAGCACTTCATCGAGTTTAATTGTACATGTTCTACTGTTATGCTGCCTATATAATGATTTACACAAGCAAGCAATGAAAAAAAGCTTGTAATTCAGACCGTAACTTTGACTCACCCGTCGAGAAGAAAGCAGACAACTTCCTTTTCAAAGTCTTTCTCCTTCATTAGCTCTTTCCACCTGGGAGAAGCTATCCCGATATTTATATACATCCCGATAAATTACATTTTTGCTTTTTGGCCACGAGGATTCCTTCTCCTGTGGCTCGGCATAAGTATGATCCACATTATATTGTACCGTGCAGTGCCTCCCATATGGTCTAGCGGTTAGGATTCCTGGTTTTCATCCAGGCTGCCCGGGTTCAACTCCCGGTATGGAAAGTCAATTTTTTTTACATTGTCAACAAAATTCAAGTTATTCAATAATCATTTTTTGTAATTTATAGGCTTAGAGGCCTACACGAACTGCAGAAACAAGCAGAAGATATGTAAAAACTCATAAATGCTGTTTCAGTACTGAAACATTTTCACAAATACAATTATATAGAATTCAGAAAATTTCACTATGGAATATTTACTTTATCATAATTTCAATTTTAGTACATCATCATTTAAACTTTTCATCTCATAATTATGACGCATAGTCAATTTTAATTTAAACTTTTTGTTATAATTATTACTAAATTCAGAATTACAATTTTTGTCAGTTTTAATGTAACACTATTTTGATGGTCCTTTTGAATGTGCTGATGACTATACTAGTGTTGATGATGAAACGTGTTGAGTTAGGCTAGCGCTTTTTGTCCCTCTCTGGTATTATAGTGTTTCAAGATGGCGGAACGACACGGAAGCCTCCTTGGACTTACCCGTCCCATGTAAATAAAGATAAGAAATGTTTCGCTTACGAGGATAAGTCAGATCATTGGCAGAGGTCATTTTACACCCATGAGGACATATTTTATGAATACAGACAATGATTTTAGCTAATAAAATAAAAAATTTCAACGAGCGAATCTACACATGAGAGGCCTTAAGAAGTCATAACTTCAGGGGTCAACGGCTTAGACCCATTGGTTTAGGTATTTGTAAAAATCAAATACTGTATTACACTTTTCAAAGTTACAATAAAAAGACCTGTTGTGTTCTGACACAAGGCCATTAACTTGTTTTTATAAATGTATTTTGCTTATTTCTACAAATATCAACCTAAAAAAAAAAAGAAAAAAAAAAAAGAAAGTGTTTTAAAATACAACTAAACCATGATAATGTTTAGTTTAGATGTTGATGACTAAGCTTCTGGCATATAGTGCGACCACGCAACAAGAAATCTAATATTGGTGTAATCTTTGCGAGGTCTCACTCACGACGCACAACTTTGTAAATAAAATAAAATAAAATATTATGGAAGTCATTGTACTGTAATTTAACCATATTTTATTGATTCATATTATGGCTTCATGTTGATTTAAAGTTTTTAATTGTTATTAACTAATACCTTTATCTTTTAACATCCGGCACAAAATGAAATAGATGTATTATAAAAATAAAAAATAAAAAAAAGGAATGTTCACAATCACTATGTGTCAAAAACAGTATGTGTGTAAATAGTTGTGCAAAGTTCCACACCCTATGGACTAACTTTAAAAAACAAAACAAAAATACACATAAATAAATATATATAACATACACAAATAATTTCTTAACTAAGCAACTGTTTCTTAAATTATCAGACACTCACCGCACCGCACCGATGTTAACATCACCATATATTGTGTTTTCTACCATGATTGTAGTAACTATTGTCCCACCATTCTTCTGGGCAATTGTTAAGTTAAGCTGATTAGGGTTCTGAATTAATGGCTGTCCGAATGATGTAGAAATATTATGCTGGCGTCGTTGTGGAAGGTTGTTAGGCTGTTGAACGTCACCATCTGTTAAAAAATGAGCAATTAAATACACAACCAAAACCATGTAAACATTATAGTTAAGCTTATTGAAGATTGAGAAACATATTGACTACTAACAAAGTAAATTATACATCTTTCCTACGTTTGATATTCTTTTTTCTGATTTTTGTCACTATGGACTTGATCCTTTTTAATGCTGTTTTCTCTCCATATTTATTCTGTAGTTCCTCTACTGTGTCTTCCAACTTCCCTGTTGTTCTTCTCCAGCTGTGCTAACCAAAGACAAACAGTTAGAAGAATAAAATGTATGTACAATAGCAAAAATAAAGTTGGTCATTAGTTGTTAGGGTTAGATACACCTGTAGACACATTCATACACCCGTTCGCCTGGTTTCATTTAGCATACACCAGAGTTCAAACATTCACTTTTTCAAAGGCCGAAAGATTGCGCGGTCAAAATTTCTCTTTTTAACATAAGAGTTAAAAAAAGGTACATGAGTCACGACGCATTGCATTATGCACCTGACCTGCCGGCTGATGAAGTATTTATTACATCAAGAAAAATGGGATGAATACATTTATTAGGTTTATTTAATAATATTACCAGTTCCATATTATCTTTATAAAAAAATAAGACAATAAATGATTTTATTTTTTAAATTTGACTGCATTCTTTACTTTTTGATTTATGAATTATAACAGACTGATGGGAAAAACATTATTTTGCTGTTACTTTAAAAAAAAAAAAATATTATTCAACTATTTCTTTCTTTTTGTTAGTTTTTATTAGTTGTAATTTTATATAAACATTTAACTTTTAAAATAAAGGTTTTACAACAACATCACCATCTTCTGTTATATTTGGGCCTCCATGCTCATCTACTGTACAGTATATGATATTGGTGAAGGGGGCCCGCATGAATATATTTTTTAGGGGGCCCCCCGAATTCTCTAGCTACGGCCCTGTTCACATCACATCGTAAGCGCATAATATCACCTGCTCAAGTACTTCTTGACGAGTTTCTTCTGTATTAAACAGCGAATCTTCTCAGTCAGATCGTCGCAAGATCTCAGGAATCCTCTCACACTGCTCGTGTTCACGCGCTCCATCGCTAACGATTCAAACTTCCATAAAGCGCGCCAAAACAGCAGCGCGGAGATGTGACGTCACGTGTCGAGCGGGCGCTCGTAAAAAGCACATCTTTGCATTTCTTCTGAAACAACAATTTTTAACATCACTAGCGCAACACTTATCGTATTGCCGGGTGTGATTGTAATGTTTTGTATGGCGTTTTCTTTACACTCTCCCCGGATATCTGTTTCCTACAGTTAGCTGTAATGTTAGTGAACTCTAGGTCTTCTCTTTGTTCATATACGACAGTATTCGCATGAATTGGCTTGATTTGATAAAATTATGTTTTAAACCATCATCTTCACTTGAGACATTTACATTATATTATATACCGTCCTATATACCGTTATACCGTCCTAGTTTTTAAATAGCGCTAAAATGTATATTTTAACCCTTTATGCGGATATGCCGCACAAGGTTCTCTGTTCTCTGGTTCTATGTTTTTAAAAATAAAGACAAGGATGCCTCTTTCTATACGCGACCCTCAAAATCTGTCCATACAACAAAACACGTGTAGGTGTACGATGATTTATCTGAAAATTACTTTTGTTTGAAGAAAAACTTAAATCAGCTGGTGCTTGATAACTATTGAAGTTATATTGAAGTTATGAATTCGGTAATGATGCGATATTTATCACGTTTTAATTTTAACTCAATACTCAAAACATCTTGTTGGTCAAATTAACTTAAAGCCTGCGCAAAATTATTCTTAAAGCACATTAACTTAAAGCATGCGCATCCTAGCTACTTTCTAAAAGTTTGTTACAGAACTTATGGTGAACAATTCACCCATATGTTTTAAACGTGTAATGTTTAATCAGATTTTGTCACTGGATTGAGTGAAAATAATAAACTTCTCCTTTGTTTTTATTCATCAAGTTAAATGTAAAACCTGTTGTTACTTGGATGATAAATATCTTCGTTTTATGATAGGAAAGTACGGACAGCGCCTTTGACCAAGCCTCTACATATGGGGCACTTGCTCAGAGAAGGCGCACATTCTTTGCACACAACTAGGTGACCACAGGGGATGAAGACAATGTTCACTTCCTTATCCATGCAAACTTTGCATGTGCGCTCCTCTTGAAGTCTTCTTAACTGTTCCTCCATAGATAAGTCTGAAAGATCTTGACTCGGGGATGCTGCTTCATTTGTCTGGGCCGTCAGGCCACACTCAAATTCCATCTCTAAAGCAGACTTCACCACAGGATTGTTCTCTTGTTCTCTCACAAATTCTCTTGAGTCGCTGTCTCCATTAGTCAATAGCTGTTCAAATAGTCTTGGAAATCTTGCTTGAATCTGATGAACAAACTCTTGGCCCTTTTCTTGCAAGAGGTATTCACATCTTGGAAACCACTTGGCATGTTCTACCCATGGATCATCACCAGACTCCCAACATCCGAGTCCACCATCGCAACAAAAGCACTTCACGTCATCATTACGACCAACATAGTAAAAACCAGCCATAGCCAATTGGTCTGGTCGAACAGTTATTCTTGAGGGCCAGTAGACAAATGTGAGCAACCTTTCTTCACACTGTTGCATTGCCGATACATTGTAAAGGATAGATAAAGGTACATTATCTGCACGGTCACCTCGAACGAAGCGGCAGTTGGGGTAATGCCTCTGGTGCTCTGATACTGCACGATCTCCCGGTTCCCAGTTGCTAAGCTGGCCTCCACAACTGAAGCAAGCCACTCTGTCGCCCTGGCCAAGGTAGTAGAAACCAGCTTTGGCAAGCTCGGCCGGAGCTACTGGTGCAAGAGTCCAATTCTGAAAGGTGTCAAGGCGTTCCTGTTCCCGAAGCATGCCAAGATTGTGACAAGCCGGAGGGCGCTGGTGAGACATATCCTCAACTCCACGGGAGGAAATGGGGCTGGAGAGGGTCAGGTTGCTGAATGCCATGTTTAAGTAACCCACCCGCTCCTCCGTTTGGCCTGAAACGGATGCCGTGGTGGTCGATGTTACGGCTGTCACAGGGGCGGAAAGAGGATGGCTACGTTGCGAAGCGGGGGAAAAGGCAGAGTGAGAGGACGACAGGAGGTTTGCGGTGGGTAAACTCTGGATGAAGACATAAAAATGTGACCACTCAAGTCCTTCTCTCTGTCGGACATCCCATGACTAGTGTCTAGTCGTCCTCTCACATAATCTTATTAAACTTATTAAATACCCTCTATGATCCAGGACCCGATGCTAAGAACAAAATCGAATTTTGTTCAACACCACAAAATGTCCTTTTTTCTGTTTTGTACACAGCGGGGCAAATTAGTTGTATCATTTGAAAAATCACCACACAATTTCAGGTATTCACATCTTGGAAATGGTTGCCACTTCGGGAATACAGTAATTAAAATGCAGAAAACAAATATTTAAATATTTAATCTTTTAAATCATGTATACTATTTTTATGAGCTCAGACATTTTTTTTTAACCAGAATTTTTTTTATTTCAACATTATACTTTCATACATTGAAGTAGTGAAGAAAATTATAGACCGGCATTACGTACATAAAGTAAAACAATAATGACATTTACAGATGATCTAACCAGAATAGAAAATCTCTGCAGGCTATCATGTCTTGCTCTAGGATGTAGTTGACCAGACTTTCAACTATTTCACCAACGTCAGTTTTTGCATTTTTTGACACCAGTGACACACAGAGATCTGTTACAAAAGTACATATACAGAGAATTTCGTCAATTTCGAATTCGTCGCAACATGAACGCAACACGTCCAGAACTTTTCTGAGGATTACGCCGTTCGGCTCTTTGCCGTTAAAAAACATGGGCGTTACATCAGGCCATGACTTTGTCAGGCCTCTTACAACATCCATTTCATTTTTGAGATTTGTCACACGTTTGCTATCCTGCGCACAATCGTTTTTCATATCACACGCAGCATCGATGATCCTGTGCATCAAGCCAACCATCTGGCCTCTAAAATGATCTTTAAACATACTGTCTAGCGTAGCTCTTAAAGGACACTCTTTGCCCGTGGCGCACTCACAAGCCGGATGATACTTGTGCCCAGCATCGTCAGAACTGGACGGGGAGTCGCTCTCCATCAGGTTTTGCGTCGCCATTTTTTCAACTTTTCAACTTTTTTCAAATTTTCCTGGAATGTTCCTGGAATCTCCTGAGTCCTTGCAGCACAATTATCCAAGCCTTGTGTTTTTGGGTCGGAAGTTTGCGTCAGGTTCAGGCAAACAGGACTTTCAACTTTTGTTGCAGTAGCACAGCAGTCCTCGGCTAGTAGAGCTAGAGTAGAGGTAGAGTGTGCGATGTCCTGAAATATTTATCAGGACAACAGCTCAGCCCGCCCCACTGTTGTGTAGAATGTACGGGGGGTACAGGAAAGCCATAAATAACTAGTTCCTGCATAACCAACAAGTCCTACATGTCGCCAGAGAGAAGTTTATTATTTTCACTCAATCCAGTGACAAAATCTGATTAAACATTACACGTTTAAAACATATGGGTGAATTGTTCACCATAAGTTCTGTAACAAACTTTTAGAAAGTAGCTAGGATGCGCATGCTTTAAGTTAATGTGCTTTAAGAATAATTTTGCGCAGGCTTTAAGTTAATTTGACCAACAAGATGTTTTGAGTATTGAGTTAAAATTAAAACGTGATAAATATCGCATCATTACCGAATTCATAACTTCAATATAACTTCAATAGTTATCAAGCACCAGCTGATTTAAGTTTTTCTTCAAACAAAAGTAATTTTCAGATAAATCATCGTACACCTACACGTGTTTTGTTGTATGGACAGATTTTGAGGGTCGCGTATAGAAAGAGGCATCCTTGTCTTTATTTTTAAAAACATAGAACAAGAGAACAGAGAACCTTGTGCGGCATATCCGCATAAAGGGTTAAAATATACATTTTAGCGCTATTTAAAAACTAGGACGGTATAACGGTATATAGGACGGTATATAATATAATGTAAATGTCTCAAGTGAAGATGATGGTTTAAAACATAATTTTATCAAATCAAGCCAATTCATGCGAATACTGTCGTATATGAACAAAGAGAAGACCTAGAGTTCACTAACATTACAGCTAACTGTAGGAAACAGATATCCGGGGAGAGTGTAAAGAAAACGCCATACAAAACATTACAATCACACCCGGCAATACGATAAGTGTTGCGCTAGTGATGTTAAAAATTGTTGTTCCAGAAGAAATGCAAAGATGTGCTTTTTACGAGCGCCCGCTCGACACGTGACGTCACATCTCCGCGCTGCTGTTTTGGCGCGCTTTATGGAAGTTTGAATCGTTAGCGATGGAGCGCGTGAACACGAGCAGTGTGAGAGGATTCCTGAGATCTTGCGACGATCTGACTGAGAAGATTCGCTGTTTAATACAGAAGAAACTCGTCAAGAAGTACTTGAGCAGGTGATATTATGCGCTTACGATGTGATGTGAACAGGGCCGTAGCTAGAGAATTCGGGGGGCCCCCTAAAAAAAATATATTCATGCGGGCCCCCTTCACCAATATCATATACTGTACAGTAGATGAGCATGGAGGCCCAAATATAACAGAAGATGGTGATGTTGTTGTAAAACCTTTATTTTAAAAGTTAAATGTTTATATAAAATTACAACTAATAAAAACTAACAAAAAGAAAGAAATAGTTGAATAATATATTTTTTTTTTTAAAGTAACAGCAAAATAATGTTTTTCCCATCAGTCTGTTATAATTCATAAATCAAAAAGTAAAGAATGCAGTCAAATTTAAAAAATAAAATCATTTATTGTCTTATTTTTTTATAAAGATAATATGGAACTGGTAATATTATTAAATAAACCTAATAAATGTATTCATCCCATTTTTCTTGATGTAATAAATACTTCATCAGCCGGCAGGTCAGGTGCATAATGCAATGCGTCGTGACTCATGTACCTTTTTTTAACTCTTATGTTAAAAAGAGAAATTTTGACCGCGCAATCTTTCGGCCTTTGAAAAAGTGAATGTTTGAACTCTGGTGTATGCTAAATGAAACCAGGCGAACGGGTGTATGAATGTGTCTACAGGTGTATCTAACCCTAACAACTAATGACCAACTTTATTTTTGCTATTGTACATACATTTTATTCTTCTAACTGTTTGTCTTTGGTTAGCACAGCTGGAGAAGAACAACAGGGAAGTTGGAAGACACAGTAGAGGAACTACAGAATAAATATGGAGAGAAAACAGCATTAAAAAGGATCAAGTCCATAGTGACAAAAATCAGAAAAAAGAATATCAAACGTAGGAAAGATGTATAATTTACTTTGTTAGTAGTCAATATGTTTCTCAATCTTCAATAAGCTTAACTATAATGTTTACATGGTTTTGGTTGTGTATTTAATTGCTCATTTTTTAACAGATGGTGACGTTCAACAGCCTAACAACCTTCCACAACGACGCCAGCATAATATTTCTACATCATTCGGACAGCCATTAATTCAGAACCCTAATCAGCTTAACTTAACAATTGCCCAGAAGAATGGTGGGACAATAGTTACTACAATCATGGTAGAAAACACAATATATGGTGATGTTAACATCGGTGCGGTGCGGTGAGTGTCTGATAATTTAAGAAACAGTTGCTTAGTTAAGAAATTATTTGTGTATGTTATATATATTTATTTATGTGTATTTTTGTTTTGTTTTTTAAAGTTAGTCCATAGGGTGTGGAACTTTGCACAACTATTTACACACATACTGTTTTTGACACATAGTGATTGTGAACATTCCTTTTTTTTATTTTTTATTTTTATAATACATCTATTTCATTTTGTGCCGGATGTTAAAAGATAAAGGTATTAGTTAATAACAATTAAAAACTTTAAATCAACATGAAGCCATAATATGAATCAATAAAATATGGTTAAATTACAGTACAATGACTTCCATAATATTTTATTTTATTTTATTTACAAAGTTGTGCGTCGTGAGTGAGACCTCGCAAAGATTACACCAATATTAGATTTCTTGTTGCGTGGTCGCACTATATGCCAGAAGCTTAGTCATCAACATCTAAACTAAACATTATCATGGTTTAGTTGTATTTTAAAACACTTTCTTTTTTTTTTTTCTTTTTTTTTTTAGGTTGATATTTGTAGAAATAAGCAAAATACATTTATAAAAACAAGTTAATGGCCTTGTGTCAGAACACAACAGGTCTTTTTATTGTAACTTTGAAAAGTGTAATACAGTATTTGATTTTTACAAATACCTAAACCAATGGGTCTAAGCCGTTGACCCCTGAAGTTATGACTTCTTAAGGCCTCTCATGTGTAGATTCGCTCGTTGAAATTTTTTATTTTATTAGCTAAAATCATTGTCTGTATTCATAAAATATGTCCTCATGGGTGTAAAATGACCTCTGCCAATGATCTGACTTATCCTCGTAAGCGAAACATTTCTTATCTTTATTTACATGGGACGGGTAAGTCCAAGGAGGCTTCCGTGTCGTTCCGCCATCTTGAAACACTATAATACCAGAGAGGGACAAAAAGCGCTAGCCTAACTCAACACGTTTCATCATCAACACTAGTATAGTCATCAGCACATTCAAAAGGACCATCAAAATAGTGTTACATTAAAACTGACAAAAATTGTAATTCTGAATTTAGTAATAATTATAACAAAAAGTTTAAATTAAAATTGACTATGCGTCATAATTATGAGATGAAAAGTTTAAATGATGATGTACTAAAATTGAAATTATGATAAAGTAAATATTCCATAGTGAAATTTTCTGAATTCTATATAATTGTATTTGTGAAAATGTTTCAGTACTGAAACAGCATTTATGAGTTTTTACATATCTTCTGCTTGTTTCTGCAGTTCGTGTAGGCCTCTAAGCCTATAAATTACAAAAAATGATTATTGAATAACTTGAATTTTGTTGACAATGTAAAAAAAATTGACTTTCCATACCGGGAGTTGAACCCGGGCAGCCTGGATGAAAACCAGGAATCCTAACCGCTAGACCATATGGGAGGCACTGCACGGTACAATATAATGTGGATCATACTTATGCCGAGCCACAGGAGAAGGAATCCTCGTGGCCAAAAAGCAAAAATGTAATTTATCGGGATGTATATAAATATCGGGATAGCTTCTCCCAGGTGGAAAGAGCTAATGAAGGAGAAAGACTTTGAAAAGGAAGTTGTCGGCTTTCTTCTCGACGGGTGAGTCAAAGTTACGGTCTGAATTACAAGCTTTTTTTCATTGCTTGCTTGTGTAAATCATTATATAGGCAGCATAACAGTAGAACATGTACAATTAAACTCGATGAAGTGCTATTGGAAGACATGTTGTCATAGATTCTTGACACATAACGGCTACCGCAGTTGCAACACGCAGTTGCAAAAAGCGAGGCGCTAGAGAGCACTATTTGTTTAAATGCAGAATACAATTTCACCGCTAGATGGGAGAAATTCTTTTGGGAGAACTAACTTGTAGTAGGGTCTTTAACAAAAAAACAACAACAACAAAAAAAAAACCTCCACAATTGAGGAGGTCAAAGGGCATGCTTCCTGCTATAGCTCTACCCGAGGTCTGTTCATGCGGCCACCAGACAGATTTTAAACACCGGATTTAAACTTCTACATATATTTTGAGTAGATAACCGATAGTATATTCTCAGTAAAGGGTTTCACCTTGTGTGTTTCCACACTGATTAAGGATAGTTCGGGAGATACAAGTAAAAATTATCTTATACGTGTAATAGATCATAGCTACCAGTAAGATCATGCTTTGAATCAAGACGAGTCAAATTAAATATTCGCTCAAGACCAACTTTACTTATCACACATCGCGTTTCTGAAATTGTGTGGTGATTTTCCAAATGATACAAACTTAGTCTAAATAAGAGCAACGTGGAGTCCTCGGATTTCTTAAAAACAACATAACAACAACAACAACAACAAAAACATTGTGACAAACTTTGACAACATGTTTCATGTTGTATGGACAAAAAATACTGTTTGAAATATTTTTGTATAAATAAGATCTAAGCATAATTTTTGCTTTTATTTAAATCTAAAGTTTTTGAACAGACGCTGTTTAATAACAATTATACTTTAAACCGTTAAACAAAATCATTACAGTAATCTTCTAAAAGATAAATAGAAGATGCGTATGTATTCAAACTTTAAAGATTTAATTTAAACAGTCTTTCATTTTAAAAGATCATATTTAAACTTTTACGATTATATTTTGAAATAAATTTAGTATGAACAAAACTTTGTCTCTGGAAATGCATTAGCAGACTAACATTACATACGCTCTGACATGATGCACAGAGGCCCCTCTGAGTCAGAGAGAGAGAGAGAGAGAGAGAGAGAGAGAGAGAGAACCACTCTGTGATTTTATATTATATTATAAGCAATTTATTTATATACTTTTAAAGAACAGAATGTTTTTCAACTTTAGTTAAATTAGCAATATAATTATTTAAATTTATAAAGAACGGAATGTTTTATGTAATATAATTTTTATTCTTTTGTTTATCTAAAACAATTGGATCAATAAGATATTTATTTTATAAGCATTTCATTATATACTTTTATAAAGAACTGAATGGTTTTCAACTTTAGTTAAATTACCAAGATAACCATTTTATTTTATACACTTATAAAGAACGGGAGGTTTTATGTAATATGATTTTTATTGTTTTGTTTATCTAAAACTGAATTAAATGGTTTCAGTAGATTTTTAGTAAGATATTATTGTATATTATTTGTGTGAAATATAAAACATGATTAGGGCAACTCTCTTTTTCTCACTTTCACTGTTACCTCAGGAATGTGGAGGGGATCATGTCAGAGGACGCGCGCGCAAACACAAACCAACACACACACACACACACACACACACACTACTCTGGCTGGTGAGGCATTCAGGAAAAACAGTCTTTTTCTTCTCACTTTTCCAAAGGGGGACACAATGATCTGGAATGCGGAGGAGATGCTGACACATATCCTAACAGCGCCTTCAAACTTTCTGTCATACACATGATCTAGGGTTAAAAAGGTTAATTGGCAAAAGCTTCTGTCAAAATCACATGATCTAGGGCTAAAAAGGTTCAAATAGGGCAAAAGCTTCTGTCAAACCCACATGATCAAAGCAAGGTCAATAGGGCAAACCATAACAACATATGCCGGATAGACACCGGAAGGTCAACCTGTCAAAACACATGATCGAAGGGATAGGAAGGGGCAATAGGTCAAAACTAACTGTCAAAACCACATGATCGATGGATAGGAAGGGTCAATAGGTCAATCCATAACAATAGGGACCGGAAGGGCAACCGGAAAGGTCAACCGGAAGGTCAATGACAACCGGAAGCCATCAATCATTTTGACACATGGTGTAGGGTATATACTACTAATGTCAGTTTAATGATCAATATTAAATGTTTCATATTTTTTTCATATGGTCTATATTATTCTGCAATTGATATTACATTGTATTTGCTGTTCTTCTTCTTATTATTATTGTTATTATAATATTATACCACTTGCGATTATCAATCTATTATAGTTATGCTGTTAAATTATACTATTCAGTCACTGTTTAACTTATCAATTACAGAATATAGACAATAAAAAATAATGTCATATTCTATTGCTATTATTATAGTATTATACATAAACTATATGCTATTATCAATATATTATTATTATATTATTGTACTTATGATATTATAAAATTATACTATTCATTACTATTTTATTTGCTGTATACTGTTTATTTATTTTATTGACTAAACTATTTACTATTACTTCTCACTTTATCTTATATTTACTATTTGAATTGCACTGTAGTTGTACCATGATATCATATGTATTACCATAAAGGATCCATCAGTTATCTTTGTAATTGCTAAAATCGGGTCAATGACAGAAAATGCTTTTTCCACAATAAGAAAACTTTATTTAAAGTCCCTGTAAAGGCAACAAAAAAACCCAAAAATTCTAAAAACATTATAAATATTAGAAATGTATTGCTAAATCATATTACAAAGACTGAACTGTGAAGTACTGAATTGTGGAGTTAGACCGTTAAACAGTTTTTCACCATTGCTGTGTTCAGGATTTTTTGGGCGGGGCTAAAACGGGGGCTAGATGACACACTGGAGCCCCTGAGCTCCTGGACACGCCCCTACTTGATGACGCACTGGAGCCACTGAGGCTGGCCCCTCCCCTAACAATATAAATAGAGCACATTCACATCGGTTTGCCTCTCTCTCTCTCAATCGCGAGTTACTGTCAGTACTAGTTACTACAGCCTACAGTTTGCTAGCTAGCTAGCTATGCCTTCGTCACGGAAATGCGTACTACCTGGATGCGATCACGTACGAAACAGATCGGTGACCTTATTTAAATTTCCGAAAAACGATCATATCAAGAAGAGGTGGATTCATTTTGTGAAGAGCCACCTTGATGGAGAGCTGAGGATCACCTCCAAAACCCGCCTCTGTAGTGATCATTTTACACGGGATAGTTTTATAAACTTTCGTCGGAGTCAACTGTGATAATCCGCTGTTACTGGTGAATGGGGCCGAGCCGACTCTCTCCCGCCTCGGCCTTCATCCTCCCGTCGCGCCGACAACTGGTGCCATCGTCGGCAGTGCGTGCCCACCAATGAGTGTAAGTTGCCTTGTGTGCTTATGTTATAATTATAGTAGGTAGTCCAGGCTCGAACATGTAACGTTATGGCTTTGTAAAACAATTAAGCTGCTAGGAGCATCCATTCCGGTTTTAATAGTGAAAGTTGAGTGTGGCGACGGCAGCTTTCCCGCGAGTGGGCGTGGTTTCAGCGCAGCCAGCCGACACGCCCCCAGCGTTTGAGAGCAGAGACCACTGCTCATTTTTTCAAGATTTTAATAGCTTATTTTATGTACTTGCCGGCTTTTTTTATCATTCAAATTTGGAATGATTAAATGATTAAATTATATCTCAGTATGGGGGTCTTCACAATTATTATCCAAGAATAAAAAAGTCAAATACATGACAAGCCTGAGCTTTGATAATTCCTTATTAAAAAAATATTTTTTAAGTCTATCGAGATTTTAAATAACTAGAGATGGAACTTTTTGTACACCACATACAAACCACTGAAATCGGTTGATAAATTTATTTTTTTGTTATCCAGAAAAACCGCAGCTCAGCCATTTACTTGCATTTGATTACAGCGCAGTCTTGCCCTCAGCAAAATGGCGGACACGTTGACGCATCGCAGCAATGTTCCAAAGCGGTCAATAGGGCGTCATGTATTTATTATGTCCATCTTCTTTTTCTTCTTCAGTTACTGGTGCCTTTTATTAAAAAATTCTCAGTCGTTAAATAAAGATGAAAAAGAAAAAATTCCACAGGACTCGTTGATTCCGCATTTATATTTGCAAAATCTTACTGCCTTAAAATGTTGAACTCCGTTTTAAAACTGTTAATCATAAATAACACCATTTGAATTATAAGCATATTGAAGTTGATTAAAAAAAAGAAAAGAAAAAGTGAGACATTTTACAGCATTTTGAACCACCATATCAGTTTCTTTTCTGTCCCCAGGCTCAATTTCATGATAAATACATAGGCTACTACATTGTTGGACATTTTAATAATGATTTTCTCTAATGTAAATAATTCTTCTTTTTAATTAATATATTTATTTTAGCAATTTAAATCAAGGTTTTTTACTTTTCTTTTAAATGAATGTTGGAAAAATTAAATGACATCACATCATAAAGCTGTCATCACATCTTTGCATGGAAAATAACTTGGGCAAGCGAGTGACATCCTCTGTTATTTAATTTGTCTATACTTACAAATTTTATCTTTCAAATTTGATGTGGTCAACTTTAGTCCACCCTGTTAAGGGAAACATCTAATTTCTAAATCCAGTTCAAAATAAAGCAATGTAACTGGTTGTATGTGAGAGATGGGAAATCATCCATCCATTCCATATCCATTCTTTATAGCACTTGTCCACCCTGTCATTTTGTTCACTCTATATGTTCATGTTACTCTTTCACAATTGTAACCAGAAATCATTTTATATTACCATTTTCCCTCGTGAAATATGTTGTTTCATGGTCTCTCCACTCGTCGCTTTACCAGTGCACGAGGAGAGAGTGACCTACTTACACAAAAACTTTGTGTAACTCTACTAATGAATTCATTTTCATCAAAAATCTTTTATACATCTGTTACTGATCATATTTACTCACAATTCGCTGATTAATATTGTTGGATTTGACTCTTTTAAAGCAACAATATGTCATTTTTGCCGCTAGGGGTCGCTAACCTCTTACAATAACAAAGGTATGTTGATGACACATAAGGGGAATTATGGAACTTGCCGTCATACCGAAGGATCTAATAATGTTTATGGATGAGTGAATACATTGATGTTTTTAACATGACTGAGGTATGAAGTAGAGGTCGACCGATATGGGTTTTTTCAGGCCGATGCCGATCTTTTGAAATCCGGGTCGGCCGATGGCCGATTAATGCTGCCGATTTATTTTGGCCGATATTTGGCCGATTATGTGCTTGTTTTTAACCTCTATTTGAAAGATAAAATATAACACAAATAATTACTTAAGATAGACAAGATTTCTCAACAAAAACATTTATTGAACACTTGACCAATCTGCACTTGTTGTGACCTTGAGATATGTTTGGTAATTGTACCTGAATGAATTAAATTAATTTGCTACATTTCAGATTAATATATTTGTTTTCCTTAAAATTGTAATTAACAGTAACTTAAACACTTTGCAGTTTGAATGATGTCTTGTAAACAAAATGACGGAGTATGTTTTTATGTTTCCACTGTTCGATCGCATCCGCGCCACACACACACACACACACACACACACACACACACACACACACACACACACACACACACACACACACACACACACACACAAATATAAGTAAACACTTTGCGACTTTAAACACACGCGACTTTTCGATCGCGCCCGCGCCCCTCTCTCCCTCTCCCGAGTCTCCCTCTCCCTCTCTCTCTTCCACACACACACACCATACTCCAGCATTGCAATCTTTACATCGCAGCCTGCTTCAGAGCTAAGGCGGGGGCGGGGCTACAGATTAGGTGTCCCCAAAGAACCCGCGTATCTAACAGTAGTTCCGCATTACATGAATTAATTTGCACGCGAGTTTTATTTATTTTTATACCATGTATTCTCCGTGTAAATGTATACACCGAACCGTGACGCCCGTACCGTTTCGGTTCAATACGAATACATGTTCCACCCCTAGTCTACAGTGAAATACAGTCACACATTACACTGTTTGGCCAGCATTTTAACCGTGTTTAATCCAGCTACTAGCTAACAGTATGCTAAAGTTAACTGCTGACTAGCGTCACGTTTCTAACGTCCGTTTTCAGAGCATCCAAGAGAAGCACAGAAATACGCATTGATATTCGGTCTGGTAAATAACGGTCGTTAAGACACCAGTGCCATATTAGCACCGGGTCTGTCTGTAGCTACCCAACCCTAGCGACGACGCTAGCAAAGCAAAGCCAGTCCTTCACTAACCTATGGTCACTTTTTTATTACTTATTTCTCTGCATTGAGTGACAACCCTCTCAAATATAAGACACACAAAACAGAACAAATAAAAGTATCAGATTCTCTGTCTGTAATTGCAAAATTCTTGCTTACTTATTGTTGTGACATGATAGCAACCCTTCTGCTGTGCTAATGCAACCTCAACTACGCTATCAATATCCATCGAACGTCATGTCGCCTATTCATATTTTTTCTCGAAGTTGGCAGTAACATATCAAAAGGTTTTAATTAAATATAAAGGAGTTTTCTCCAAGGAACTTAGCTCCTTCCTTAGGCACTGGATGAGGTCTGCTCATTCTGCTGGAGAATGACTCTAGGCGCAGCGTGCGTCCACAACAACAACACAAGGCTGCCCACAGATGCGCCCGCCTAATAATCGGCTTGATATACTGGATATTGGCCGATGCCGATTATGTTAAAAAATGCAAAAAATCGGCCGATTAATCGGTCGACCCCTAAAGCAGGTCGCGATTGCTAATGAGAGACCGATATCAGCGCCACACACGAGTCCCGCGGATATAAAGGAATGAGGATATTTCATTCTACCGAACTACCCGCAAATGCTGAATTACTACTCACACAGGTCAGTTTATTAGACGAATGAAACTTGAGGTAACGCAGCGCTGTTTCACTTGATCTACACTATCACACTAAACTGCATTTTGAGTGTGTTGAAAGTTATAATGTTATTCTATGTGTTAGTTTGTCTGTATGAGACTAGCAGTAAGCTAGATCAACATTAGAATAACATACTGATCATATTCTAACATTTCATCATGTTGAGCTATATAACATTGATTAGTTTAATGTACATTTGCTCACCTCTACATTTACCCGTCTCTGTTAAGTCGAACTTAGTCGCGGACGCTAGCTCTCGGCATCTCGAAAACGCTGATATTGATCCTAGTTTTAGCTCTCCTTTTGTCCCAAAGTCTGCTTGCCATGGTCCGTAATGTTTGAACGAAACAACAACAGCGTGAGCTTGCGCTAGACATAACACAGTTGTCCACGTCTGTTGCCATGGTTACTATGGCAGTACGAGCGGAAACCAGGGATAACGCGGATATTACATCATTGACAGGCGACAAGTGGGACAGGGTGACAGGGACGAGCCATTATTTAAAATTTGAATTTCTCTGAAATTAAAAATATTGTAAGTACACAACTGCAGGAAATATATCACACTGTGCAAGTGATTTTTGGATATTTTATTACAAAAATCTTACATATTGTAACTTTCAGAATTTAATTTTTTTTCTTCAGCACAGTTTACTTAAGGGGGGCGCGACCGGCGCGCGCTCACTCACACTTCACTTCGGTCTTCGGAGAACGCGCTGACAACGGAAATCACTCTGCTGACTTACAAACTAAAGAAACACTATAAAAATATAATAAACTTAAAAATATTATATAGGCCTATATTATACAATACTATCTTATTAATAAATATATATGATATTTTCTTTATCTTTTTATATACAAGCCTGCCTGAAGAAGGTATTATAAATACCGAAACGTCACGATAGGCTTGTTTGATCATTTTATTGTAAATTTATTTTCTCAGTGCACTTACAGGATGGATGTCTTTAGAGGCCGCTTGAGACAAAGAAACACTCCACGAAATAGACTCAGACTCTCCAGTAGTTCTCCAG